>CABPRJ010002369.1:1249166-1306363 GCA_902439185.1 Cinara cedri
CCCCCCCCCCCGCCCGTGTGCGTTGGCGTGCGTACGGCGGCATCCCGTTTATCGCGGGTCAGCCGCCGCTCACATTATCAGCAAAGGTGAACATGACGAATCCGCTTAAAACGCGCGGAGTACGCGTTCGGCAATCCCGCCGATCATTCGCGCCGCAGGTAGAGGAGGCACGCCGCGTTCGGTTTTCTCTCTCTCTCTCTCTCTCACTCTGCCGATCATAAGGTCACCGCTTCGAGTCCTGCGTACCAAATCATTTCCGCGTGTACAGAAACCGTCGCGCCGTTTGGCACGCGGACGAAGGACTCGCGCGCCGCGGTGCGATGTGCGCGTGTAACCCGAACGCGCGTCGTCTTTGTCGTGCGAAACGCGCGGAAAAAAAAGACGTCTGTATTGTCGTTGTTTTTTTATTTTTTTTTTCGTTTTTTTTCGCGCGACGACGTTTTTCTAGAAATCTTTAACGCGGCCATCGCGCGCCGAAACCGAACGGACGGACGGACGGACGGAAGTAATAACGCGTATTTTAACGTTGTTATAATATCCGAATCGCCGTAAAACGACCGGGGAGGAGGAGGGGAAAAAAACCACAATAACATTGTATTGTTATACACGTATACGGCGATTCGCGGACTACGAGACGGCTATAAAATAATTCAATTTTATATAATACGCATATTATATATTTTATTTATCATTTTTTTTTTTCCTATTTAGTTTATACGCATACACGAACACTATCGATAAGTCGTTTTTTTTCTTTTTCGTGCGTTTATCCTTCTGGCGCATTGTTTCGTTATTTTCGCGTGCCATAAACCAATAGAAATATTCGGTTTTTAAACGGTTACCTAATATTAATTTTATGATTTCTCGAAAAACGCGTTTTTATTTTTTTTTTCTTTAAATTTTTAACACGTTCTGTTGGTCAGGTTAGGTTAGGTTATCTACCTACGCTCCTGCGAATGTTCGGTTTAAGGCCGAGCGTTGAAATTACTAATCGAAAATTACCACAATATATAGCAAAAACGACCGGTGGAACACGCGGCGGCCGAGTACAATAACAGCCAGACGATCAAATCGGACATTCGTCCCATAGCCGTTGCATGTTCGGTCGCTGTTATTTAATATTAACTATTCTTACCACCGCTGTAAATTACGTTCAAAGCGCCAATGGCGTGCGCGGCGTTGCAGGTTAGGGGTTGTGTCCGCGTCGGCTTCAAAATACGGAAAATATGAGCGTTTTATTTGGTAGGCATTTGAATCTCGAAATACGCAATATTTCGGTCAGGCTGCAACGAAAATGTTGTTTAGAAAACGCCTTTTTTTTTTTTTTTTTTTTTTTTTGGATCCGGCTATTAAATTCCCGTAGCCGCGTCGGGTAGAGCAGACGGTTTTACGGTTTATCCACGATTCTTGTTTGACACGTCCCCCCCCCCTCCCATTGAAAACTCCCGGCCGCGCAACTGTCAAGCGTAATAGGCAACAATTACATAGGCACTACTCTAACGGAGCCAAATGCGATCGAGGAAAAAAATGTATAGTTTTTGTTCACGGCCGTTTGCGTATTTCGGCCATATTTTTCTCCGGTCGTTTTGGTATAAACTACTGTACCGTGTTTAACGCGTACACGCTTTTGCGTATTCACGCGAAATCGGCATTCGAACATCTATAAAAGTGCGTGTGCTTAAAAAATTCGCGTGTACGTGTAATTATTCACGTTTACACTTATTTCATGTTATTTTCCACGCGTTCGCTCGAATGCGCGAAAACACGTGACCGCCGGTATTATTGCGGTGTATGGCCATTTTTACCGGGACATTTTTTCCAATAGTGTTTTTTTTTTTTTTTTCGATTTGGCAATTTATTACCTCGACTAGCGGGAAATAGAAAATGAGGGGTGGGTACGCGCATTTGCGGTACGCGCAATTTACATACAATCCTCGTTTCAATGCAATCCTCAAACTTTGACGTTTCAACCGGCGTACACGATACGCGATTTGTATTTCGGGCGAGCGCGCAGCGGTACAACCGCGGTGCGATTATTTTTTTTTAAACGCACACAATAACGCAATTGACATTATATTCGGCTGCTGTTGTGCAATCGATTTCCGGTAAACACGCGGCGTTATTGCAATAAGTGGTTTTCTCCAGTACAGTTTCGTTGCATTCCAGATTCCCGGTACCAATATCACAGAGGGCGAACATTCTGTTTCGACGGCACATATTGTTGTTTAACGTGACCCTATTGTTTTGTACGCGCGCATACCGTATTGTTCGCACGGGGCGCGATTGTTCGAACGGCGGGGCCGCGTTTATTAGCGGCGCGACTCTGTACCAACGATAATAACACACGGCAAATAACGACAATAATAATTGTTAATAATATACGCGTGTTTATATACGCGTGTATGTAAATCGTTATACAGCTTCCATCTTCGAGGTTCGATACTCGCGTCGCGCAATAAACGGCATTGTATTCAATGTTGTTTCAAATAAAAACGACGCGCACGCCGGCGCGGCAGTCGATTTGCATTACGGCGTTAAACGCTATTTACGTTAAATGTGTTGCATAAACGTGAAATTAACATTTCGTTCGTTACCGCGAAACCGCTTCGGAGCATCGTGTTTCGTTATTCGTACGTTATGTGTACACTCTGTACACACGTACGTACGTACGTACGTACGTACTGTATTTACATCGACAATAAGTCTGCGTCGCAGTGTACGGAGCCTTGACGGTGGGGAAAAAAAAAAAAAAAATCGCATAAAGAGTGCCCATTATTACCGAATACGCGCAATAATAAATAATATAATATTCTGCGGCGTATTCGAATAACGCACGAAACGAATGAGTAAATCAATGCGTATAACATTATTGTCGGCGACATAATATTATCATTGTGTTTTTCGATTTATCATTCACACGTTGCCCCAGACGCAGGATTATCGTCAAATAACAATAACAATAATGATACGAAGACGCGGAGTAGTGTCTCGCACTTTGAGGCGCTTTTCGAGCGTTTACCGGACTGTGAGTCCGCATTATGCGTCTATATTTTAGCGCATAACGAAATATTATGTTGTATTTTTTAAATCCCCGTATCTCGCCCCCGTCCGCACATAAAAGTGTTACGGTGAAACGGCGCAGACGTGTATGTTTGTTTGGTTCGTTCAGACCCGCGGATCGGATTTTGATTTGATTTTTCAACGTCGGTACATTTTAAAGAAACTCGGGGGTAAGGTTATAAATAATATAATACGAATCGATTAATGCAAAAAAGGCACAACGTTCAAATTTAAACATTTCCAAGATAGACCGAAAAACTCCCGGAGCGCCTATAGAGTTTAGTGATATTTCATAAAATTAATACAGAAACTTATAGATGATATCCAACAATAGTCGTTAACGTGAAATTTGTTTTTCAATTTTTTATTTCAGAGATATTAAATATTTTTGTCGGTTATCGTGATTGCCGCCAATTTTCAGTCAACGTTATTGCGACTATAGCTGTTATGTCACACGCTATGGTAATTACGATAAAATCAATAATATTCAAATCATAACACTGGCGAAATATAGAACGATTTTTGAGGTCCGATAAATGGCGGAATAAAAAAAAAATAAACCGATGAAAAACGGTTCGTCCGCATTTCAATAGTTATTTGATTGAGTTTATGCGGCGACAAACTCGTGACGATTCATTTATTGAAATTGTAACATGCATTGCAAAACAATGTCCCCCCCCCATTACATACAGACTATTAACGGTGTTTACAACGATTTTCAATATTGTAAACTTCGTTGTATTTTGAAATTATTAACTTGTGTAAAAAATTACCTATCCTTGCGACGTTCACCATACCTCGTAAACATATTATAATATAAAATATGACTGTAGTCAACGACGTAGCGAGGGGGGGGGGCTGTTGTTGTATGTGTAGCAACACACACACAGCCCCCCTTGACCTTGTCTTTTTATTATAGGTTAGGTTAGGTAGATACCTATACAATAAAATGATAAATTATTTTACAATATGGCCGTATACAACTATGTAAATTTTATTACAATATTCATATTTTATAATAATTATGATGTCAAAGATTCTTAAATATTGATGTTACGAACACTGCGACAGCGGTTTATAGTTGTCCGTTAACCGCGGTTATTAATGCAATTGACAACGATTATCATTTTTCCGCCCGGAAAAATACAAATATCGTTATCTATATCGGTGCATTTTCTTATTTATGTGCCATATCACAACTCAATAATGTTTATATCACGCTTGAAAATTATAATTTCGAAAAAATATCGCTATCGTTGCACAAACAATATCCTTATCTATAAGTTCGATAATCGGTAATTTCGCTGTGATATTAAAACCAACAGCACACAGTTGTCTCTGTTGAACTCAAATTTGCTATGTCGTGAGTTTGTGAGCCGGACATAGTACATGCTACATTAGCTCATTCGCTACACTCAGGATCCAAAATGCGAGTGTGTTTCACGTAGATGTCTCAATGTGCCATACGATAATAATATAATTAATCAATATCTGGTTAATTTTTCCCGAGTATTATACATAGGCGTACTTATGTTCCGGATTTTTAGATCCAATAGAAAATATTTAAGTTCATACATTTTAATATTGCACAACTCTCTGAACAAGTATTAAAGTATATGAGCGGATATAGATTCACGTTCTGTATTTCATACGGACCAAATAATACACGCATATTTTGTACATTTTTTTGCTACATGTGTGTGTGTGTGTGTTTTTTTTTAAAATTATTATGTTGGGTTAGCTGTATAACGGGTATCTATACAAGTTGTTGTTTGTTTTATATATTTGGTTTTTTCATTGTAAATCCATAACGTTTGCGGTTTGAAAAATAATTAATTGATGAAAATATACGCTTTTAATAATCATATATTATGTTAGTATAATAAGTGCTCTTCAAAATAAATAACAAATGCAGAAATCGCGAATTGCAATAAAACTCGAATAAAACGTCATTACTTTATTGGTAATATACAATTTCGATGCACTTTTGATACTGATTTCAAAAAATCGTTTGAAAAAAAACACATTTAATAAAAATAGAAAAAAAAAAAAAATGATAAGCTCAAATAGCTCGATAAAGTCTTTCTTCGTTCGCTCGTTCAGTTCAGATTAAACAGACCTTTTTGCTTTTATCGCACCGACACGAACCCAACCTAAAATTGTGGAGTATTCTTCCGAACTCGACGGTAACTTAAATGTTCTTGAAATCTTATCTTGTATCAAACTCCGTGTTTTTTTCAATATTTCAATGTTACAACATTGTAGGTTACAGTTATCTCTAGAAAAACTCGGGCAAAATACTCCGGGAAAGTAGTATTTTCAAAATATTCCGTATACTTTTCAGAAAGTATTCAGAATATTTTAGGAATACATGTTGAAAAAGTATGAAGCTAAGTGTATGACTTCAGAGAAATATGGATATTATATACGATTATAGGTAAAGTGATTGTGCATTATATTTTAAATGTTTTATAATCTGATGGAAATCATTCATATTTTTAAGGAAAACATGCAGATTAATTCGAGAACTATTACTTACTGAACCATTGTTTTTTCTGAAAATAAAACACGTACCAAGTTAGGCATGAAACATTCTAAAACGAGACTGTGAATAAGATTTATTATTGTTTTTTTTCGTTAAGGAATAAAACAGTTTTTAACACTATATTCGGAATACCACCCGTGTCTGTTGTTTAAGGTGTAAAATACGTGTGAATTTATCTATTTATTATACTATATAAATGTATTATGTACCATTAACTATATGTATTGTAATTGCCTGTGCACGTTGGCGGTGACTATTATTATATATACTTTACAGTAATGATAAATGAGTCATACTATACAATACTACGGTAGTAATTATCGTTGTAGTGATTCACGTCTGGGTTTAAGCGACGCTGGACCGGTTTTTCATTCATGTTTAATTCTCCGACGTACTCACACTTTCCGTGGACCTATTTTCAACGTGAGTCACCGTAACTGCATAATTTCCAGTAAAAAGTTGAAATTTATCTTATAATATTGTGGAGGCATGCCCCGAACTTGAAAAATTTAAACTACTGCGTAGGCAATTCAACGGCAGTTCTACATTTTAAATAGACGTCCGTGAACTTTGCGGCACACTTATTGTAACAGAATTCAATCAAACCTATCCGACAATGTCATTGCCGTCATTTGTTGGACATTGTTGAATGGCCGTTAAAAAGTTATGAGCGATTTTCTAAAACCATCGCTAAATTCACACCGACGGCCACTTTTTCAAAAAAAAAACATAAATCTGTTCGTTATTATACGGTTCGATGGACATTGTTGGAAAGATCCCATCATTTGTTCGGTCTCGGTTGATTTTATGCGAACACGTAAACAGTGATTGATAGTGAATTGTATCGTATACCCTTGTGTGTTATGTAAGGTTATCGTGTTAAATAATAATTTCATTAATATAAAAACTCAACGAATTACAATGGCATCAAGTAAACGTTTTTTTCTTCGCTTCAAAATGTAAAATCGTATTTGCACACTTCCACGGAGGCGACGACTGGGAGGCTAAATGATCTTATGGCGTCATTGAATTTGATATTCGAGCCTACATAAATATGTTGGTCGAAAAACTTTTTCTCGAAACGCCCCGGAGTATCGGTCAATTCAATACGCCACGTAGACGTGTACGCAAATGTGTTCCAGCGACGACCGGATCGCCGCTATTCCCGATCGACCTTATCCGAATCCTTATCCGAACAACACTACAACGAGGATATTTTGCACTCGATTGAAACGACCGTAACAACTACCAGACTATGCGTTTGTCGTTTGTTTATACGTCGTATACGTCCGTTTGATAATATCCAGGGCGCCGTAACGAACGGCTACGTTCCAGAGAAGCGCGTAAGGGTCGACGAACACGATTAACAGATTAACAACGTTAGTCGGCCGTGCAGTCGCGGAAACCGCGATGGTTACGTTTGACAAAACTAAATGCGCCTGTGCGTCGTCTCGCACGAGGTCGCAGTGCGCACGAATATGAATACGAACGAAATAAAATGAATAGTGTGCGGCAACAGTAATAGCGCGCAAGTTGAAACACCGCCGTTAACGGGACGGCATTTATTACAGAGCGCAGTTTACCCGACGGGCATCGTGCCGAATCCGAGAACGGAACGGAATCGCGAAAGTTACGCGGGCCGTCGTCGCGGGAACGCCCGCGACGACGGCCAGAAACCGATCGCGTGTTCGCGCTACCTTTTCCCCGTTCCCGAACACGGGCGTTTCGCAGGGGAAATCGGAAACGGCCGGCCCGCCCGTACGGAAGATACGCGGATCGATCGGAGACGCGGTTTCGTGCGGTAACGGACGCGTATAGCGTGCGCGCCGTACGCGACCGGCGGCGCGCCGGGAATTTCCGACGGGAGAGTATGGAACCATCGCGAACGTCAATCGTGAACAAATAAACCGCGCGGAACCGTCGTCCGCCGCCCCGGACTCGACAATGCGAATCTCAAAGCCGGCCCGACAGCGGACCGATTCCTCTTTTAATTCGTCCGAATAAATAACGGGCAGCCGGGCGATAATATCGGGTAAACCAAATAAATACCTGTGTCGCGCGCAGTTTCCCGCGTTCGAAAGACCCCGCGGTCCGCGGAGTACGGCCCACGACCCCCGGCCGTCCGCGCGCGCCGTTGAACGCGAAACAACACCAGTATTATTATTGCTATTGGATTCCATACCGTTTAATCTTTCGGTTCAACACGCACATTAAAACGATGTCGGTCGCGAATATCCGCACTCGACTACCGGAATCTGATCCGACGGTATAACGCGGGTGGGCGCTGCATACAACGGTTTCACAATATGATTTTGCTGTGTAGGAAACGACGATCGTATTAGCAGAGTGCACGGCAAATCTGTATTCGTTACTGTTGTTATCGGTCGGTGTACCGGGGAAGTTATTTTTTTTTGAGATTTTCGTTAATATTCGATATGAGTGAGGAGAATTGGTTCTTCGGGCAAACAAAAAGATTAAAACAAAGGTTGTCGCTGGCAACCGTTTTTATTTATTTGTCGTTGATATTAAGTTTTTATTAATGCAATCTATTCGTTTTTTTTATTATAATCATTGTTGTCGTGAAAACGCGCATGCTAAAAGAGCCAATATTATTAACCGCTCTTGCGGCCAACTCGTCGTGACAATACATTTTTATCAGAGTTTGTTTTTTAGAAGATTTCAAATACCGCGCAGTTCTAAAACGTTACATTACTGTTATTTTTTTGTCATTTACGATTTCGGCGATGAAACCCGCACTACCCGCTACAAAAGCCTCCTGCATTAGAAATTCCATAAATAGACGAAGTTTTAGTTTAAATGAAAAAATGGAAAAAAATAAAAATAAAAATACTGGCCGGTAGGTAATCAATCATATGGATATCATGGTGATATCTAACAATGTTCGGCGCCATTAAACATTTAACACTATATGATATGTTTATATCCACTATCTGTATACCGTATATCATAATATAGTGATTTTTTATAATATTATATAGTACGGACCTTCTGAATACGCCTACGCCACGTCAGTTTATAAACTTGCAGTTTGCAGATCATTTTTTAACGTAAATACTGATACCAATATTATGTATACATATTTTTTTTTTTCATAAATTATGAATTACTTTTACGCGTTTTTAAATAAAATAAATTATAAAACATTTCATTTACTAACCAGTCTGATCCAGGAAGCGGACAAAGTTAAAAATTTACTAACGTCTTTAGGGTTCGTTACTTGGTATTGATACTATATATTATAACTGTAACCAATCTAATTATTTTTAATACAAAAAACTGGATTTTAAAAAAAACCTAGTTGACCTATAAGCTTCTTTGTAACGAATTCACATTATTACAAGTTACAATATGTGTTTAATCACTACATTTAGAGTTGGAGCGTAGCGAGGGATTTATCAGTTTTACTATGATGTGTGATTTTTTTTAAAATTTTTTTTTTTTCTACCTGTAAACAGTTTATCGAAACGAGACCTTCTTCCGATATTTAGAGTTTAGTAGCACGTTTTCTGAAAGGTAATTTTATCTAATTGGTGCATTATAAAGGTAATTTTTTGATTTTTCAAGGGATTTTCAAAATAATTGGGAAAAATCAGAAAAAAAGTTTTAAGTAAAACGGTTAGGTTAGGTTCGGACATTTCAAAATATGTCTTATACCACCGAACTCCGTTTCGAATCGTTTTTCGTTAGCGGTAATTTTACCATTGCATACTGATATAAATTAAGTAACTTTATGTATTAAAATTGCCAACTCACCACCTTCAACAGTGGCTACATTCGTTCCCAGTATCAGCTCTTTTTTTTTTTTTATTACATTTTATGATTACAAATATTAATACTTATATTTATTTGATGGCAACCGGAATAGTATCAATAACGCATGTACAGATTATTTATTTATATAATTTAGAGGAATATATTGTTTATACTTTATAGTTTTATAATAGTAATGAATAGGTAATAATAATTTTATTAGCTCAGAGTCGAACATATTCATGTTTATTTTTTACGTTTTTCGTATAAAGTGATTATAAAAAACCGAATTCTTAAAACAATAATATCGGTTGAATTTCCCACTTATTGTGGATGTAATGAGTAATTATTATTAGTTTATTACCTACCTATATCATTTTTTAATTATTTTAAAACATATTTTACTTAACCGGCTAAATATTCGGGAAATGTGACAATATTACAAATACAACAATAATAATGTTTTCAATTAGTTTCCTAACAACTTTCGACTTTGTTACAAAATATAAGATAGTTTAATTTAAATAAAAATATACTCGCTATTTACGCTATAATTTATTAAACATACAAAGACGACCAATTTAAATATAAATATAATAATATATTATTCGTGAAAAACCTTTAACTTTGTAGATTTAGAAATAGAAACTTTTAAAAAATTTTGATTTTTTTTCAAATTTCAATAATAATCTATTTAGACGAATTGATAATGCATTTTTTGTACGTGTTAACTTTTCTACCAGATATCTTACTTCTAGTATCTAGTGTACCATCTTTTCTAAAACAAAATTTTGTTTAGTTGGTGTATTGTATAGGTCTTTTTTTGCAGTTTTTTTTATTAATAATTAGGAAAAACTTAAAAAAATACGGGAATAGACAACAACGGCTTTTGCGATTTTTGATATTTTTGTAATTTGGTTGATGATAATTACTGGCATCTAAAATGTTCACAGAATTTTCATAATAATCGTTTTAGAGACCGTCAATTTTGTATTAGGCCATTATTAAGATAGGCAATTAATTGGCGTTTGGTATTTTCGAGCTTTTTCAGTTTTTGTTTGATTTTATGCGAATAAAGTCACTTTGGCTCAGTAAAATTAATGCTTGAAAATTGTACACCAAGTTAAACATAAGTTGTGGTTGGCGGTTAAAAAAGTTGAGCGTAATATAGTTTTTTTCATAATCGTTTTAAGTTGAAATTTTAATGGAAATCGTAAAGATTACGTCCTTTCAAAACACGAACTTATCGAACTTTATTTAGAATCGTTTATCGTTAGCGATGATTTATCGTAGCGCACAGATATAAATTAAATTGTATATCCTACCTTCAACATTGTTCACCTATAAACAGTAGCACACCCATCGATAGTGTATCAGGTTTTTTTTTTTTAAAATCCTATACATGTCCTATGTATTTTTATTTTTTCGTAAATATAAACGCAATTGAATACCATAATGTCGTTCGACAAAAATAACAAGTCACGTTCGATAATGTAACAATGCGATCCATCATTAATGAAACAATATTTTACTATAATAAAACAGTTTTGAGTCTCCGGTGTCTCATTGTGGAATACGCATATGTGACGACCAATTTGCCATAAACGTGATTTAGGACGCGTCTTGTAATATAAATGGCCGGCTATACAGATCTGCCGCCGCTATGCATGTACCACATGGAAATATATGGCGCGTTTAATGAAATTCTTGTTCGGGTGTTACGCGCATTAGAATTTATAGTTATTATTATACCAATCGAGGGTATAACACACTGAAGTAGGTAGGTATTAAAATTATGCGCGATTAACGATTAACACATAATGCGAGCAGGCGCCTAACTGTCTTTGCATGCACACGTGCGAAGCCGCACAAACACCGAGATTTACGTTGTCAGTCAATTGACTGCACTATTATACGATACGGATATTTTTACTTAACGTGGAGTCACCACCACGTGTGGCCGGTATCCCTATACTGCCACGGACACTCGTTTTTATTTTGTTCCGTGAACGCAGTGTAATTTCGTAAAATTCGACGAGTCATGCGATATTGTTGCATTCAACCAAATTTTATAATTTACTAGCCCGATAAAAATTATGACCAACACATGCATGTAGCGTGTAGGATGGCCACTATACGGGAAAACGCGATTTTCAAATATCTGTAGGCACTCATTTTTCATTCCGTAACGTCTTTAAGCCCTTGAAATTCAAACCGTATATTGATGAACCAAAAATGTATTTATGGTTTAGTTTTGAATTTTTTCAAAAGGTACTAAAAATGTTCCCTTTTAAAAATAAATTATGAACTATTGAATTTATCTTATTAACTATCGACTTGTTCCATCAATATATTAAAACGATTTATGTTATAAGCCAAGTCGGTCTCGTCATAGAATGTTTGTTGGTACAGTGGAGGCTATGAGTGGACATGGAGGTCGGTGACGGTAGTAACTTGGAACGAGCGAATTTGCGCTCCGACCGTGTGTCATAGAAGAAAAACTTAATACGTATCGACACGTATGTCTCTCATATATCGCACATATTACTTCTTGAACGCATTTTCGGTCGGTATGTCTGGAAAAATTACAAGTTATTTCACTGCTAAATCTCCTTTAAAAAAAATCGAACGATTAAAATAATAGTAATGAGATTACCGATGTTTATGTTTGTACCTCTATACTCGTAAGTATTAATTTTCACTTTTTAGTCAATCCCAGCTTCTATAAAGTCTATACATTTATTTATGAATATGATTATTTTATCAGCCAGTTAGACGACAGATTTTTCAAACACAAAAACATTTTTAAAGACATTCTAATATACATCAGGTTTCAGGGGACACACTTTTTAATTTAATCGATAGAGTTAATAGATTTTCATAACAACAAAAAAAAACCTGTGGCAGAGCGTAGCTCTTTATACACTACTGTCACTACTAATCTTACAAATTATTTATGATATTTATACCTAATAAGTGTGTACTGAATATTATCAATATAAAATAAGTATAAGTAAAAGTTTAAACAATTTAAAACTAATACTATGTATTAATCAGAAGTGATCTCATTAATTGATTGTTATCATCTTTAAAAAATATTTCTACAATAAAAACTAATACCTACACGCAATATTCAATTTGGTACACACATTTGTAATTCACACTTTAATTTTCAGGGAACACACTTCGTGTCAGGGGACACATTATTTTAAGCCCCGTTTATGCCATGTTAATATAAATTAAAAGTAAACATTAAGAAAAATGATATACCATATTACTATGTACATAATTACTGTCATGCTCAAAATTCGTCTATTAGAACGCAGCTGTTGTAGGAGAATAAGTTAGTGAAGTTAGAGTTTTGTCAAGACATTATACGCGTATTCTGTATCGTTTTTTTATTTTTTGATTAAGTTTTCGTTTAAAATATTACATTAAAATGATTATTGATAAAAAACAATTTTCTACAAAACATTTTTGGGGCAGGGCGAACCCTCTTCCTCTTATTATGTTCAAATTTCTTATTTATCAAAAACGTGTTTAGTCTCTCCTCCTCGATAAAAAAAATCCTACGTCACTGATTTGATTTAGATTTTTGTAAATATAATATTTCTATGTTATTTGTTCGTGAATTTGTCATTTTATAATTTATTCAATAATAATAACCGGTATTTGGCTATCTATAGTTACGTAGTATGGTCGGATATTCAAAACATTCAAAGTTTCCGGCTAAACAATACACGATGTCTTGTACCGTTCGTAACGAAAAAAAATCATATTGCGCGTGGGCGAAAAGAAAGTGGTTTTTCTAATCTTGTACACTCTGAGTCGACAGTATAAATGTGCGAGACTGTTTTTTTTTTTTTTTTTTTTTTTAACTTACCCGTAGTGTGTAGAAAAATATAATAAATCCTCAATGTGCAGTATGCACGCATAGTTAATATGGTATGGGCTGCGAGTTATTCTTCCGACATTGTACAACCATTTTAATCTATAGGTGTGTATTTTTTATTTTTCGAGTATTAACAGACACCATTATTTTTGCTCGTTTTCTATTTGATTTTCTTGTCAATTGATATTTTTTTAAAAAAGAAATTAATTTAATATGACGTATGCGTCGTACAATATAATATTATAATTTATGCGTCACGTTGAAATTGCTACACTCAAATGAGGGTACACCATCATCATATTATTATATCTTATTAATGGACTAATATTCTGAGTACATTTTTAAATACATGACGCGTTTTAGTTTTCAGAAAATACTATCACGACGATATTTTATCAAAGGACCTATTGTGTTATAGAATAAGAGTAACTTTTGATAATACGAACGGCAATTAAACTTTAAATTAACAAATATATTCATAAAGAAAAGCACCGCGATATTTCTGCGTGTACACCATCAACTAATAGCATAATGCACTCGTAGATTTCAATGTTTCTATAATAAAGAATCAAATTACGACGATTGATTAATCGATAGGGATAGGCCAGTAGGTCGTAAGCCCGGCAAATCGAACTGTATCAAATTATTTACACATTTGATTATTGTGGGTGCTTAGTAACGAACCCGGGAAGGAAGGGGTCGAGAGTTCGAACCAACTCCGTATTACAAATTATCCTTTGATTTCTATTTGAAATTTAAATAACGAATCGATTTACAGCACCACAAAGAACAATAACGATAGATATTTTTCGAAACGCCCTCCTCCCCTTCCTGCGATATGCGTTGCGAGTTGTTCATAAAAAAAAAAAATCGTAAAATTATAACCATAATAGTTTAACCGTTGAAATTAAAAAGAAGGAAAGAAAAATAACGTTGTATAATATAATAAATTAATCTCCGCTCACAATAGTTTTTTTTTCTTAATGCGATTATTAATAATTGTTTTTATATTGTATTAAAATCGAACACTGTTTTTTTTTTTTTTAAATAATTCTCTAAATACAACACTGATGGGTAGTAAAAAAATGTATACATATATAAATTATTTGAATAAAATTCTACCATAATAATAATATAGTGATCGCAGTTTTGTTGACGACCACTGAACAATCGGGTTTAATTAGAATTATTTCGTTTTTATACATATTTGTAAAAAGATTTCATAAAAAATGTTTTCGAACATTTTTGTATTTTTATTAAATTAACGAACAATATTCGTGTAGGTCGTGATCATAGGTTTTTATTGAAACGGAGAAATAAACTATGTGTATGTATAATATACATAAATAATGTGTATACATAAATACATATTATAAACAGGGTCTTTCAAATTCTACGAACCAGTCAAATTGTCTGAGAATTACTCATATTTTCAAACGTTTTATGTAATCATATTGTATTCTAAAATTTTATACCGTCCTTATTATTTTTAACATTATATTTGGGCGTGAACCGGCTATCTAATTTTGTTTTTAAAATAGCAACCAATATTGAAAACGCCGTAAACAGCCGAAATCTTGGTTTGAACACATTTTGGTGTTGACATGTTGACGTGATGAATTAGTTACCCGTGTCGCGGTATCAAAATACGAAAAAAAACGACCGGAATCTCGAGTGAAAAGGTCGACTTTGAATTTAATAGTTGGTTTCCTACACAGGTGATCCTCTCGTGAGTCCGACTGACCCACAGTACCGAACTCCCGGGTACGCCACTGATCGGGGCGTAAATCCGCGTGTCGTCATCCACCGGGCGAGTATCTGATTGGACGGCTAAAAACATATTCCTCGGAAAACGCGCCGGTACAGGTCGATGAACTTTCGCCGGCGGTTTTGAGAGGCCAGCGCTGGGTTCACTCGGCGGATACCTTCAAATAATTATTATATTGTTTTGTACGTTATTGTCGCTTCAGTTTAATCAGAAGAATACCTAATAATATTACGTCCTCGGCGTATCGTAAATAATATCGTTTTCGAAAATACGTCAATATATTGGCCGGTGCTATTTCTCGGGAAACGATATTACGTGTCCCGGAGGTCGTCGACCGTGCAGACACGTTCGACGGGTTTTCCCCCGGGTTTCTGTCTCCCCCCTCCCCTACCGGGTTAGGTTAGGTTAGGTATCCCGTTTTGCCGCCGTTTTCTTTCGTCAAATTTATTTTTTCGCTATTCCGTTTGACCGAATTTATATGGGCATTTAATGGGCCGAAAACGTAAAAAACCCATCAATGTGTGTAAAATTAGTCAAATAATAATAATATAGTGGCCCAATTATCAGATTTAATAATTTAATAAAAAAAAAAAAAAAATCGTTTAAAATAGTGCTCTTATCGCCGGGTTTAACGACAATGCGACCGGTAATCAGGCTCGGATTAACGTACAATAGTCAGGGTCGGCACGTGCCTAGGGCTAGACAATAACGGGGGATGATTTTTTTCTATTAATACGTACTAACATCCCGAAATTAAGCATATTGAATAGTGAATAATGATGGGCATTATCGAACTATTCGAATATTTTTTAATCTATTCGATAGTTTTTATTCGAACTATTCGACCATTCGAATGATTTTTACTCGGTCACAGGAATATATATATTTGGATGAAATAATCGATGGTTGACCCAAACTATCGAAAAATATCGATAGTTTTAACTATTTGATGGTGTCCATCACTAATATTGAATAATATAATTTTGTATAGTAAAAAATTAACTCGAGATACAGTGGAAGAATAAAATAAAACGTGCCAAAGTTAGTGTTTTATTATCAAGGTTGACCTTAATGATTCGATATTATATATTATTGAAAAATTACTGTCAGTTAATAATTTCGTATTGTTGGTTGTCGTTACTTAGTTAATTTATTGTTTCGAAAATATAAATATTAAATTTCAGTGATATTTTTGAAAAAAAAAAAAAAAAACTTTTATCGGGATAAAATTAGTTTTTTTTAACTTAAACGTATTAGAATTTTCTGAATAAAAAAAAAAGTAATTTAAAAATAATTAAGTTACGATTTTTAAAGGAATTGAATTAGTAGTTTAATTAAGTTCCCCTGAAAAAAACTAACTTCCCTAACACTGTAATTATGTAATGCATTTAACGCATTTATAATATTGTAGTTTAACAAACTTCCGTTGTTATTTACGTGTATAATATTTTGTTTATAAGACGAATTTCTATAACAACACTCTTAATGTTATATCTACAGAATTATACTGAAATTATAATGATTAGAAGCAATTAATTTCAGGCAGATAAGTTACACCCTCTTTTCGGTCCCTTTACCTGTATAATCTTAATGTGCCCCGAGACAATTTCTCTTTCAACGATGTAAAAAAAGTAAACCTAGAACTTTTTTCACTTAAAACGGTTCTTTTTTTTTTTTTTTTTTTTTACTCAAGATTTATAACGGGGGAAAATAACTTTTCAGAACTTATTAAACATTTATCTTGTAGTACTTACTGTCGAATTTCGTTCTCGTTATTTAAATTAAAACCATACCTAGCCACCCTCTGAATCTTCACAGTTTTAAAACAAGTAGGTAGGTAGCGTTAGGTATGTAAACAGTTCTATAAAACTGTTTTACGTTTACGAATTTGAGTGTAATACGTTCCATAATAATACGCAGTAGTACAATTTTTTCGTTAAATATGCGTAAAATTTCCGTTTTAATTCGGTTAATTAGCTCACGCATTATACCATTATTGGTATGGAATATTGTGTAGATAAATGACGTCACGATGGCGGTATACGTGGTACACGCGTATAGAAACAATACACGTTTTTACCGCCGTACGAGCGGAATAGATAGATAGCATAATGTTGTACATCGAAATGGCATGTATTAACACGTTATTCAATTTGATCATGTTGTAATTCTTCTGCACGCTCAAATTGAAATCAATTTTTCCACTTTATTTCGTTATTTGGGGAGGGGGGGGAGTGAACTGAAAACATTAAGGTTGTTGATAGAAAACGAACGCTATATCGTTATATTATTTTGATTAAAATCTCATTGAAAGTATGTAGGTTCATCTAACGTAAAATACTCGTTACGTTGGGACGGGGTATTGGCTTAAATATATTTGGGCATTGACATTTTGGATTTCTGTCAACCCGTATACGACATATTCCATTTTTATTTTGGGTAGTGGTAGAAAGTAATAGAATTTCATGCGTCGTGCTGCCAGATAAATTATGTTCACTACTCTTCATCTACCTAAACTTAAAAGTGAAATATTGCGTTAACGGATTGACGAAATCGAAAATGTCAACTCTGAAATGTATTCAAAGAAATACCACAATTGTTTGTGGGATTTTTAACAAAGGTTGCCGTTCGAGAATCAAAAGTTAGGTTAGGGATAGATAGTCGTTATATCCCCAAAAATAAAGGCGATGAAAAATAATGGTAAAATGTAACATGCTAGAGCTGCTTGTTTTTTAAATGTTCAAAATAATTTTTTTCGAAAAAAATCAATACTTTGCCGAATAGTGAGTGTTTTATGTTAAATTAATCTCTTTGTATAGTTATGTAAATCATATTAAAAAAAGACTGATTCTGTTAACGGAAGGGTTATTGTTTTAGGGGAGGAAAGGACGATGTATATAGAGTAATTTAATTTATTTCTGCTTGCAACTATAAACCATTGCTAACGATAAACGATCCTGAGCATAGTATTACTAATCTATTGTCTATTACTAGTTTATAGTTTTCTATTGTTGTTAAGTGAAATCAACACAAATCATACGAAATATTTTTTATGGTTTTACTTATTTATTATTATTGTTGATCATCGACACAATACTTATATGGCTAGGATTTTTACGAATAAAATTGCAACAAAGTAGAGACGTTTTTTGGAGAAGAGAAAAGTTTGTCAGAATTTAATTTAAACCGATATCGCAGTATAGTTGGTTTCTGTGAACCACTGTACACATTTACCAAAAAAAAAAAAAAAACCATAAATATAGGTACTTAAGTTTTGGAAGTGAAATGAGCAATATTGACCGTATTTTACGCCATCACCGCATTCAGGTATAGCACGGTAAGATTACATGACCAACACCTACATTGAAGCTATTGAAGCGGACGGATTATTGTAACCGACGTGTCTATAGTATGCAAACCACCTACTATTGCTTTCCCCACGTACTACTAAAATATACACAAGTACGATTATTTTTGTTCGTTTTATACGTATTCTTCTTTGTTATTATCAGCAACTAATAAAATAATACATTGTTTACTGTAATAACACAATTATAATATTATATTCCCGATTCATAGGCGCAGTGTTGTATTTAAATGGGAAGATTAGAGAGATATTTTATCTCCTCCCTTAATATTTTTTAAATAAGTTAATAGAGTATACTAATTTTTTAATTAGAAAATTCTTTAATTTTTATTTAAAAAAAAAAAAATCAAAACAATGTTGGTAGTGGTAAGAGTAAACTATAGTTAATAAATATCAAACAAATCTGAACGTACCAATAGGTACATTTTTTTATTTAAAACGAAACTATATACGATCAGCTATAATATTATAAAGGCATTTAGATTAGTAGCTACCTACTTATTTAGTAAATTATTTAATAATGAAAACTAATGCCGGATTAAAATACGATTTCAATGATTAAAACGTGGTATTATTTTTTCCGACCTGGGTACGGTACACGTTAGATATACATTATGATACAATTATTAAATTTAATAACTTCCATTTCTTAGCACTCCTTAGACTGGTTTATTATATAAAATACAAATTTTAGAAGACTTAGCTTTTTAGTTTTCCCGGTCTTTGCCTGAATCCCGATTCCTATTTCTATCGGTAGAATATAGACAGCTAATATCTCTTCTAAAAAATCAGGACTGGCGAAAGTTTTTTAAATGTGACAAACTTACATAGTTTTAAACGGAGATCTATTTCAATATAATATTGGAGTATACCTACAGAAACTATTACAGAATTCTCAAGATTATAAGTAGTTTTTTATTAGATTTAAAAGGAAAGAAAAAATTTTAAAAATTAAATTGAAATTAATAAAAATAGATGTATTGTCAACGGTCATGGTCTAAATTTCACGTGTAATTTTATAGCAAAACGTTTTAAACATCATAAACAAAAATGTATATATTTTAACGTTTTTTGAATTTAAAATAATTTCTGTAAATGCCCTACAAGAAAAACCAACCAAACGAAACTTATCGAATTAAACGTTAACATATAATACATTATATTCTATTAAATGGTTGACAGTAGTGCAGTTTGATATGGCGACAGTTGGCCTCGTAGGAAGGCGTAATTTTCACGTGGATAGGTACTGTATTTTTATTATTGTCGAATGCGGATTTACGAGAGCTTTCAAATCAAATTACTTGTAGGCTCCCTCGATGAAAACATTTCACGGGAAATTCGAGAAGACAAGACACATATTATTATTATTATTACTACTACTATAAAGAAATGGTTTTCTCTTCTCACCTGTAATTGCGTCAGTCATTCGATTCGCAGGCTAATCCATGTTTACCGTTCCATTAAATATTAACGTGTCCGTTGCATCATTCCCCATTTTATATGATCCAGTGGATTTTTATCGATCATATTATATTTTCATTGGTCTCCTACTCTCCTCCGGGGTCACATGGTTTTTCGATGTTTAGCAGAGTGTGAAAACTTCGCAAACAAAACGTTGTGACATTGCGGCGATGGACTTCTCTGGGTCAGGATATTTTGAAATCTATTTCCGTTTAATGTGTATTTATTTTTTTAATATCCAATCATGTCTAAATCGAAAATTATTCGAAAACAACGTAGTATTACGCCAAAATAATTGTTAGGAAATAGTATTATCGTATTGACGAGGTTTTGTCTCGTTTATTTTTATTTTCCAAACATTTTTCAAAGTCAACGAGTTTCGTAGATATTTAGAGTCAGCAAATTTTACTCATAACCGTTAAACCGTTGAATCGATATTTGTTAGCGCCCTGGCTTTATATTTAAAATTAAATTAGTCAGACACGTGCCATCCGTTGACATCCGCAGTACAGTAGTATTATAAAACAATTTAATATTACTGCAGTGTATTGACAATCATTACGAGAGTTTTTTTTTTTTAAATTCTTTATTGACATCCTACATTAACGCGTAGTACTACACGAAATCTTAGTCGCCTACCGATTCGTTCATTCACGAAAGAAACGTGAGTCACTCGGTTTTCAGACATTAGTCAGTCTAACGCCCGAAAAAAAAAAAATAAATAGAAATGTCGACTATTTGGGACTTACCATTATTTCTGTATTAATCGAACGGAAATGATGCAGTGATATTAAAGCTGAGCACGCAGTTAAATGTTATATCGTTCCAAACACGGCGCGTTTCCTACTTTTTCGATGTGATAATATGCGAGCGTATACACGAAAAAAAAAATCAATAAATATAAACGTACATTCGGGTACGCTTATATAATTGTATGACGTGCCGCGTACAAACTGTAATTATTATTTCGTTAATATTGCGAGTATAATATATAGTACTTACGTTTTTCGAGATATATATATATATGGGTAGGTATTATAATTATAATTATACTTAGATTATAATATCATATGTACAGAGAGAATTCTATGTTACAGCAATTTTCTCCTATAAATATATATAAAATAAAGAATAACGAAACATTTTTATTAAACAGCGTAATATACCTATGGGTTTGAAATTTTTAGACGTCCTTTTTTTTTGGGGGGGGGGGGAGGGAGGATTTGGGGGTCAACTTTTGAAATTCAAATGGCAACCTACATTAAAAATTCCACGGACAGACGGAATATTAGTTCAAATAAATTTTGGTGTTGACATTTTCAATTTCCGTCAACCCATTGACGAGACGCTCAACTTTTTAGTTTTGGCGGGCGGAGAGTATACCTAATAGGGCACTATTCAAACACCGTGCTGTCACACGAAAAATTCTGTACACTATGTGCAATATGTTATTGGATGCTTTACGAAATGTATTATAATTCGTCCTATTTTTATTGTCCGAGGACAAACATGTCATTAACGCGCATTTTATTTCCAAACTGATGAGATTTGTTATAAAATCGAGTCGATATATAGTCAATTTATATCGATTTTCGAACATGTGAATATATACAAGATTTCCCACGAAGATATACCCGTTGTAATATCTCTGGAAATAATTAAGATAATCGAATTCTGTTTTTTTACATTCAATTTTGACGTATCGATTTATACTTTCATTAAATTGGTGATTTTTAATAATTTGTTTAAAGTCCAGAGAAAAGTGTACCTATTATGATGCAGCAGGCTGTAATTGCGTTTGCTAATTTGTTGTTATTATTATGGCTAATTGACTGTAGATATTTTTCTTTGATCTTAAAAAGTTTATTAAAAATCACAAATTTAATGCAAATAAAAAGTTGAAACGTCAACATTTTCAAAAGAATAAACTGTCTATAAAATGGCCATCTTCAAATTTGTCGAAAATAATAAATAAAAATAGTTTTTTTTTACTAAAACAATACAAATTTAATTCAATTATGAACATTTGTAGACGTGCAGTCCGTATCCCAGTGAGTAATATAAAAACAACAGAATTTGATCGTCTTTAATATCTCAAGAGATATTGCGACGGGTATATCTTTGTGGGATACTCCGTATAAATATATATGTANAAACCGTCTATAAAATGGCCATCTTCAAATTTGTCGAAAATAATAAATAAAAATAGTTTTTTTTTACTAAAACAATACAAATTTAATTCAATTATGAACATTTGTAGACGTGCAGTCCGTATCCCAGTGAGTAATATAAAAACAAAACAAAAAAAACAACAGATTTTGATCGTCTTTAATATCTCAAGAGATATTGCGACGGGTATATCTTTGTGGGATATTCCGTATAAATATATATGTATTTTTTTTTTTTTTTTTTTTTTTTTTACGGCGATATGTATTTTATAGTTACCCTTAGTTGGTGACTATACACAGTTAGTGTAGGCGCCGAACTATAATGTTTGAAATAATATATTTTATTTCGGCGGTATTTTTTTCTGTTCGGAGAACACGATCGAAATATTTATTTAGAATAATTTATATTGTTATTCAAAAGTATCTGTATGCATAATATTATTATATGTTATATAGGTATATAACATCGGTACGCGTATCTGATTCCGAATTCAACACGACCGCTCGCTGTGGACTGCAAAACAAAACAACGTACATGTAGGTAGCCAATTCCTACAGTCCTTGATCTCCATAACGACATTTATGATGTACATTAATGTATACATAATATTATAATAATACGTATTATTGCGAGTATTATGTATTTCGAATGCGTATGTAATTCGTATATTTCCGTAAAAACTTTCCATTTGATTTCGCCGTAAGTTTCGTACCCGTACGCTACCTCGAATGTATTAGCTGGCATTCAATAATATCATGTACGACTTTTATAATATTCATTTTTTTTTTTTTTTTTTACAAACGTTTCGCGTCCGTACCGGTCACCCGGGAACGAAAACGTTCCGTGTCGCTGTTTTGAAATCGTTCGGGAGAAGAATATTGTTTTAAATTTGGAAAATTCATACTTTGATATCGAATTTAATTTCAAATCCGATTGGGTGACCAAGTTCAATCAAAATAGATTTTTATGACCATAGATCAAATCATTCAATTTTCGAGCCTTGTTAAATAAAATAAAAGCGTTAAAGACAAAAATTGCGCACGCTCCTCCGGAAGAACGTTTTATGAAAATAAGCACCGTAGAGATAGAACATTTTCAAAATTATTGTTTCGAGATAGAATCTTTATTCAGTGATTTTTTTCACATTATTTTTTCAGTAATTTTATTGTACAACTATTGAGATGACGTGATAATTACGCACACGTGATAACGCGTCAAATTTAAATATAAAGACATTATCTGTACGAAATTGGTGCTATTTTTTTTTTATATTTTAATTTGCAAGCGAGATACAAATATTGTTAAATTGTAATACAGTTCACATACTCATATGCCTTTTAAAATTAAAATATAGAAAAAACAGCGCCAACGTTGCACGAACAATGTTATTATTTTCAACTTTGATAGTAGGTCCATTCATTTTAATATTAAAACCAACAGAACAATGTTGGCCTTGCTGAACGCGCGTGTCGTACCTACGTATGTAAGACGGAAACAACACACGTAGGTTTACGTCCTTTTAATAATAAGTAGAGTATTTTCACTTTCAAAATATGTAATTATCATATTTTTCTCATTCGAATAGTTAATTTTAAAAATCGTTTTTTTTTTGTTTAAAAAATAAAATAATTGTTTTTTTCAATACATAGAGCCATTGTTTCTGAGTATCTTGAAAACAAACTAAGATGGATACTTCGCAGTGAGCTTGAAAAATAGGTAATTTTTTGTCTATACAACGATCTGTTAAAAAGTGATTTTTCAAAAAATCAATTGATAAAACCTTTTCATTTTCAGGTGACGATACGCCTATTCCCGAACGGCTCTCGAATCATAACGGACAACACAAATTAATTCTGCAATTTATAGATTGTGATGTCGTACACATACTCATATCAATCACATATCACATTTGAAAACTGAAATACCGAAAAACGATAAAGTTTTTATCTTAAAGTTTGATAATTGATTCATTTTAATATTAAAATGAACACTGTACAAAGCTGTTTTATCCACCGAACGAAAATTCGCTCCGTCCATGCGTTCGTAAGACGGAGACGTGACACATACATCTACAGGTCTCAGTCTAACTGACATAATACAACATAATAAAATCGCGTAGTTTAGAACGCGAATTGTGGTGATAATTTTTGTTTTCTCAACTACATAGCTGTAACTCTTTTTCAAAATATATTTATTTCAACTCAACAAAGGTAACAAGATACAAACACGAGTACGATACAATACATGAGTGATTACTTCTCTCTTTAGACAAGCTCGCGGTGAAAGGGAGGGTCTCCTAACATGTATAAAAACAATAACAAACGAAATTTATTTATTTAAATACCAAAAATACGCAAGTAGATAACGCGACAATTTTTTAGAAAAAAAAAACTATAGCCCTCGGAATATTATACATTCTCTTCTTCATAAGAGAATTTAAGTTTATTATTCGCGTTTTCAACACTGATTCAAACACGGACCGCTATCCGAACGTTCTATAACAAGAAACGTAATTTCGATATCGTCATGTTACCCGCCAGTCGGTCTGAGAAAGTATGAGAACGCGGGGTGTGGCGTCCCGCTCTTCTGCCGGGCCGATGCACGGGGTACACATAAACATTGTGTCGGACGGACAACAATATTCTCCATTATTCCATATTATTATATTGGTAATCCGAGCATGTATATTGCGTATATATTTATATATACCATGGTGTATAAGTGGCCGCGATCTACGTGACGTCTTCCCATCAAGGTTTGTAAAATATTGTTACGAAGCCGTCGCAGTCGTTAAGCTCGTTATTATCGCGAGTGTAATATAATTCATAACGATACGTAATACACGTTGCGCGTAATCTGCGACGGTTTCAAAGTTGTATTAACACGCCTTTAATCGTAATATATATACGTGCATATGTATATATATATATATATATGTGTGTGTGTGTGTGTATACGATAAGTCGGCAAAAAAATTACAGTCTGCTCGCGGTAAACAACCGCGAATTTAACACGTGTGTATTGTAACGTGTAAAAGCGCCGATTTAGACGTTATTGTATTATTATATTTTATGAAAGTATTCGGGATGCGTATTATTTTTTTTATAAATGCGAGTACGGTTTCAGAACGGTCACTGTTGTTGTATGTTGTATACCGGATACGAAGTAGCCTTGGATCGTCGTTTCGCTCGTCAATGATCAATCGCTAGCTCGACTTTTAATCGTAAATAAATCCCGCTTTGTCAGCGAAACCCCATGTCGGGCTGGTAATAGTTTTTTTACTACCCTATTTTAAGCCCCCGCAATTATTGTTTTTAATGGAAATACAAAAAAAAAAAAAAAAAAACCAAACTTAATAATAACAGAAACCGTTTTCCCCAATAATTGTAAGAAAAGTACAAGGAAAAAGAAAAAATGACTATCTCTACAATCTCCTACCTACACGACAAAGTATGCTACCGGATATCAGCCCTGAAGTTTATAACAGGAGCGAGATTTTTAACTGATAGCCGTGCTATATTCACAGATAGAAGAATAAAGCATTTAATATAGCAAAACCGATACGCTCAGAGTCTAAAATGTATGTACAAGTAATAATATCGAGGACGTTTCGTCCGCATTAGTCGTAAATACACAGTGTTGTTCAAGGAAAATTAGGAAATGCACGCGCGTGTTTCGCTCATTAAGAATAATTGCACATTTTAGTAAAATGATTATACGGCTCGTATATTTTTCATTAAGCTTCGTATTCGATGATAATTTAGATATACGCGTACTTAGTTATTATACTATAATATAGTGTATTGCAGGAAAACTGGTCATCCTGACTTTATATCCGATCGATTCTCCGCGCAAATGCAGTTGCGCTACAACGTTATTTTACGAACGATTTGCGACTAGGATAAACGAAATTTGTTACGATTTAAATTATATTGGACATTACAATAAAACTTAGCAATCTACTTCAGGGGTGTACACTGGGCGTAGAGGAATTCACGCGTGGCGGTGTTCGGATTTTCTCTATCAAAAATATCGACTACCTAGCGTGGTCTTGAACTTGTGAAGTTTCTTAATATCAATTTTGTTCAATATCAAGGCGCTCCAATAAAGAGATTAAAATATTTTACGTTTCATTTTTTAATTATAATTATATTATTTATACACACATATTTACTACTGCCGAAAAATACTATTGTATAGTTTTGTAGTGCAATAAAATACACTTCAAATGGGGCTGTGTTAGATTGACAGCGGGTGTAAAATTCTGTCGAGCCATTCGAGGAGCTCTAAACAGGATTTAGAATTGGACGACCCCAAATAGTTGGGATAAAGGTGGAGGAGATCAAGACTAGAACTTTCTAGAGGAAATACTAAAATAGTTCACTGCATTTAATAAATTAACAGTGTAGTCGACGTTAAAATAATAAAATAACTAAAATTAGTTTGCGATCAATTGACCGAGTGCTTATACTACCTAAAACAAATTTAATTTTTAAAATAAAAGCCATTGGCCGCAAACGTACGAAGGGAAATTTTACTCGTTCGGGTCACCGCGCGAACGTTTCGAAGTATGGATATTTCCGTTCGTACATGAAATCGCCGATCGTTTTTGCCGGTAAATCGATATGAGGACAACGCAGATTTTGGTTATTCTTTTTATTCGCACCTATAGGAAACAAAGCGCCACCGAAACCGTTCGTATTATTAACGCTGTAACTGGCATTTTACCCTTGTACATTGTCGCAGTCGTCAATTAATACGATATAAATGCAACGGAGAAACGAAACGAGAAGTATAGGTGCGTTATATATGTAGGGCGCCTACAATATACGTATACAATACAGTCGAGCGGCAAATTAATTTTAGCGCCAAACACTCCCCGTCGTTTTACGCCGTCTACCGAAAAATAATGCGCGCGCATTGTGTTACAGTCGCTTGCAGTTATTGTAGCCAATTATTTTTAATAATAATATTACGCCTTGACTACTGTAAATTATACATTACTGTATATTATGACGGAGTGCACTCGTGTCGGCGTGTATATTTATCAGATCGTTGTCAACCGATATTAGCAGTATGGTTACACTATAGTGTATACAGGGCGATTAATTAAATACCAAACGTAAGACACTCGTAATATCTCGGAATTCCGTTATAGGCCATAGGCGCGCGCGCGCGCGCGAGATGTGCCAGGTGTGGTCGGTGGGCTGAAAACGAAATGTACTCATTCCGGGCTTTGTTTAATTGAATCCTAACTGATAACTGATAATATTAAGGTTTTTTTTTTTTTAAATATTTAATGACGTGAACATTTATTATAAAAAGATATCGGATCATTTTTTCGTGTATAGGTAACTATAATCATATACGTTGAGATATATATATTGATAACGTTTTCGTGAAACATAGGTACTTATAGGTAGTAAACAATATGATTTTTAATGAATTTATGTTTTGTGTTCACTATTTCTTTTGTTTGGTTGGAGCGGAGGGAGTACACCTGATTTATGGCACACCCTGCGCAGGCATGTGTACGGAGATGAAACAGCTATCGCTACGTTATTATTTTCAAACGGCAACTAATATATTAAAAAAAAAGAGTTGATGCTGGGGATGGGAGCGGCCACTGTTGTAGGCGAGAAGTCGGAAAGGTAAGATACATGAGGTCATTACATTTATATCAGTAAGCAACGATAAACCATTGCTCGACAAAAGACGATTCCGAGCGTAGTTCGGTATTACATTATTTGAAGTGCTGTAATTTTTTTTTGCGATTTTCGTTTGAATTTGATTTCAAAACGCTTATTAAAAAAAAAAAAGTCGTCCGATGATTTTGGAAATTTTACCACGTCTACATAAGTCCAATATAAGTATAATCACCAAGTTTCAAGTCTCTACGTGTATTTATAACCGAATTACAGCAAAAAACTCTTAAAAATTAAAATTTCTTAAATGCTCAAAAGTGGCTAAAAAATGTTGACAATGATAAGAAAGTAAATCGAAAACGCAACAAAAAAGGGTTTTTGAATTTTCGATTAAATCATTTATTCTGGTAGAAAACGTCGTCCGTGTTACAAAATAATGAAATTGTGAAATTGTACGTTTTTTCCCACTTAAGCACTTTTACTTAAATAATGGCGTCAAAAATAAAAAAATGACCTCTTTAAAGTATCATCTAAATAACTTGAGCTTTCGGAAAAGTTGCTACACGTAAAGATTAGATCAAGTTTACTAGGAAAAACCGTGTCCATATAATAGAACAAGGAACAGAGAAAAAAATAAAAAAATAAACATCTTAGTAAAACCAATAGCTCCATCGCTACGCTCGGAATCTAACATGTCATAAACACAGACAGGGTTTTAGTTTAGATACATTTTGGCGTTAAAATTTTAGATTTTCTGTTAACCTGCAGACGAGTTATTTCACTTTAATTTTGTCGTTTTGTGGGTATGTGGAGTAGACAGTAGTGGGTCATTAATTGAGTGACGGCGTGGCACTACACCAAAATGTATTTTAACTAAAACTCCATTTATTATGGAATTTTCTATATAGTTTGTGATATTAATATATCAAAAGGTTGTAGTGGTTTCGTTCCCGAACATAAAGGCGTTAAAAGAAAATTTAATATTTCAGAGTCGCTCTTTGTGTCTTAAATTTTCCGAAAAAAGTTAATACGTTCTGAGATAATGATGATAGCGTCTTACTACGTTATATTGATCATCCTGTATACGTTTTTTGCGTTCGTTCGTTCATTAATTTTATAATGCCGTCATCAAAACCGTTTTACAGTTTTGTGTCGGCACCGTCGTTATGCCATTTTTTTGAGATTAATATTTAACATTAAATTAACCGGTGACCGTGATTAATATACCGCAGCGGTAAGCACTAAGCACGGAATAATCTGTTATCGCAATAATATTGGTATATGTTTTTACGAAACAGGACAGTAACCATATAGGTAGTTAAAAAGTTAAAAGTTAAGTTACTTTTTTTTGATAACTTTTAAATGAATGTCCCTAGTTATTTTTTGAAAATTTAGGTTATTATTTCTGAAAAAGTATTTAACAAATCGTTTGTTTAAAAAACTGCACACCTAATTTTTTTCAGTTTTTTACGTTTATATTTCGACGAAAATTATGTATTTATTTACCTGTACATCAATATTATATTATAACAAGACGGTAATGCGGTTCTTAGATTCTCTACCCACACCTCACGGGAATTTGTGTAATAAATATGTGAAAGTATAAATAATTGAGTACAAAATATGTTTATGCGTGTAGTTAAGGGTAATTTTAAAGCAGTATCTTTTAACCAAAGGCGAGTTGAGGTATATTCTATGATGGTTCCTGTAGATAAAATAACACCACTTCATCACGCAAGTAAAACACACCTCATAAAAACAATTTTATGCTACTCATTTTGTTTATTAAAAAAAAAAGAAAAAAAAAAGAATTAATATTTCAAAAATACAACATCCACTAGTAAAACCATTACAATATTACACTATTATGGACCTAAGGTTAGGTGAAAAAATGTTTATTAATTACAATTAATATTTCTTTATAATAATTATAGAATAAAATAATTTTACACGAACTTTTCATGAAATTTTAATGACGCAAATCTTACTCAAATCTTTTGACAAGCACACGTTTACAGCCAAAATAATATCATCCATGGTATACAAAAAAAAAAAAAAAAAAAACATTTGTTATTTCATTGGAATATTCGGTTGCAGGGAAACTTATTTCTGATTTTGTACGTATTCATTTTCATACGCTCATTTATAATTTGTGTTTAAATCAGGGACTCGAACTGGTTACTGAATTAACCAGTCGTATCGGAAAATTGTGTATTTTTAAAAAAAAAAATTGATGATAAATTTAAATGACCATATTGCATTCCGCGGTACGCCTAATGCAGGGCGACCGCGAGATCGTACGTGGACGGTTGCTGCAAAATGGACGTGGGCGTGGACTGTGAGAGCCTAGACGACGCATGATAAATGTAGACGACTGTAACATTTTATTTAATGCGGGCGATGTGATGAAAGTTTAAGTCGATTCCATCGACATCCGGCATCAGGACCGTGTATCACCGGAATACTCGGATGGCAATTCCGAAGTTGAATATTTTTACATGATACATTACGAACATGCAAATATTCCGTAGATAATCGCGGACTACAAAAACAAATGTCCTCGGAGCACGGTAATGTAAATTATTAGGTAAAAAAAAAAAGTTTCAAATTTCATACCTTAAAAGATGCGGATATTTAACCCGATAGTACTTTGTCCTGCTACAAATTATATATTAAACAGTAGTAACGTAAACAATACCCACTAATATTATTTAATGCTAAACATACGAGTACTTTGTCCGAAAAATTGATTTTTATGGTATTGTTCGTTTCAAAAATGCGGAATTTCTGCCCGGGGGTACTGCCACGACTTTATCTAAAACATTTATCGACATTTTTCTGTTAAACTAACTAATTTAATTTGATTTAGGAATCATGATATTTGAGGTGTGCGTTATGCGTCTGCATAGCTACACTCGATGCACGTTTCGGATGGTACAAAGAATCCAATCGGACATCGACGATAGGGTATAAAAATGATTGTTTGCCCGGTTCGAAGAATTAATATAAACGGCGGTTTAAACGTGATATATTTTTTTTTTTATCTCCATTGTTTTCTTTGACCATATACAGAGTGATTCTTTTATTACGAACTAGCAATTTTCTCGGAGGATTTTAAGTGTATTTGATTTTTTTTTCTAAACCTTTACAAAATCGTTTAAGCTTTATTTTAACACAATTATTAATTTTTCACCCGAATTCCTTATACCTGAAACGAGTATCCGCTTCGGATTTTTAAATAATAGTAAGGAGGGTTGCTATTTAAATCAAAGATCCAAACGGGGGATATTTGTCTAGATATTTTGATATACATAACACTTTAATATCAGATGTACCGTTTATGAGTTAAAACCGCTTAAAGTTTAGACCGGAGGAGTAGGTAAGAGTTATCAATTTATCATTAAAAATAGATATGCGATTTATTACTGTTCTCTACTCTTCTAAAATTTAAAGCGTTATAACATTTATAATTCATAAACGATAAATCTGATGTTAGTGTTTTGCATATCAAAGTTTCTATATTTTTTTTTTTCGAATTTCTACACAAAATGGGGTTTCTAAGTACATTTATAATTATTTAATTCATACGGAGAAGGGGTAAAAATTTTAAATGATTTTAAAATATAGCCTAAACGCTTTCACAATGATTAAGAAAAAAAACTGAAACAGCAATTAAATTTACTTTAAATCCTCTGAGAAAATTGTTGGCTCATCATAAACGAATCATTCTGTATACGTTTTCGTCATCGTCAGTAGGTCGCTGTATGAAATAATAAAAAAAAAAAAAAATCGTACACTATATTTTGTGTACATTGTAATGTATCTCAAAACTGTTGTTGTTTTTTCGACGTATCGTACGAAGACGACTAATTATTGGCAAGTTGGGTTGGGCAAACAAAAAAATGCACGATGAAAAAAAAAAAAAATCCGCGCGTAATTATACTATATTTATATAACTTTATGTGAAATAATATTATATAACCAATATCGGTGTTGATAGTATTTGTAATGGGAATAAATATTATAGGACCATAATACGAATAATGAATAATGTATCAAAAAAATTATTATTTATCAATGTATTATTATTACACGCGGTTATTATTATACACGAGTAACACAATTATATATATTTTATATTAATTTTCGATCCCGTTCTCGTCACCGTTCTCATCGTCGCCACTGCTATCGCCATGTTCAGTCGTCGCGTAAATACAACTGACGTATAAATCTGATTTCACACGCAGTTAGGTCTAATAACGATTATTTTATAACAAAAAAAAAAAAACGGCAGATTCGGGCAATTCATTTAATCGTAGAATTATTCGGTGTATCTTCAATGGCATGCACTCGCGACACATTATATAAAACCGACCGGCGTAAATACAAAAAATCTGGTCGATTTCGTAGACTTAGCTCAAAGTGTCATAATATAATGCTGTATGCACCTAACGTTACATTTTATTTTTAATTAATTAAAACAAAACTATTGAATCGACTATAATTTAATAGTGAATAACGTTCACTCTACTGATGTCAAAATGTATTGGTTTACGACGACGTTTATTTATGTTTTCTTTGAACAACATTTCTACCAGGAATTTTGCTCCGAGTTTTCGAGTTTAACACCTTTTCTGAAGGGAAGGAATATTTTTTAATTATAATAAAATGGGTAAACCTAACCGTAGGAAAATCTGGAAAATTTACGAAACGTATTGTTTTCAAATCGGAAATATTATGGGCTTTTAAAAACACGCATAACCAAACTCCGCTCAGAATCGTTAGCAATGATTAATCGTTGCGTATAGGTATGCATTAGATACGATTCAAAAATATATAATATAAATTGAATTTAATAATGACCATATTATATAGGTAGTGTAATATTATTAACACCCGTGAAAAACAACTCTAACAGTTTTATTATTTTGATGGCAACAAGTCGGTTGACGGGAAATTCTCTAGTGCAAGAACTCTGCTGCTCACTAGTGATTTTATTTTCTAATGATATTATTGGCTATATTATTTTGTCAGGCTTTATTCGAGTGTTTTATGGAGGTCTCATATCGTTACTTAATAATGGCCATAAATTTCAGTTTTCCAAATTTTCAGAAAGAAACAAACATTAAGCACGATATCATATTCATAACAAACTGTTTTTAGATATAGTCCATGATGATATTTTGATTTTTCACGGTGTTGGTTGAACATATAGAAACTCGGTCTATAGACAATAAGGTCACCAATATGCATCGTAAGTGCGAATCTATTAATATAATAGATTACAAAACTAAACTCGAATATGTTGAGATTGGCCAAGTTTTATCCTTATAAATGACGTATTATAATAAACTTAAATCATCAATTTGTTTTGGCTTGTTCTATAGCATTATTAACAGCTAGGTAACTTAAACGGGTAGGTACTAAAGTTTATAAAAAAAAAAAATTATATAAAAATCGTAGCAAGAGTAAAGTAAAAAAAAAACACGCACACAACCGGGTTTTTATTTCGAATACCTGAGTGTACATGGATAGTGCAGATAATAATGTTTAGGTATATTGTTCTAAATACGATTGCGGTTTCTTAACCGCGAGCAGGTCTCCGTCGCGACAACACAATAATGTCCGTGTATATTATCGTGTCGGTGATTTTCACGCAATACCATTTTTTTTTTTTTTTTTTTTTTTACGACCGAAAGTGACAATAGTATAGCGGTCAAATATACTTTTATGTATGAAAAAATAAACCAATACCCAATAATCATTCGAGCTATTACAATATATTCACGGTGAGATGACCGAGTGTTATAATAATAGTGCAGACATCATTTTCCGGAAAAAATTACCTACCTGTAATGCGGCTGTAAACTATTCACGAGCATAAAACGAATTTCGTTTCCAATCGAGAATTTGGATTTCCGAACGAATACTTCTATGCCGCGCAAGAAAACTCAAAGTGCATTGGTTTTACTATGATGTTGTGTGCTTTTTTTTCTTTACAATAGCTCTCCGAGGAATTTTCATAATAATCGGGAAAATCCGTGGTGTATAGGAAACGCGAGAAAGTTTACGGCATTATTGCGGTTTCGTTATTTCGGATTTTGTTTTTTTTTTTTGTATTTCGTTAAAGCTGAAATAGAAACCTGAAATGTTCACAGAATACTTGAATTAATCTTTTCTACGTAGTAAAATTTTCAAAATATTCTGACGATTAATTTTAGCAATACAAAATAATATAGGTATGCATCTGACATTTTCGAGTTTTTTTTAATTTTAATTTTGTTTTAAGCGGATAAAATCGGTTTGGCTGAACAGAAATGCTTGACAATATAACACAATGTTCTTTATGAGTTCTACTTAGTGATAAATTGAGCGTAATTTAATAGATGTTTTTTTATAAGTGTTTTAAAATAAAATGTCGACGAACATTTTATAAATTACGAAATTTCAAAACATGTAGAATCGTATTTCGTTAGGAATGATTTAACGTATTTTTTTTTGCATCGTTTCTTCTTTTTAACTTTTCATCTACAACTGTAGCACACCTATAAGCAGTATCAGTTCTTATTAATTTTTTTTTACGTATCGTTCGATTCACTTCGTGCGAAATCAGCTTATAATTTCGCGGAATAAAAAAAATAAAACGGTTTATTGTGCAAAATAACATAATATATTGTTATAGTAGACGTCATCGTCGAAAATATGTAAATATAACAGATAAGGGCACCCGCAAAAAAAAACCGAGGGGGGGGGAAAGAGAGGCAAAGTTCAAAATTATTGGTGTAAACAAAAAAAAAATGTATCCTAATATTACCGGATTTCCGACCATGACCGGGAGGCATTATAGGGAGGGTCGCCCATTGCCTCAATCAAGGATCTCTGTTTACAGAGCGATGTTGATCCATTTATCACGAATTAGTGTTTTTCTCCGATGATTTTACAGGAATTTTTTAAATTTGTTTTACAATTATTATAGAACCGTTTAATGAGTTTTATTTTAATTTATTTTATTTTCAATTTTTTTACTCTTACTCCTCGTACCTTAAATGATAACTTGTATATTTTTATAGGCTTATCACTAATATCGGATTTATCGTTTATGAGAAACCTTTAACATTTTACAACTTATACAGGAGTAATAAATGGATTAAATCCAGTTCATATTGTATAAAATACAAATGCATGTTACGAAATGGAAAACAATGGTAATAGACACATTAAGGTTATATATATATTTTTATACGTATATATGTTTTTGGTCGGGGGTCAGTTTTGTTGTTGTGTGAAAAATATAACGCTGGTTTTCATTGTAACAAAAACAACATATCCATGATTTTTTGTTTTTCCTTACGGAGAAAAAGAGCAATTATTATTATTTTTTTAATTATTATGATTAGTTCATTACTATAAAGTATGTTATGAAAACGTTACATACAGGGTATTTTTGTAACTTTAATCAAAGAGGAAACTGTAGATATAGTCAAATGCGCGGGGTATCCAGACGAAGACGATGTTCCTGGAACAATTTTTTTTTTTATCTATCCCCGAAACTTTGGTTTTTTCAATTTATTTTTTCTCGCAAAGTTTTCAAACAAATCGATACATTACACCGCTTTTCCATTTTTTTTTTTTAGCCAGACGACACAACCGTCATAAAAACGCTCGACAAAGTGATAAATAAAAACGATGTCTCACATCAATTCGCATCATGAAAATTTCGCATGAAATACAATTCGGGTACCTATAATTTTATTTTTACATTCGAGGTAATATTCTAAAGTAAAACAGACTCGCAGGAGTTTTTAGAGGTTTACTACGTGTACTACGTATTTGGTTTAGTCATTAATTTCAAAAATACTCTGTTTAAGAAAATATATACGTTTTACACACTCGAAGGTTTATCAGTTTTTTAAGAAAACTTAATTATAATATATATATATATAAAAAAAAACACAACCTTATTACAATATTATTATTGTTATCGGAATAACGCATTTATAACAGGCATATAATATGAAAAGTTCAATGCGAAACGTACAAAATAATGTTAGTATAAGCTCTTCTAAGAAAAATCGTAAAAACCCAATGCCATTATGATTTTAATTAAATGGTACAATAATTATCGTACTTATTAGTATTTATAATTATAATTTCCTATGTACCTATCGAATTATAAAACAGTCGTTTTAACATAAGACGAAATTATGTACATCTGTGTACACAACAATATTTTTTTATGTTTTGTTCGATAACACCACTGATGTCTCGCAGTAGACGCATGTTGATAATTGTTTTTGTCGGAATCTACAGAAACAATATTAATTGCTCAACAACAATAACAGATAATAAATGTAATACCTATTATATAGGTATACTATATATTTTTATCCATCGACAATTTCGCGAAATCCCAATAAGACGATATTATAAGTAAGTTTCAAACTACAATTCTTCATCTTTTTTATTATTATTATTATTATTTTTTTTTTTTGAGAAAAAATTTCTCGAGTAGTCGATTTTTAACGGTATGACGAAATATAATTTATACTAAACGGCCACAGTATACGTATATACTCGTTCCAAAAACGTCAGACTATAATATAACTATACAGCACTTTGTAGATAGAGATTTCGCTTTGACGAAATCCGATTTGGTAAAAAAAAAAAAAAAATATAATAATAATAATAAATAACCGGAGTTAATCGCTTCCGGTACATAAGTACAGTGTCCATCGTTATTTTATATCTACTAATAACATATATATATTTATATTAAAAATATACGAGTATATTGTGTGTGTCAATATTTCGTTAATAACGGAAACGTATTTTAAAAATCTTAAGGAAATAATAATATTATCATCGCATTTGGAGTTCCGGAACAAGTACGTGTTTATATTTTTACTTTTGTCATCGGAAATTCATCCTATTATAGTATTTCGTCTTAGAAACACACTGTAGGTAGATACTTTCAAATCCAATAGATATCTATACATAATTTTTGAAATAGAAAGATAAAAAAATACCGGTTAGGTTTTTGTTTGGTTCTAAAAAAAAATTTGTCGGTTCTTCTTTTTTATTGTGTGAACAATAAAAGAACAAACTTACATATAATGTGTAATGGATTATTTTTTGCTCGCAAAATCTATAGAAATAGGAAAAAATGTACAAATTAAAAATATTAGTATAATTACTAAATGAGTATAAAATATATCATAACATGAATATAAAAACTACTCTTAAAATATTATAATTTAATAAATTATTAGTATTATAAAAAATTAAACAAAATCATCCGTAATATTTTATAAATGCATTATAACCTTAAAAACAGTGAGCTATAGAAAAATTAGACAAATGTGCATTTTTTAAATTTGCGATAAAAAAATTAAACAGACTACCTCATAAGTTTTTTAGTATTTTTATTATTGTAATACGTAGTTATGTAGTATTATACAATAATAATTATAGAATTATAATTACGGTGGTTCATATAAACATGATGTATTTATGTTAAATAATAATATTTATTTCCTTATTTTGTGATTCACCATTCATAACGTTTTTGCCTTATTTCGTTTATATTTTAAATTCTGAGTTTAGCGAGAAATGTATTGGTTTTACAATGATGTTAATTTTTTAAATTTTATGTGAACACTTTTTCTACCAGAAAGCGTACTCCGAAATTAAGTATAGTAACTTTGCTGAAAGGAAATGTTCTCTGGATGGTACTTTAAAAAAATCATTTTTTCTTAAATTCTCATTAATATTATGTTAAAAAAGATTGATATATAAATAAGGTTGTCATTGGCAACTGTTTTTATTTATTTTTTGTTATTATAAGTGATAATAGTCATTCAATTTTTATTATTTTTATCTGTTTTAAACAATCATTGTTGTCATGGAAACGCACATTGTAATAATTTTACCAAAAAATGACATATATATTGTTGACAAAGCAACACTATTAACTGAACTCCATTCAGAATCGTTTTTTCATTAGCAATGGTTGATCATTGCTTACAGATATACATTAAATTCCCGTCCGTATACTATCTTTCCAACTTCCTATCTACAACAGTGGCTGCACCTACGTGCGAATTATGTCCATCCGTTTTATAACTCTCGGTAAAATAACCACTACTATAAAAACTATTATAGAGGGCCAGAGACCATATTATAGAGTTTGCTTGCATTAACGTTTGTTTTTAATGTACGACAATGGAAAAAACATAATATTCTCGAATTTAATCAAAATTTAATAAGTAAAAGAGCAAAAAAAAAGTCATTAGCAAAAATCGAGATGGATCGTCTTTATACCTAGGATATCGGGCTGGGCCATATCCAGTCCGGCCCTGGAGCAAAGTTATACATAATATGTTTTGAAATATCGGAATATTTAAGATATTCATATCAACGATTATTTTAAACTGAATCACAACAACAAAAACAGAATCGAAACTAACGAAACTGTTAATACTGTAAACTTTTCTGTCCTATTAAAATTATTACGAAAATTTAAAATAAAAAAATGGCATCAAACAAGCAAAATTGTCTATTAGAAAAATGTTACAGTTAACGACCGGAAAAAAAATCTCTAGTAGAAAAGTATTTACAAGGTAGACAAAAACAAACACACATCGTAATATATCTAGAATCTCAGAATGCTGCTGAGAACCTAAAAGTTTTCTACGAAATCGGTCAAAAACTTCTCGTTTATCCTTTTATAATATTATATTTTTCCGTACGGTTTTCGCGTGTCAGCGTCATCTTCGTATATTCGTTACGTCTCGGACGGAAAGATAATATGACGAGGTTCTTGATCTCCACATCAGGCCTTAACACTACAAAAATCATGACTTCGAGGACATCACGGTTACTTTGAAAAATTAAGTCGCGGCACACGGACAGAAATCACATATAAACCGGGGTAATGACCGGTCCGATATCAGCGGTTTGAATTCGATCGTTATTCAACTGTCGAAAACAGAAAAATCGCGATATTACGTATGGATTGTAGCTGTAGCAGCGATAGTTTCTTAGCAATAAACATTACAATAATATACAAATAATATAATAATGTAATAATGGATAGGTATTATCGCTTCTATAAGACACCAAACGGTTAACTCGTGTTTAGAAGGTTTTCCAAACTATATTTTATAGTCAATTTTACCGCGATATTTTTTTATTTTTTTTTTAATAAATTACCTGTTTGAAAACATTTTTCGAATCATAGATTATATTCTAAATATATCATACATTTCCATAATTTTTTTCACTCTCGTATTTGGCGGTGTGAAACAATTACTATACTTTGATTTTCTAGTGGAAATCTATTTGTTAAAATCCATACATATACGAATAATGTTTAAATACATTTTAAATAAGATTTAAATTATAGACGTATTTCACGGTAAAATCGATTGTAACATAAAATCTGGAAGACTCTGTATACCTATAGGCAAATATATAATAGCTGTAGCATATTAAACACCAGCCGAAATCAACGTTATTATACACTATTATACATAATACATAAATCGAGCTAATTGAAAACTATCGAAATTAAATTTTCAAGAACCTACAACGGACGTGTACTGGGTACCGTGAAAATTATACAGTCTCGGGTGCAATAAAATATCGCGTACAATTTTATTACGCCTACCGTTATGTGTTTCAATGATTCAGTTCAGGATATAATTTTATCACACACTTATACCTGACATAGAACATAATATAAACTAAAGTTATTTATTTATATAAAACTGAACCTAGGTAATGTCTTACTAAAAATAGAATTTCGGCTTTTAAATTTGTATAAGTGTAATCCGACATGGGGATGTAAACGGCATTCAGAATAATGCAATCGAAAAACTACCCGCGTTGCCATGTTTTAGTATATTACTGTATTTAAACAGAAAAGTCCAATTAATAAATATACTTGTAAAATTTTAAATATTAATTAAGAATATATTTCCAATTTTATCTTGTTTAAGAAGTATATGATTAAATACAATTTAAACATATTGCCAGGGCGGTATTTGATGTATGGATTATATTAGGTTAGGTAGGACACATTAGGTTAAATATTTAGTTTATATCTGTAAGCATCGATAAACTATTGCTAACTTATTTTTTGATCGAAGTGAGATCTCTGATGGAAAATTTGTTCGGACATAAAAAAAAAATACATCATAATACATTTAATACATTCATAGCTCCGCTTCGCTTTTCTTGAAAACCTTGTATTATTATGTATAATATGCATTAAAGGTTAAACAATTAATTATTTGTGCAAGTAAAAACTTTTGTATAGCCTATAACCTGGGAGAGAGGCAGGGTCCCTGGGGCCCCTCCGGATCCACCACTGGCTGCTATAGTCACTGACTAAAAGCTAATAATAATAAAAAAAAGACGGATTTTAAATGTGGCCATTGTAATTGTATCATACGATGGAATGCATTTGATCTCGTTAATATATAATTTGAATTTTTTTTTAATTCAACTATGTAATCTAATTTAATTTTCAATGTTTGTAGTCCTTGTGGAAATATTAATCAAATTTCTTAGGTTCTTATGTTTAAATAATTTAAAATTTTAAAATACCAATTAATAATAAAAACGAACTACTCACAAAAGATACGGTGTCGAGAGGGGGCGGGGGGGAGGAAGAGGGGAAACACTGACTCATCACGTCTAAATACGTAATGCATTCCACGCGTAAGATAAACACAATTTGTCATTTTATTATAAGGACCTTTCGTTACTCGCCGCATTTGCAATGGAATAGCGTTTGCGTCTGGAATATTGAATTAGTTTACCGCGTCTCCAATTAAAGGCCTTCAAGAGAAAGTAGGTACTCACCGGATGATGTAAATCTGAGTTGAGAATAGCTGCAGTTTAGTGGATCCTGGGTGGATTACCAAAACTAGGTCAGAATCTATTCGGTTGTACATTTCAAACTAGTCGAGTTTTACTATAAAATTGTTTTACTTGGTTTGTTTCTGATTTTCTTTAATAATTTCCACTAATCACCATTAACATTTCTAAACTATCGTTAGACGTCTTAGCGTACACATTTTAGATAACATATAATAATTATTAAGAATATAATATTTCCGTGCATGTTAAATAATCGAAAAAAATCAATAAAATGTATCTCACCACGTCTATTGTTATCCTTCGATAGGAATACGATATTAATACAGCATTTTGAAATGTTTAAAGTTTCGAGGAACTATATACAGTTGTATAACTATGTACATTTCAAAATTATTATTTGTCACTTAAATCTTTTCATAGTTTTAAATTTGAAATATTTATTCACAATTTGTGTTAGCTATAAAATTGCGCTCGATTGTTTCGTTCAGAAATTAAAAACAGTAGGTCCCATGGGGTATATTATAGTATAACACGACAAGATACATGACAATTTTACATAGGACGAAACTTACTTAATATAAATTATGACGCACGTTAGACCACTCGTGGGGCACAAATTGAAAAATCGGAGTTCATTTATCTACTTACATAGATAAATTCTTAAGAAATCCTTTCAAAACGGTATACTGACTATATCACTGTCTTATCAATATCATATCAAAATATATAATAATATTATTATTGTTATTTAGAACAATGATTAATGACATAGTTGTTTTATAATAATAATAATATATGAATAGCTTACAATCTTTTGTGTTTGAAAAAAAAAAAAAATGATTATTTATCTCAGCTTATAATAAAAATAGACGTCGTCGCGAGAATAAATAACGAGCCAATTTTCACTAGACAGTCTATCGTGACTGTAAGGTTTTATTTTAACATTTTAATAATATTTCATTTTTAATATTTAAACGACTCATGAACTATACATGCATATTATTATTATGTATTCAAAAGAACAAGAACTACAGTGATAACGGTTCGGCCAACGTGAAATTTGTTACCCGAAAGTTATGCGATCTAACCTGTCGATAGCGAGGTAAGCATAGGTATCTATAATGTAGCTAAAATGTACCTATTCAATAATATATTAAAACAAAATTAAATCGTGAAACTAATATAAAATAAAAAAGGTATGCCTCGTTAATCGTAGGTAATGAGTTTTACTTGTATGAGTACGCAGTTATTAAAAAAAAAAAATACAATAATAAACGTTCGATATGCAATAATAATAACACGTTTGTAATTTCTAACGAATCAAGCGTTGCAAAAATCCGCCGAGTATCCAGTCAATTTTCGAAATGTCTATACGACTATTACGAAATCCTCGGGAGTAGGTATTCATCGAATCGTTTTACAATTATATCTTCGTATTGTATTAGATTAAGAAAAAATAGTATAATATACTTTCTTTGAAGCAATCGACACAGGTATAGATATAGAGGTGTTAAGTAGATTGAGATTTTTAAGTCCCTAGTCGAAACGCCAGTTTAACGTGGAAATAGTAACTTAGGTATACTTGTATACTTAATTGTTATGTCGTATAAAAACATATGCATAATATTTATTTTTTCCTAAAATTTTCTGCTTTCCAAGACCCAGTGACATGGACACTTCGACAGCCATTCTATTCCAAACCGTTGCGACACACGCGGTCGCAATCACGGTAAGAATTTTTGATTCGCTTGTTAAATTTAAATCTTAGGTGTATAAACATATGTAGTGTATATGTTACGGCTAATGTTGAAAATTGGATAGTGTAAAATTTCCATTCAGTAAAATCAATTTTGTGCTACTGGCATTCTTAAAGTACCTCCCCAGTCAGATTTCCTTTTTGTAATAGTGTTATCATTGTGAATCGGGGCAAGATATCTGTTAGAAAAGTTGTTCACAGAAAAAAAAAATACAAATATAAACATTTTTGTTATAACATAAGTTTCTTCGTTCCACTCAGAATCTAAAAACTATTTATCGCTAAAGCCGGAAATTTCTCCGAATACTGAACCCTTATAATATTTAGGTAACTCTTTCCAGCCATGGCACAACTATCAAAAGGTTTTGGAAATTTTTTAGCCGTTTATAGCCATTTCGATGTTTTCGATACTTTAGGTTTTTATTTAGTTTTATGTGATTAAAATTGTTTCGGTTTAGAAAGAATGTTCGACAATTTAAAACAAGGTTTATCGTGATAATAAGCGTTTAAAGTTCAATTTTTACCGTCATATGGCGTGCCATTTGAAACAAAATATAGTAGCGTACGCTAAAATATCTATGAATTAGTTAAATTGGTCGAGGTACGGAGTCCACCTGCGTTACTCCCAAAACGAGCATTGTAGTTATGTAGTAAATATATGTATGTATCAAATATTAATATTATTTTATCATTTCGAGACTTAACAATAACATACAAAACAATAATTTTGTAAATTATTTTGTTCAGTGTTCTGCATAGAAAAAAAATATCTAAAGGAATTATTTGATTATTTTGTTTTACAGATCATTTTACAACTGAAAGGACTCGAGGAAGGAACCGTAAAATAACGAAAGAAACGTAATAATATTATAATTAGTAATCTAATATCTTATCGAAAACTACGAACAATAATATGACTAACTGTGGGATCGTGGCTACCTGATTGTTATTTTTCCTCAATCCACGTTTGTTTTTTATTTTTTAAGTCGCAGTAACTGCGAAAATTGGCTCCCCGGTAAAATTTCACTAGTTTAATCTTTTTTTTTTTTATTATTATTTATAAAGACATTCATTCGAACGGTTTCTTTTTCATCCACCTCAAGTTATTGATTTTCATACGCCTGCTTATATATTTAATTTTCTCGAGACGAATGGCGAAATAATAATGCCTAGGAAAAAAGAAGTTTGGCAATGCAGATTCCACGACGGGCCAAGATAAAACTGAATAGAAAATGAAAAAAACCTAACCTCCTGCTATACACAACCTGTTGGTCCAAATCCGATACTGTTTTAAGAAAGTTAGTGGCCTAAGTAAACAAATCTAATATAAGTATACAACCCTGTATAGTTATGTATATGTTTAGTATAACACAACAACCTTTTCGATGATATACTAAGATGGGTTTAGACGAATCAGAGGGAGGAGGAAATGGCCAAATATTGACAGGTGAATAAGCAAAAATAAAAACAAACGAGCTGATACTAGGCACGTGCGTACTACTGTTGTAAATGGGAAGTTGAAAATGCTTTAGGATACATAAAGTTATTTAATTTATATATATCTGTAATCAACGGTAAACCATTACTAACGAATAACTAAAAAAAATTTTCGGAGCTAGGTTCAGTTATACATGTTTTAAATGGCCGTAATATTTATGATTTTCGTCAAAATATTGATCATAAAAGGCTAAAAAAAAAAAAATACTACATTTCGCTCAACCTTTTTTTGTTTGACTACTATATCTAACTTATAACGAACTTCTTGTTAAATGTTCAAGTTTTTCTGTTTGGTCAAACAATTTTTCCATAGTGTTTCTACCAAACACAAATTACGTAAAAACTACCAAAATTTATATGTTTATAAATACCTCTAAATTGGTTAAAATATTTTTAAAATTTGACGCCGTAAATTTGTTCGTTTTCGTTTTTCTCCCTCAACTCGCCTACAACTTTTATTTTTAAACGGGAACCGATTCGGTCAAACGGAAATTGGATGTATCCAAATTGGTTCCCGAGCTCATATCCCACATGCCGTAATGGTTCCCGTTTGGAAAAGGTACTCTATTAAGGTGAGCCGATTATTGGTCCCCGTTTGACCTCCATTTATACAATAAACACAATAAATGTACTTACATTATGTAGTACATTTTTAAACTCTTGTTTAACTTCGACCATTGGGTATATTACAGTTATCAGGATAATAAAATAATGTTACATCGGCGTGTTGCCAAAATACCGCAATCGATTATGATAACGTCAATCCATCCGGATATACGTTTTTATACGTATAGTTACATAGCGAATATAAAATAGAGACATGTCTCAATAGGGAAATGCGCGTATTCGACTGTCTTATTGCGAACAGCGCGGGGAACCGCAATTCGACCGGTAGTGGATACGTTACAAACGGGAACCAATAGTTCGGCTCGCCTTTATAAAAATGGAGGATATCCGTTTTCGCCAAAATAATATTGGCAGTTTCCGCCACAGCCCGTTTCTGCCGAAAACAATAAAAAGGCCCGATTCCCGTTTCCGCCAAATATAGTTTGGGAACCAATGGTTTTAGTATATATATATATATACACAGCGGTAGATAATCGTCGATAACGGCAATATAAACGGCATCGAATAATCGGTAAACCGTATTATAATGCATAGTAGTGATGGGTAATTCAGGGTTGGTACCGGAGAATTAGATTTAACATTTGAGCATAAAAATAATGACCGGTTAAAATGCAGTCGAGTTAACACATTTGGACCCTTCCGGAGTATCGGACTGCAATTATAAAAAGAAAGCCCAATGAAATCAGCGGGTACACTTGTGTCAAAAACTGTTTCTTTCAATAATAATATATTTTAATTTTTAGCCGTAATTCTTTTAAAAAATCCTACAATTTAATTTTATTATTTAACTTAATATTTGAACTGTGGAATTTTTAAATATTTCAATATAAAATGTGGTTTTTTTCAAAAAAAAAATCTTTTGATATAATCGTATTGTTTGAGACCTATTATTGTAAATTGATTGTGCATAATTACAGGCGAACTCCGTATTCGGCGGGAACGTCGGATTCGCTAAAACGCCGGGAACCGATTCGGTTCACCTTCGTAAAATGCCTTTTTTTTTTTTCAAACGGGAACCGATGTTCGGATACACCCCTCCGTACAGTGTACCGGCCGCCGCCCGGTTGTCGCGTACCTCGCGTGTGCGCGCCCGACACCGCGGTAACCGAAACGTTATTGTTTTCTCGCGCGGCGCGGCGTGGGGGCACCTCATATAATAGGCGGCGGACCGCGCGAACCGGTCGCAGACTAGTCGCGAGCCTCCTCCGTACTCGGGATCGCCCGCCGTTGTGTTTGTCGTTTCGCCGTCGTTTTTCCATCGGACGTTTATCGAATTTTCACTCTCGCGCGAAAACTAGCACGTAACCGTGATTTTTTTTCGCCACGCCGTTCGAATTCGTACTGTTATTATTATTATTGTTATTATTCGTTTCGGTATTTTCGCGATACGAACAGAAGATAATAATATTGGTAATAACGCCGTCGACGCGCACGCGGTTATAATTTCCCCCGGACCCCCGCGACAGACGACGCGCGAAAAACACGGGGTACAAACACACGGGTACAAAAGGTACACGACTTTGTTCGTTCGCGAAAGTTCCATCCACCGCACGACCGACGGAAGTTCGCGAAGTCATTTTCAAAACACACACGATGACGGCTCTCAACTCGCGCGCCGTGTTGACCGTGGCGCTGTTGGCGTGCGCGCTGCGACACACCGCCGGAGTACAAACGGACGCGCAGGCAATGGTCAGTATACGCAATACGATTTACATTTTTATTACGCCGGAAACGGACGTAAAGGTTCGAACGAAAAATGCGCGCAGGTAATGATAAATAACCGCGTACGGCCGGTGTCGTGGCCCGGCCATGGCCGCTAGGGGGCCCGTGTCTGGGGGCCCCTTAAAGCCCGAGATTTATGAAGTACCGCCGTTTAACTGCTGTTTTTTTTTTTTTTTTTTTTTTTGTGCGTAGAATAAAAATGTAAATGGTACTGTTTACACTTTAAGTCGATTATTGCAGACCGCAGTGAAACAATAAAATATCGGCGATTGTTTTTATGCGTCGATTACTGAAATGCGAAACGGCGCTGAAAATCACCTTTGTGAACATAACATATTATTATACGTGTCCGCGAAATCCACTGTTATTTGTCAGAAATGTTATCGACCAGTCGAACCGACTCTCTACCAAATACCGCGTTGATTCCCGCGGTCTTTGAATTTCCCGTCTGCGGTGCCCCTCGGGCGCAATGTTTCGGTGTGCCGGGCCGACATTGTGTACGATAATAATTACAAGTTAAAACCTTTAACGTTACAGTTTGTCGGCGCGCTGTTCGAATGAAAGCGTTTTTTATTTTTCTATTTTCATTGAAAACGTGGATTACTGTCGTCTAGTATTGTCCCGACGAATACGAATGTTTAAAAAAAAAAATTCCACAGCGCACTGTTTACAGCGTTTTACGGCAGATTATTACTGTTCGAAATTATTTCCCGAACGTTCGTTTTCGTGCAAAGACGGACAAATCACTCCACTATTAATTACACACGCGCAATAACACGCATTCGACGCAATTAGTAATTTGCGGTTTTTTTTTTTCAAGTCACCGGATTTTTTTTTTTTTTTTTTAAATCACAGCCTATAATATTCGCATGTTATTGTGCTCTTCACCTCGCGTAGATTCATGCGAATACGCGTCTATAGGTAAGGATTTAGTTAAGACGGAATATTTTCGGTATACCTATATACGAGTGTGTTGACGTGTTACGGCTATTAGATCGTCGAACTCGAGAATAATAAAAGTGTCGCGTCATATAGGTACCGATCGGTTTTTATTCGTACATTTTTTATGATTTATTTACGTTTATTTTTTTTTTTCACCCGCCCGCAGATGTATTTATCTCAATACGGTTACCTGAGCCCTTCGATGAAAAATCCGAATTCAGGTCACATCATGTCCGAGGAAACAATGGCCAGAGCGTTGATGGAGTTCCAATCGTTTGCCGGTTTAAACCTGACAGGTGAGTGCGTCATTGTTTTCGTCGCGTTTTTTAACTGACTCATCCGACTGCCGTCGTCGTTATTATTATTATTGTAATATCATAACGAAAAACCGTACCGATGTCAGTGAACCTGAAAAGTGAATTTACATTATACAATATCTACCGCAGCGTCGAGTTTACTTACAAACAGAACGAGAGCAGGCGATCGGAGCGGTACAATTTCAGGGGTATCGTGTATGTCGCTTACGTATATTTATATATATGAAAAAAAAAAACAAAAAAGTAATTAAACTTTTATTTATCGCGCACAGTTTACTCGGAGAGGTTTATTCTCGATATTCTTATATCGATGATTTTAAGTACTTTTTTTAAATTCCGAGCGTAGCGCGGGAGCCGTTGGTTTTACTAAGGTGTTTATTTTTTCTGTTTTTATTCTTTCTTCAAGTCGGTGGACACGTTTTTTCCTGGTAAACTTCCTTAAATTTTTACGTGTAGTAACTCCTCTGAAAGCTCAAGTTGTCTAGATTGTACATTAAACATGACATTTTTTTGATTTTCGACGCCGTGTTTTAAAGGAAAGCCCCTTACGTGGGAAAAAAAACGTAGGAAAACGTACAATTTCACGATTTCATTATTTTATAATAACACGGACGACGTTTTCTTTCAGAAAAAATGATTTAATCGAAAAATCACAACGCACCTTGTTTGTTGTCTTTTTGATTTACTTTCTTACGGTATCATTGCAAAAACTTTTGAGCCACTTTTGAGCTTTTAAAGGATTTTAATTTTTGGGAGTTTTTTGCTGTGATTCGGTTATAAATACACGTAGAGCCTTAAAACTCGGTGATAATACATTTATTGGACTTACCTAGACGTTGTAGAATTTTTTGTAATTAGCGTATTGAAATTAAATTTAAACGAAAATCGCAAAAAAAATTTACGACAGTTCAAATTATGTGTTTCCGAACTGCTTTCAGGATCATCTTTCGTCGTGAAATTTCATTTTGCATACAATTTTGAGCATTTCGCGTAAAAATGATTGTTACTTCAAAGTTTTGACTTTTTAATGTTATGGATAGTAATATATTGTAATTTAAACGGGGTATGGTTTTTTTTTCCATTTATCACCCTCGTATTAATTATTATTTATATCAAACGCGTTTCTGCCGAATTTGAATGCATTTTAAAATAATAAACAACGATGAATAAGATGTGAAAACTGTCTGCTTGTAAGTGGCGAAACGTCTATAATACACTACTGTCCTATTATTATACCTATCTACGGTTCGCGACGCATTTGAAATTCACGACGAAAATTTTTGTTTTGACATTTCTTTTATTTGTTCGTTTGTTTGAAACGGAACGGTCTGCATAAAAAATCACAAGTATTCCATTATCGTAACGTATCGAACAGATTGTTCAGTGATTCATATCGCGAATAACCAAGGGCGCGGCGAGCGTGCGGAGATTAACGACCTTCCTTAACACACGACACATGTGCAGTCATGGTTTTAATCGGCTACGTATTCGATACGATTACTTTTTTCTTTTTTTTTTTTTTTTTAATATTATTGTAAGTTGTTTTCATATATAAACAAAAATAGTGACGAGACGGTGTTTTTCCGGTAGACCTTGAATCGTAAAAATTTGGTCAAATCAAACGAGTTTGACGGGTTTTCTCACGCCAAACGAATAATAATAACGTTATTATCATATTATGTAGGTAAATGCAAAATACGATTAAAATGTCATGTTTTCATCGAAATTTCCATTTATTAGTCATGCAGATTAGGTTGCGTTATAAATCCGTCAATATTTATTTATTGTGGGGTGGGGGGAGGAGAATCCCGCAGCAGCTATAGGTACACGTTAAGACTATTACGACGGAGCCGCCGTATATTTCGTACAAAAATATGTCTCGAATGGAAGAAAAACATCTCATCTCTCATAATATATAGATAGATTTTTATGAGTCATTTTTTATTTATTGAAAAGAGAAAGACTTTTTTTTAGCTCGTATTAAATACCGATCTTTAAAAATTCAAATTTTTAAAAACCGTACAAAGCGCGTGCAAAATTTTAACTTTTATTCCGACATACTTCGCACGATGGGTGGGCCACTGTTGTAGGTAGGACGTTAGAAAGGTAGAGGGAATATTTAATGCGTATCTGTGCGCAACGATTAATCATTGCTGACGAAAAACGATTCTGAGCAGAGTACGGTTATACGTTTTAAAAAGCCGTAATATTTACAATTTTAAAATAATAAATTTCGTACATTTTCTCGTTTTTTCTACGTTTTTTCCAATTTATTTATGTGAAAACACCCGGGAAAATCCAAAAAAATGACCTCTTTAATGTACCATACCACTAAAATATCCTTTTAGAAAAGCTGCTACACTTGACATTCGCGGAATAGAAATTCTGGTAGAAAAGTTGTTCACAGAAAAAAATAAACACCTTCGTAATATTAATACGTTCCTCGCTCCGCTCAGAATCCAAAAAAAATTATCGAAATGTTTGGAGCGTTTTACGAGGCGTGAGATTTTTTCGTGAATTAAATTTTGTCCGTAAAAACGACTGTACCTCTGTTCCCGAAGCGGGTATCTTGACAATAATAGTAAAACATGTAAAAGCCGTATTTTCAAGACCTTGTACAAAATTAAAGACAATTTGAAAAATCGGCTACGACAGGCTTTTAAAATGACGAAAAATTAATGAACGAAAAATTGTATTGTTATCAGTGTGAAATTAAAATTAAAACCGTACATACGCGTAAAAAAAAAAAAAAAAGAAACGGTAGTTTTTATTTTCTTAAAGATTACGCGCATACCCTGTAGGTATACGCGTAATACTGATCGCGTACAATGAGTCATAATATTATATTACCAGTTATACGCTGCAACTGCCGTAGATAATTTTATCGAACACATATATGAGTATACAGGGTGTGATGTCTCATCGCTCAGTCAGTCCAAGTATAATAAATTATTTTTTCTTATAAACGTGCTTCGTTTTTCATACGGATAAGATAAGACGTCATAAAATTATACTGTCACCAATACCCACCTGAAAATCCTAAAATTGTGATGCAGGAATTTCGCGATAATTCACGTGTGTGATTCATAACCACGTATGTGCTGTTGTACGTTTACGTCACTCGTAAAAGGAATCCTCAAGCCCGGATTAATGGGCCGCAAGACTCCAGGGGCTGCAATTTTTGCCACAGTATATTATGTTCTCTATGTTTCCGTTCAACCATTAACTGTTTGTATTTTTTGATATTTTATTGCTTTTGATATCGTTTCGTTGATCACCATTAGTGAAAATCTCTACATGACGTATTGTATTTATTTTGTTAAAGCTTAAAGAGTATTTAATAATTAAAAAAAAATATATGTTTTTATCTAAAAGTTTGATCTTAGGGTGTCTGAATGACTTAATCCGGGCTTGGGAATGCTTGTGATAAAAATAATAATAATACGATATTCTAAGACAGTATAATATCGAATACGGTATTATTTTTCGCATAGGTAACATAAATATGCAGGGTGTCCTACAGTGTTATATGAATATTAATAACTCTTTCGATGTTCATTTTTTTTTCAATCTGGTTTTGTATTAAAATGATACAAGTGTAGAGAAAAATTAAATTTTTGTTTTCATTCCTTAATCACTGAAAAAATTGTTATTGAATATTATTCTAAAAATTTGAACGCATAAAAAATAAGCGTGAAAACAATTAATATTCAATAGAAGATAAAGAATTGTATCACGTAGCGTATTATTTTTTTCGAAAATAAACGGTTTTCACATTAATTTTCTAGCAAATTCAAACGGCTATTACTAAGAAACTATTGATCGAATGGGTAAGCGTGGTACATTAAAATGCTTAGAATAATATACTTTACAAAATGGCGATTTTGAAAATTGGAAACAAATAAAATAAAAATTCAATTTTTCTCTACATCTGTGTCCCGCTGACACAAAACTTGATTGAAACAAAAAAATAAGGAAAAGAAAAACGAATATTGACAGAATTATTAGCATTTTTCGAATAGCACTGTAGGACCATCTGTATTTTAATTAGGATCTGTATATTCAAATCGAGATTAATTAGCTAACCTTCGATATGTTTTTTAAGCACAAAATAATCGATGCGCCATTCGGAATTATTTTATTAGCTTCCTATTTACTCATTTACTCATGTTTCCATTTACGGGCCTCGTCGTTAAAGTACCCGATACCTATAATAGGCATTAAAAAACACATTTTGAAATTGTATTATTATCGTTGCATTTATATATTATAATATTAAAATTGATCGATATTATTTTGTTTTTAAAGGTCACTTAGACGACGATACGTTACACTTCATGAGTATGCCCAGATGCGGTGTCCGGGATAAAGTCGGATTCGCCACAGACTCCCGGTCCAGAAGATATGCTTTACAAGGTAAATAGAACAATTTATTTTATTTTTTTTTTTCATTGCGTTTTGATTATATTTTAGTTTTTACGAAATACCGCGCGTGAATAATTTCAAACTATCGAAAACGAAATGCAATAAAAATAATTATTATTAGCCGAGTAAATTATACGCAGGTAATTGGTCAAAAATTATAACTCTATTTCTATAGGTAGGTATAGGATACCTTTTTACTGCGGGGCGCGATGTCAGCTCATTCTTTTGGTTCAAAAACATGCTTCACGAATAAAATTTTCGTTGAATTGAGCGTCCCGATTTCCATGTAAATTTTGTTTTTCGGAAAAAAACAGGAAGATTTCTAACAGACCGCGTTGCACTCCGTTTATTCAATATTTTCATATCAAAATTTATAATACGTTAATAAAGATTAATTTTTAATTTTTTTTTTATCGACTTTTCTATTTGATTTATAATTGTTATATAGAAATAGTAGGCGAACATTGCGTTGACAATGAGTTATCCTTATTTCCGAAAAGTCATTTTCTTTCGTAAAAACAGTCGTACGGGTCCCCTAAATTGAATATCGGGCAGTTAAAATTTTTGTAGGGGTTATTAAAATATCAAGGCAGTGGCGTATGCAAAGGGGCGTTAGGGTTTATATTCCATTAATTTGCTTAAAAATACTATAATTACGAATATGTATACAGTAGTTTTATCTTGAAATTATATATTCTATTGCAGTTAAAAGAAAAAAAAAATTCGATTTATTGCATAAAAGTTAACATTTTTGGATCCGGTTTTTAATTTCTCATTGTCGAGTTGGGTGTAACAAAAGAAGATTATACTATTTAATCACGAATCACGATTATTATTTATAAATGACTACGAATGATTTTTTTTTCTTTTTAAATTTTCATTGTTTATCAATAGGTATAACCCGCGTTTTAATATTCTTCCAGCTTTTAGCATTAATAACGTATTAAGAAACGAAAATACGAAATAAAAAAGGCCATTCGTAGAATTTGTATATTTTATTCCTTATTAAATACTCCTCTTTATAAAATATATAATAGGTCCCTTTGCCTTATAAACTCAACCAGAGAGCCGCGCAATCGCAGAAATTCGGAATGCCTTTGTTGCTATAATATAATTATATGCGCGAGAGAGACGGAGAAAACAATTAACGTTATAGTGACCCCTTAAACATTTTGTGTTTTATACTTACCTACGTTAAGAACTCGTATTTTTTTTTCGATACGAACGAGATATTGAATTATAATTAACACACTATAAAGTTTTCATAATGAAGTAATAATAATAATAATAAAAAAACAAATAATAATAAAAAAATTTGGAATAATTAATTTACGTGCAGCCGTACATCTCGTCGGTTTTGATTAAAGTTATAAATTAATATATTCAATTTATGCCCTGAAATATTCTACACAGTACATAATAGCCATACAAATGTTTAAAAAGTTTATGCACTTTATAAAAATAATTATACTAGGTTGTTCAAAATTCTGTTAAATGAACGTCTATTTTTTTTTTTTTTTTGTTTCGGTTGATTTATAACAAAAAAATCGTATTCTAAAGTCATCAATTATTAAGTACTGGGATGATCAAGATGCTTTAAAACGTGTGCGTAGATACTTAGGTAACAAGTAATGCATTACGAGATACATTTTAATTAATATAATATTGATTAGATTCTGCACGCATGCAGTATATTAAAAGCTACGGTGGTTATTAACGTGAAACATTTTTCGAAATGTCCAACAATCCCTCCATTTTATTACGATCGCTTTAAATGTTGAATGCAGTTTCCGAAAAGCTAGCGGGGGAAATGAGCCAGCGTTAGGCCGTTTGTGGACAAGACACTCCAGAATAAGTGTCTAGATATATTTTATAGTACCTAGGTTTATTAGAGATATGCGCGTATTGATTTCTATACCGCAATACAATTGCGCGTCAAAGATACTGACCGATTATGATTTGGTATAGACTTTTAAAACTGTTTGAAAACCGAAAATGACGTACGCGGAGGATAATCCAGTGGGCCTTTGCGAGAACGGGATTCAGCTTCGACTACCATTGGCAATGCAGGATACGAAACGGCATAAACGCTATAACTATACCTAATAGAACAATAATCATCGTTCATATTCCGCACTTCATTTCACCGAGTAGTAAACGATTGTGCTGCGTAATTGCTTGCGTATTTCGCAAAACCTTTTTACGTATGGCCTTTTGGGGAGTGTTCAGATTGTTGTTTTTTTTTTTTTATATAAACATGTAGGTACGCGATATTTTCGATAGTTTTGCGTGCGTATTCACCGGTGCTTTGGATTTTCACGACCGAAACATAATGTCGTCATATTATTATTTTGAAACCGGCATTCTGCATGAGTTCCATCTGCGGCTGTATTAGTATCGGTTTTAACATACCTATTCGATGTACACTCGTGTATTATTGTTATTTTGTTATTGCCGCGCGCATGTTCTGCGTCTATCATTTGTTTTGCCGTCATTTCGCGAAAATAATATTATAAAATATCGGCCGTGCATAGGTATACAATATCATAACGATTGAAAATAATAATATTATTGTTTCGCGCGATGACATCATATTATCATTATTATTATCGTTGCCATTATAACGTCCTATATTATAAAAAAAAAAAAATGTCCGCATATTTTATATACAAAAAAAAAATATTACAGTTTTTTTTTTTTTTTTTTTTTTTTTTTTTTTCATAAAAAAATAATTATCGTACCTACCTAAAGTCGTGTGTAGGTCCGGCTGTACGGCCGTCCGTACGTGGCTCCACGCTGACCGTTTTACACAAAGTATAATAATAATATTGTTATTATTACGTTATATAGGTATATAGGTAATTGTTATTGATGACAAGAAAGGGCCCGCCCCTCCACAACACATGTATACTTACTATTGTACGCGCGCACACGTTACAATACATATAATACAGAGTCGTGTATATATATATATATAGTGTTTCAACGTACGCAAGCCGTTTTATACCTGTTCTTTTTTTTTTTTTTCGTTTTTCCCCTTCCCCTACAAAAAAAAAAAATTCGTGTGCGTGTGCGTTAAATCTCTTTTATGCTATTTTGTCAAGTTCAATGCGACCAATTTTCCACTTGTCTAGCCGTCGGGTCCCGGACAAAGGACGTGCGCGTATACCTATACTATACACACGAGCTATATAGCCAACAAGAGAGAGAGAGTGAGACAATGCGCAATATTACTTTATTTTTTTTTTTTTCTTAACATTTATCTAGTAACCTGTCCCTCAAATCCTTACGTTATTTAATGCGTTCTTGCGGTCACATATTTTTAACGTACCACACAGACATACTGACACGCACACACGCACACCTATTAGAAAATTCTTATATAACACGCCCGTGGTCCAGATTTATGTGTCTCGGACGATTGCGGCGGCGGCGGTATTATATATAGATATACAATAACAAATATTATGAAAAAAAAAAAAAAAAAAAAAAAAAAAAAAAAACGTAAAAAATCCGTTTATTACACAGGTATATATAAATTTACAATATAATGTATACAGTATGCCGTATAGCCAATCGCCGAATTTATATAGATTTTTTTTTTTTTGTTTCATGCCTATACATAATACATGTACACAGTAATAATACGTGTTTGACGAAAACGTTTACTGGCGTGTCTACGTTTATCAATAAAACGAGTTAAACCCACATTGAATTGTTTTTTTTTTTTTCAAAATTCTATATAATTATCCTATTAATATATATATTTTTTTTTAACAAATCGACGTATAGTCGGTATTCGGTTAGTCACGCTAACGTGAAAAAAAATAAATAGGTTCCACTATTATAATATATAGTTGGTACCTGTAGTGCGATTCTATCAAAATTTGCCCTTCTGCGCGGAAAATTATACGAAACACGCGGATGTTCGAATATCCGGTATATTCTTTGGTAAACATCGTCATTATATTATTACTGTAGATAGTATATTATAAAATATCCTCTGGCTGAAAACTCAAACAATAGGTAAAAAAAAAAAAAAAAAAAAAATAAAAATGTTTACTATTTTGCTAATTTTAAATTGCAATTTAATTAATATGTGATAAAGTTTTTTAGTTTTTTCCATGTCTATTTGTTATCAAACGGCGTATATACTTGTTTACGTTTTACCGTTCGTTTTATTTTTTTTTTTATAGTTTATTACCAATATGTACACCTATATTAAATCGGATACGTAAATTATTGTAATTGACGCGTAATTGATGAATATTCGTCAAGTTAAATGAAGTATATCCGTATAATATAGTGTAGGTATAACGCTGCGGGTGGGTAATATTTTTCGAATAATAAAAAAAATGTTTGTACAATTACTGTACGCGTATTATAATATAGGCGAGTAAACACACAATATCCGATAGTACAACATGATATTGTATACGTATTATACACGTGAAAATAAATAAATTAATAAATCGCGTTTATTTTCTGCTGCAGTTCCTATTAGTGCTTAGATAATAAACTAATAATACATGTAGGAATTATTATTACGTTAGTTTTTTTTTTTTTTTCATTTTAGTTTCTATACTGTTGATTTAATATTACGGTCATTAACACTTCAATAATTAACGATGATTTATAATTAAATAATGAATCAATAACTCGGCGGTATAGGCATAATAATAATGTTTCGCTCGAAATAATCGAATAGTTATGGAAACCCGCAACGGTGTCGTATACAGAATAAATAAACATACATAGATATAGAAAAAAAAAAAATTAAAAATTGAATAAATAATAAAAGGCCGATACTGTTGACGGGTGTGCCACAGTTTTAGGAGGGAAGTTGTACGGGTGGGGACATATTGTAGAGTAATTCAATTTATATCTATAGCTAACTGTCGCTGACGGAAAACGATTCTGAGCAGAATATTATATTAGTCGTATTTTTAACGCAGAAATCGACAAAAACGTTTGCGAAAAATTACCATTTTCCCTCCATTTATTAAAAAAAAAGTAATATTAAAATCAAAACATAATTACCTCAATGTGACAGTTAGATCAAAAATCCTACAAGAGATTTATATTTGAGCAAGATTTTTTTACTGGACAGATACAGACCCACACACAAAAAAAAAAAAAAAACATATTAGATCAAAACTTCGGTTAAAATCTTAAATAAGTAGAAAACGATCATATTTAATTCATATTAAAATATGTGTGTTACTTTTAATAGCGTTTATTATTATACAATATACATGTATACGTATTTTTTTTTGGCAAATTATTCTCGTATTATTCTTTTAAACAAATTATGTTCAAAACCTTTTTTTTTTTTTTTTTTTTTTTTAA
>CABPRJ010002369.1:1986943-2249341 GCA_902439185.1 Cinara cedri
TAAATAAACTAAGCAGACCACTGATGGTTTTCAAGTGTTTCAGTTATTATACGACAAATTGCTTAGCCGTTTTTTTTTTTTTTTTTTTTGTTTCATACAATTTGCTAAGTGTTTCTTTTTCTTTCGTTTATTTGCAATACAGCAAGCTTCATTCCTTACGGAATTCTTATCAAAAACCATCATGAAACAATTATTATTGTTCCGCTGACTGGGGGAAAAAATTTATATCTAATTGTAATGTAGTCGTATAGCACTATTTGCACTGTCGTGTTACGTCTTCTTTTTCAACGTTTAAAATAATTTTTAGAGTATTTTTAACCATTTTTTTCTATTTAAGTACATTAAATTGTATTTTTTTTTGTTTTTTAGAACTTTTAAATACGTATCCTATCGACGACCAACTCAAAATTGTGAAAACCACTAAGTCAACAGATGGCCGGCATGTAAACTATAGGTACTATCTTTTTTAGTACCTTTTTTATTTTAATTTTTGAAAAAAAAAAATATGTACTCCATTTCTTTGTCAAAAACAGATCGAATCGCATAGATTAAGAAAACTCTTTTAAATATACAACTGAAGTATACTTAACCACCAAATATGTCTTAAAAACGATTGCAATTATTAAACAATATAAATTTAAAAAGAATCGTATTCTCGTAAAAAAAAAAAACTTGGCGTAATTGTGCATAATATTGTCGGAATTCGAGCTATCTCGGTAGATAACATTATAAAAAAAGCATTAAACATTTTCGATAATCTGTTGACGCGTGACTACCGACTAGAATGTTTAATCATTTTACTTCACTACTATACCCAGTCTAATTCTAATCAATGGATTATATAACTATACATATTATATAGTAAAAAGTTACACTAATGGCAACAAAATTATATACAATTATGTTTATAATTTTTCACAAAACGAGAGTTTTAACAGAATATTATAAAAAAAAAAAAAAAAAATGGTTAGGTTAGGTTGCCAATGACAACCTTATTTTTAATCTTTCAATCTTTTTTAACTTAAAGAAACCGGTTTTCCTGATCATCTCGGATATTAATGAGAATTTCAAAAAATGATCTCTCTAAAGCATCTAATCAGAGAACATTTCCTTACAGAAAAAGTACTATACTTGATAATCGGAATGAAAAATTGTACACATAAAAAAAAAAACATATAATTAACATCATTGTAAAACCAATACATTAATCGCTACATCACTTAGAAACCTTCTTATTAATTGCAAATTTAGGTATATTCTATTTGATTCCGAAATCTAAACTAATACCATTAGACTGTCATATATTAACAGTCTAAAAAATACCCCCATCTGATTTGGCGTTTTTAACGATATTTTTCCGAATTTAAAGATCGTTTCACATGCAAATGCCCGTATACCTCATTCGTTCGTTCTTTACTTGAGTTAATTTGGGAAAATAATATAGGTAGTATTGAACATAGTCAACGTTGCGCAAGTGTTTTAAACACTTGTTCAAAACGTTTTAGCAAATCCGTATGTTTTAAACGTTAAAAAATACTGAATTAACATAACTTATGTATTATAAAGAGTGAAGATATTTATATTCTATGTTCTAATCGTTCATGAAATATAAATGCAAGTTAACAGTGTCAATTAATTTCGGATAAAGACGTAACATTTCTCCAGTCGTTATTTTGTTCTTAAATAATTACGATGGAATTTTATTTATATTTGTAACACTAACTATAATATGATGTTTATACAAAATAATGTTTCAAAAAAAACAATTTTTTCCAATATTGGACATAGCGATCAATTAGGGACAAATTCTATACAAATTTCTATACTTTATAGTTTATATATTATAAAATTTAATATATTCAGAACCACCACACCCTCTCCCCAGCACTGGTTACGAAAATATACTAAGAATCTTAAAAATGGAATTTACAAAAAAAAAAACGCAGAATACATAGGTTATTATTACCTACGATACTGTTCATGTTAAATTACTATATAGTGAATCTTTAAAAAAAAAACTTTTCTGCTAATCCCGATGAACGTTATCCACAAGATTGATTCTTAATAGTCATTTATTTTATATTCCTCGTGTTTTCCCAAAAATTAACATGTCAAATCGTCCTTTTAATGTCTTGTTGGGGTTTATTTAAATAAGATGTAGGTACACACTTGTAATACGTCATTACATTTCATAAAATATACTCATTATCGCCAGTGTAGTGTGTTTTAAATATGAATGTACAGTCCGCGAAATGGAGTAAAGAAATAAATACACACAACTTACGTATAACCGTCGTATATTTCGAAAGAAACAAACTATATTATTTTGTCATTTGTTGAACATAATATTATCCTAAACCGTACGTAATAGTGAAAAATTGGTAATCTCTCTGACAGTTTGACGCATTATTAAGCACAGCACAGATCAATGATGATCGCTCACGGCGTATAGTTTTTTCCGCATTCCGGCTTTCGATATTGATGCGTTCCGGAGGACTCTATCTCTTTCTCTCTCACAATCTTGAAAAATATACAAAAATCAACTATCACTAGAAATATAACAAAACTGTAATCCGAAAAATCGAAATCGATCGTTTCGTTAGAAAAACGATTTCCAACGGAATTGGAATTGATTTGTGGGACGTGGTTCAAATCTCCAAGTACCGTAGCTGCGAAAATAAAACTCATTTTGAATACATATTATTGAAATATATTTCTTTCATTACGCGGATAGTTTACCATCAGAATATTTCCGACGGACTTTGATTACGACGGTATTTAAGGGGTCCAGTGTAGGCAATATATGGCTTGTGTTTGCATACACGAATGCATTAGAGCCCATAGAAATTTTTCCAAGGAGTTGGCAGTATTTTATATTTTAATGTGCAATATACAATCCGATGAAGAAAAACGAAAATATTAATTAAATATTACAAATGCATCGATATATAATAATCTAGCAGGGGGAAACCCCGTCTTGGACTCCTCCCGGCGTCTACGCGTGAATGGCATTATTATTTCGTTGAACATAGGTGGTCATTTTGGACATTTCGTCCTTCGTACCGAACACAACTGTGTCGATAACCGTGATCGACCTTGTGATGTGATAATAAATCTTGACAAATTGATTAATAATTAACATTACACATTTTTACTTATAAATCACTTTTCCGCTTTACTGAAGAGTTTCTTAATCTCTTTATAGTACCGCATCATAAACTGACATCAAACATTTATAAACCATATAATGTTCAAATCGAGTATATTACACGAGAAATCCGAAACTGAAATTCTGAGAGAAAGTTTCTTTTACAACGACACTATCACAACGAAGTCATATTTGTTTACAGATTTTAGATTCTGAGTGAAGTGAGGAATGTATTGGTTTTCAAAGATGTTAATTTGTTTGAATTTTATTTTATTTTACACTGTGTACTAAATTTTTACCAGAAATCTTGCTCTGATGCATCTCTGATTTGCCTCTTCTAGATGTGGTAAAATTTTCAAAATATTTGAGCTATTTTTGAGCTATTTATAGAGATTTTACTTTTTCGAGTGTTTTACGTAATATTTATTCATTAGGTACTCCTCTGTGGATAAAATTATTCGACCAAACAGAAATGCTTGAAAATTGAACAGAAGATTCATTATTAGTTTTACTCAGTGGTAAATAAGAAAAAGTTGAGTTTAGTGTAGTGTTTTTCTTATTATTAGAATTTTTCAAATGTTGACAAAAATTGTAAATATTACTGCCTATTAAAACGTGTATAACAAACTCCACTCAAAATCGTTTTTTATCACCAATGATAAATCGTTGTATACAAAAATGCATTAAATTCCCTTCTATATCCTATTTTCCCAACTTCTCACCTACAACAGTGGTTCACCCATTGTGCAAAGTATGTCCGTCTTCTTTTATCATGTAATCTTCGAGTAAATCGATGAAATGGTAAATAAATACCGCGTATTTTTTAGGTAATAATTTAACGTTTTGTGTTATTTATTTTATTTTACATTTTGTAAAAAAAAGAATAACAATAATAATAAATTGGTTTTTGAAAATTTGATTTGCGTTGGTTTCTTCCAAATTAATTTATTTGATCGTTTCGATGTGTTTTATACATTATACCGTTCTTATAAGTTTAGCTGTGTGCTGTGTATTCATTTTTCCAAAAGAGTTTTTTTAGATCAGCGAGTACCACCTACGAAAAGAAAAATGTCAAATGTAGATTTTTGACATTTATTCAATTTTTTTTTTTTTTTGGAAAGTATCTAAAATACAAATGAATAGCATTGCTTTGTTTTCCGGGAAGATTCGAGCATGGCCGTTTTTAAGGCGTCAAATATAGGCAATACATTTGACTCGTCGTTTTTGACGAGCGTAAGTCAATATTATATGTGTAGTAATTAAATGGGTAATAGTAAATTAACGAGCGAGCATATCTTTAGGTTTGCATTTTGCCTTTGTACCATTGACTACAATAATGAGTATTTAATATAATGTAAGTAATATATAATTTTAATTAATCAATTAAACACAATATAATCATTTAATTAAATAACTACCTGTGTATCTTAGTCGGCGTTTATATCTACCGATCGACCTTGCGATTAAAACAAGAAATCTTAAAATATATTTTAATTCGAGATTATGGTTAATGTAAAAAAAAAATATATATATATCGATTAATATCCCGCCTAATTGATTTTGTCATTTCTTTAGTTTCACATATTTGTAAACGGTCTTTGAACGTTTTTATAACGTGTTATTATTATTATTAACAAAGTTCAAATCTCGAGTTTCGAGAGACCGACAAGTACATAATACGTATATTACAACATTTAAAACGATCGAGAGAAAAGATGAAAAAACCAATGTATCAATTACCAAAGAACCCATCGAATCACCGATGGTATAGTCAACAAGACATAATATGTACCTAGCAATAGTTAGGTCAAGTGCGACTCAGCATAAATAATATATTGTACATGAGATGTTAGGAGAAGAGAAAATTTTAAGAAATTGAAGAAAATTAGAATCTCGTCTAATTAAACTATTTTATAGTCATTAAAAAACATTGAAATTAAAAACTTATACTTGTGGAAACTCATAAATGTTTTAATTATATTGCGTTGGATGAAGTTACAAATGTACGACACATTTTAAAAGTTAAAAAGTGTTAAAATTTATAACAGGTAGTTAAACAGTATATTGTTTCGTAAATTAGGAATATATACATATATTAATTTTTAAATCTAATTGAATGGCATATAAAAGGGGATGCGTATAAATTACGAACATATTTTGTTACAATGATATTTTAGAAGAAAAATATTTTATCCAAACAGTATTTTTACAGAAAAATATTTCTGTCGAAAATATTTGATGAGAAATTATATTATCAGTATAAGTATTGGTATAAAAATTAACTAAATCCAGTTTTAAGTTTAGACTGGATGAGTAGGGTGTGTAATAAATTGCATATCTATTCTATCACGGCATTAGCCTTTTCTATAATACATATTACATAGTTTGTAAAAAAGTACACTCGATGGTGTTAGTAGCCATGCCAAAAAGTAAGAAGGTTCGAGCTTCACTTGTCACACGTTCGTTCGATATCCTGTGTATCTTAATTCGTGCTCCCAGGAAGTTGCTTGTAAGAACAGCTACTTAACTAACTGAGTGCGCTCTCTGTCCGTGAAAATAATGTTATACTACAATACGTCACGTTCACCAACATGTTTTGTGAATAAAATTACGAAAGCAATAAAATATGGTGCATATATATTTCAAAGCGGTCTACGAGTGATACAGAATTGTTTTATCAACCAGTTACTATACAGACACAATTCCATAGCCCGTAGGGCAACTTGTATATCTTAGATCGTGGCCATATCCTAAGTAACTTCCTATCGACCGTGGCACGTTCTATTTGTAAAATCATGCAATTGATAAACAAATGATAATATCGATGGTCTAGTGCACATAATATGTGACATATTTATGACATTTGAAAAATTGTTCAGTACACGCATTTGAAAATTTACACTTCAATACAAATTGTCAATGCTTAATTTTCGGTTTAATTCAATAGAGCTTTATTGTAGTCATCTGGTCTTTACTATAATTATGTCTTTTAACTTGTTTGAACTCAACATGAATAATATTTAGTTTTTTTTCAAACCATAAGTATTTGTTCACATTTGTTCATATTGTTTTGAGTATAATGAACACTTATAATATCATTAGTAAAATAATAATACTAAGACAATTATAGTTTTTATTACTTTTTTTTTTTACCTTCAATTTTATAACATACTTTTGATAACATTAGATTGTAATATATCTATATTAATTTAGTAATTGAAATGATGTAAGTGAGCATTTGTCACATTTGTGCTACCAATATTATTTCAATGTAAAAATACTTTTGTTGTAAGTGAATATGCCACATTTAAACATGATACATTTTTAAACCATAAAATTATTTCAAACAACAATGCCGTCTATTAGATAAAATATTAAATATGCACATGCAACATATACATGTACATTATATGAAAAATGAAATGGACAATTTCATAGAGTACTTAACTCTTTTTTTCAAATAATGTCACTTACCATATCTGTGCACTAGACCATCAATATACTGATAGAGAATATAACTGTTCAGAAGTTCAAACGCACCCTAGTTAACAAATATTTAACAATTCTGAATTATACCAGTATATCGTTAGAGCGCGCTACCATTTTATTACGTAGTTTTTTTTTACGGATCGCCACAACTGCTAGGAAAGTTTACTGCTTCTATCATACACTACACCGAACATATTACTCCTGGGGCCCGCGGTGGTCCAATAGGTCCTTAAACTAATTATTACCAATAGTATAATTTTTCCATAAAAAAAAAAAAGAATAATACAATTAAAATAATGGTAAAAATATAATTTCTTTAAAAATGTTTAATATGGTAGGTGTCAGTTATGACAGTCAATGTTCATTTCATAACATAATTTAAATGTTAAAATAAAACACAATATTTTATAAATAATGCACTCTACTTTTTTCGAAACGTGTAAGCCTCACTGCCTCAGACTCGAAGTTAATGTTAAGTTCAATAATTTACTTTCTTTTTTTTCAATGGCAACACAGTGAGAAAAATCTTTACTGAGGTCTGTCCTCACCGACGTAAACGTTGATTTTTAAACGGAGTTTATAAGATAATCGACCAATCGTGGTCGGTTATCAACAATAAACTCAGTTTAAGAATCAGATAAACGCTTTTTTTTACGTTGGCGAGAACAGCCCTGAGTGTGCAGTTGAAGACAGAGAACTTAAGCTTAAAAATGCCCTGATTTGTAGAAAATTAAATTGATTAATTTCTCTCGATTAAATACCATATTAACAGACACGTGGCAATTTTTCGTTTTAACTCGACAAAGTTCCGGTTGCAAATTCCGAGTTGAAAATAGGTAAATAAAATTTCTTATTTCTAGGGAAACCCTTATGTAGCTGTATCTAATATTAATAAACGTTATTTTCAAAAAATCATAAACTTTTTATGTTTAATCATTTTTTCTATGAAAATAATAATTTTACAAACAATTTAAATTTAACGTGACTTCGTTAACTTTACATAAAACAAAGAAACAATCCCTAACAATTAACTTGTAAAGATGTTATTCGATTAATTCAATTTAACTGAGTTAATATTATCGAAATAAATTGAGTTAACTGGCCCATCCTTAATAATATCTTTAATTTATGATTTAGATATTTAAGAGGTTTTTGTTTTAATTCAATTGATTATTGAGAAAATAATATATTATACAAAGATTAGGTACCAAATTCTAAATTTTTAACTATTGAAATTCGAAATACTCTTCACGATATTTTTGTTTATTTCATAAAGTCGATACACATTAAAAATTATTGATCTGTACAATAATATGTAAACCAAATTCAAATCATAATAAGCTATCAGTACAATATTTCATTATTCTAAAAATTAAATCGATCGGACAAATAAAATTATACCTAAAGAAATATTATAAAATAACGAGGTGAATCGATTTGAAATAATAGTTTTCTATTATAAATAATATAAAACTACATGAGATTTTTGTTTTAAAACTTATATATTATTTTGTCATAATTAAATTTATTAATAATTTTGTTGTTTTACAAAAAAAAAAAAAAAGTCTTAAGGTTAGACACATAAACAAAACGAATACATAATAATTATTATAATCAATCAAGCTACACGTCTAATTATATAATTTATCGTAAAATATAAGGGAAATTGTATATTTTATAGTATATTAAACTAGTTTTTTTTTTCGATTTTCAAACAGTTATAATAATTGTGCCGTTTTGATACGATCGCCGATTGAAAAATATACGCATTGGTCGATCAACCGGTCAAAAATCCACCGTCGACTGGAATTGATACACCGTTCACGTACGTAGCGTAGTCGCTAAGCAAAAACAGAGTAACGTTGGCCACGTCATCGGTTTCTAAAAACAAACAAAAACACAAATATTAAAAAATTAATAATTATTTAGACAACCGGTTAGAATAAAAATCAGTTATTTTTCATGGCAATTTGTATACATGTAGGGATGGATAATTTGTCAAGCATGCACACAAATCGATTGTTTTTGTTTTAAATTTTTAAATAAAATGTAATTTTCAAAAACATTAAAACTATCAAAAAAGCGATATGTAAAAATACTCGAAATCGTCGAATTGTCCGACCAAAGTTTTTCGGTTAAATATTTCGACCCTAGATTATTTAATTCGTATTATATAATCGGAGTTTTTCGATAAATATCATCCGACGAATTGGATTTAGTAATATCCGGTATACGACACCTCCCATTTTCAAAATTGGCAGTTTCGCCACCGAATGAGACTTATAGACAAATCATAAAGTAACGTTAAAGGAACGTCATTGTACCAGAACAATATGTTAAAGGCCCGTGCTTTTGGTGGTAATAACAAAAATATTTACTTTTATTGATAGCGTTTTTTTTTTCTACTACTTGTATTTCACGCTTCGATAGAGACCGAACGAGGTGAATCACGAGGACTACGTTCCATCCATTTAAAAAGTGCGTGTTAATTTCGGTTGACCGTGGTACGAACCCCATAAAAAATATACGATTAGATAATAATATTTATACGCGATAATATTTATACGCGAAGTAATCCTGCAGTTGAATGAAATAGTACAATAAATCAATACGATAAGCGATTATTGTTAATAATATTATAAATGTAAAATATATGTTTTAATATATTTATGGTTTTTTCCCATTCCAACTGAGTATTATACACGATTGGAGAAGAGCGACTCGATTGCCTTCAAGTAGGACGAAAACCGAAATAACTATAATACCGAAAATCATTCGTAAGCCCGGCTGAGTGTCCGACGGACTTGGGTAAAAACACATTTTAATAATGTTCAAAACAAATATTAATTTGTATACAAGTGTATTATACGTAAAACGGTATTCGGAATATTTTAAGAATACGTGGGTATTGGAAAATAGTGTAAGTTCGCAGAGTTCTGTTGACGACTCAAGGAACCTGTAAATATTATACAAACACATAATTATGCGTTATCTTTTAACAGCCGAGGATTTTGAAAAATGTTTCAAACCGACTAACACCGGGTGAAAAATCGAATAATCGTTATTAACCCCGTAAATGAATTTTACTAGGTAAACTAAAGAACACATCTTATAGTTGATTTTTAATTTTTTTAAAACAAGACCGAGAAAAAGTATATTCAGAATACTGTCTGGTGTCCGAATATTGAAATATTCGTCGACTGGACGTACAAAATAATTATACTTCGGTACGGTTATTTTTTATTATTATTTTTTTTTTTGAAAATAACACGACTGACATTTGTCTCATATCATCGGTAATTTCCCGTATTCATTTTGATCGATTACGTAGGATATATTACGTCGTATATACCGAGCAGTTCTGAATATCGGAAACCAATTGTCAAGACACTCTGCGAGGTTCGGCCTAGGAAATGATGGATGGATTTTGTAGAAAAAATACCGCGTTAGAATGGGAGTACAATAGTGACGAAAAGTAGTTCGGGATCTTACTCGAGAAATATTGGTAATGGATGGCGGTAACAACATTCGGAGAATACCCGCGAACGAAAAATATGGTCTCGGTAGCACTTTTAAAACCGCCAACTAATATATAACGGTAAAAAACTGAAACGGCTTAAGTTGATTTATATAGAAAAAATAATCGCCATTCGGGTATTCATATTCAACGAAATACCTATAGCTATTACGGGTCAGCGACGAAATCGTGGAATCTGGGCGTCAAATCCTCCCACTTGGCTTTTTTTCATACAATCATAGGGTATAAAAACGTTTTGAAACTAAATTTCGTGTGTTAAATGTACGAGCGAAATTAATTTGAACCAAAATTATAATCCGTAGCCGAGGTTACACTGTTAAAAATGACTCGTGGAATACGATATCAGAGGTATAATTTAAAATTATGATACTACACACACGTATTTAATAAATAAATATTTTGTTCGTTAGAATCGATTACATGAACATACGCATAGAATTGTACTGATAGGTCAATTGACATAGTTAGTGAAAACTGACACTGTATGAAATGGCTTTGGAGCCAATTAGATCTGTATTTTATCATAAATGTCCTAATTCGTTTGTTATTGATATTCTATTTGCCGACTGATTGTCTCATTTAAATGTAACGTATTATGTTATAATAGCAATGGATTTTTTTTTCAAATCCCTTACTCACCCCCTCTCCTGAAAATAAGCCCAAGAATCTTTTCCGTAGCCGCCCTCTATACAATTTTCAAAAAAACCGTCCATCCTCCCTCCAAAATCTGCACCAAATTACGTCACCGGTACAAGTAATTGATTGAAAATCTGTTCAGAGACAGTTTTTGGTTCGTAAAAAAAATTACAAAAATACAAAAATCGACGTGAAACGCGTATAATGGAACGTGTTCCATACACAGAAACAATTATTATAACGATTTGAACGCGTCGTTAGTGAAAAATAAACGATCGTTTGTATACGTGTTATTATACGGAGTTATTACGCGAGTTCGTAATATTTTAGACGTCATTTCCCATCAGTTTCGGATATTATAATAGCTATTCATTAAGTTATTAATGACATCGGTAAATGATAATGTACAATATACTTTCACAATGCGCAACGATCCTTAAATGTTATCATGGGGAAAAAAAATAAAATAAAAATACGATATCGTGGGTTTGTCGTCGTATATTCGTAGTCGAAAAGTACTATTTTTTTCGTTTTTAAATAAAATAAATAACTTTTATCTATTATATTTATTTCATGGTACCTATAGTATAAATTTCGCGTACATAATTATTCTACGGTGAGGTTTCGCCGTCAATGACGCTCCACTAGTCTCCCGCTACCCGGGAATATCTCGTCAACGGATCGACGGAAATCTAAAAATGTCAATTTCGAAATGTATTCAAACTAATAATACCCCGTGGCGATTTGTGGCGTTTCCCATATGGGTGGACGTTTGAAAACCGAAATCCCGTAGTCTTCTCCCCCTCCCCGGAAAAAGGGCTTTTTTTTTTTTTTTTCGAAACAACGAGTGTTTGGCGACAAAAGAGCCGCCCTGTATGCACGATACATTGTTATAATATACTTAATAATAACGAATCGTCGTAAAAACCAACAAACTCCCTTCGTTACTACAGCCATAGCATAGTAGTAGGTATATGAGTCAAACGGAATATAAATACCTCGGTAAAAACGGCGCGTAATATTATTAGTGTAATGAACGGTTAACCGATTACCTTAATACCTATGTGTATACATTATACACCTAACCGATAACGTCACATCATTTATAAACCAACAAAAAAAAAACAACCGAAACTATAGACTCGAAAAACAATAACCGTATAATACTCGTATACTATCTAATAAATATATTATTCGGCCTACGCCGGTTACCAAAGCCATATACTTGTCATGGTATAGTATTCGCGTATTTGATTAAGGAAAATAAGCGAGAGAAAAAAAACCAAAAGAGAAACTGTTTCAATTATTGCGCTCGTAAATCAATCGAAACTTTAAGTTTCGGCGTTTTTTTTTTTTTTTTTTACCGGAACAAACAAAACCGATATAAAAAACGGCTCTATTGGGTATAACAATAGTTGATACGTTTACGATCCAATCGATTTGGTACAATCGCGAGGGGATTTTTCTCCTACGTCAGTTGTTGAATTGTTTTTATCGTGCGAAATTTGAGAACTCTCTTGAAGGGCAGGGGGCTGGAGGAAATACAAATCATAATAATTACCCGCGAATCGGCCTAACGGTATTCTCTTCAAAATCGGATCGGATTTTTCCGGGTCGGACCACGCTTTGGCGCCCATTTTCGTCATGACCACGGTTGGGTTGACGTTGTTGGTACGGATACCGTACGGCCCGAGTTCGATGCTCATCACTCTGGTCACTTGGTTGACGGCGCCTTTTGAAGCGCAGTACGATGTGTGGTCCGGGATAGCTCTCTGCAAAGAAAAATATCCGATTAAAAACACCACGTCGAGATAATATAATAATTATGTATTTGGTTAAAAAAAAAAAATAAAAATTATAAATCATAAAAATCGGCATAAACTTGGCACACTGTTCCAATATCGGAGCGATTGTAAACTCTTCCGATTAAAATGACCTGTAAACCTTCCCGGATCTATTTTAGTACTACCGGAAGGGTGGTGTTATGCAATGTAAACTTTTCAGAGGCTCAAACGAGTGTATTTTATAGTCTCTATCCACATACAATAAAAATATTTTTTTTTCATTTTTTCTCTTAGTCACGTACTCGAACGTGTTTTTGCCACAAGAGTCAAAACCAGGAACTATTAAATTCAGGGACTATATTTTACAGGAATTTAAATAACCAGGAGCGATTTTTTTTGGGAATACATTATTTTAGGAACGTCAATATTAGAAACGAAAAATTACAAGCACGATAAAAATTAGGCAAATATTTCACAGGGAAAAAAATACACGGAACGATAAAAATTAGGAAATTCAAAGAAGTTTCATATAGTTTGTTTTTTGGTGCCGGTGAAAACTTTTCAACCAGAAATCTCAAAGTATGGCTTTTTTTCTGAGAATAATTGTGTTTAGATAGTACATTGAGGAGGTCGTTTTTTTAGTTTTCTTTGCAGTTTTATTAACCCGGGAAGAAAAGAAAAAACGGGAAAGTTTATTTGAAATGTTCACAGATTACTTACATATTATATAAGCCTTTTTTAGATGTGGTAAAGTTTTCCAAACATTCAGGCTATTGTTGAGCTATTTACCTACAGGCAATAGAAATTTCCGGGGTTTTTTTTGTAGTTTTTATTTGGTTTTATGTGCACAAAATCGCTCTGGTCAAGCAGAAATGCTTGATAATTTTACACGGAGTTCATTATAAATCTTATTTGGAGTTAAAGAAAAAAAAAGTTACGCGTAAAGTAATTTTTTATGATTAGTTTATGAGTCGTGAATATTATTATCAGAAATCTGACAAAATATGAAAAGGAAAAAAGTTCTCGATAACGTATTACAGGTATGAATCTGGTAATCTAATTATTATGAGTACGTACTAATATTAAATAGGTGTAAAAACGATAACATTTTCGAACGGCGTTCTTATAAATATTACGTTTTATCCATTTTACACGTTTTACGCAATATTATGTAACACTATTAGTCGCGAACAGTTCGCATTTAAACGTTGATTTTTTATCAAATAATAAATTACGTTAATATTGAGTATGTTGTACGGCCCGGAGTGTTGGGGCGATAGACAGAAAAACAGATCAGAAAATGAGTGTAACAGAGGCGAGAATGCTTAGATGGATGAGTGAAGTGACGAAGGATGTAGGATACTGAACGAGTACTTAAGACGTAGCATAGACGTGGCTTCAACGGTTGACATAATTAGAGGTAATATAATAAAACGGTTTGGGTATATCACGAGGAGAGTGAGATCAGAAACAATAGGAGTGGAAATGAAACTAAACTCAGGAGAAAAGAAAGGAAGTGGAAGGCCGGAAAAGAGAATGGTCGGATGTCATTGAGAAGGGCGGTCGACCCTGTGGGGTGAAGGCGAAAGATAAGAAGAAGAATAGATCGCGCATTTCCAAATGAAGAATTCCGCACGAGAAGGCAACTAAAAATCGTTAAAACCGGTACGTTGTTTGTCGATTTCGGTACAAAGAAGAACTGATCGAAAACGAATACTCGCCTTTTAGAAACAAAATTATATACATTAGTCGTTGTTGTTATTATTTTTTGTTTTCCGTAACGCGATTTCAGTTATCAATAGGTATTATTACAATACGATAACGACGTACTCGATCGGTTATAACTTAAAACTCATACGTGGCCGTTTATTTAATCGATTGATTTAAATTATTTTATTAATGGAAGACCCGAGGAAAAATGCGAAATTCAACGCACGCGATTTCGTAATAAAATTTCGTAAGTACCGCGCGATTACTTAACAACACAACAATCGGTAATAATAATAACGCCTAACAATAATTGTTATCAGTCGTAATAGTAATTCCGTGGAACGTCGGAGCAAACGAAAAACGCTTCGTCAAATTATTATTGTATATTATTTTATCGCCACCGTATAATACGGCAACAGAGACCTTTGAACCTGCGCCAGAATATCGAAACGTAACCTTTGTATGAATTATCATAACCGATATGTTATTTTCAACAAAATAATACTGATTATTACGTAATATCGTCCGGATTTCGTTTCCAAGCCGGACCGTCGTCGGTTCGGTGTTTGCTTTTGAGGGGGAGGGGGGGGGTGTTGAAGGGGATGTGCTAAAATTGACAATGTGCACGGCACACTCGAGAGCAAAAAAACCGCGAGTAAAAACTGGGAAAACGCCAATGTGCCACGATAATATTTTACTGGGAAAAAGAAAACGTACTTCGGAAATGGTCGACGACACGTTGACGATGGATCCTTTGATTTTCGCATCGATCATGTTCTTGGCCACGGCCTGGCTGATCCTAACGATTCCCCGCGAGTTGATGTTCAACGTGCTGAAAACCGCAAACGAATAATAACAAACGTTGTGTATACAATATTATAAAACCACGACGATAATAATGATATTTTCGATAAAACAAATCAAAGCACTTCGTGGCGGTTTTGGAGGAATTTTTCCGTGTCAAAATGGACGCGAAGTGAAGTCCGTGGGATTTTGCACAACGCGATTGGATACCGAATGATTTTTCGGGTAAAAATTACCCAGAAATTTCGGTAATCAATCCGGTCAATGTAGCGAAGCGATAGTAAACATCGTGAAAACAGATTCGAATTCTACACGACGTCTAGACGAGAACGACCAGGCGTATATTTTTAAAATTTAAAATTTTATTTTGCCATACTTTGGATTAAAAATGTTACATTTTTTTTTTTTTCCCCCTCATAAACGTTTATCGTTTAAAACAATATTTTTAAAACCGATCGATCTCATTCAGCCGAATCATTCATGTCGAATCCAAATCTGTTTTCAGAATTGTTATTTATGCGATTGCCGAGAGTCTGATAGTTTTCGTTGCACGGATTGTGTGAGTTATAAACGGTAGCAATAATACTTGTGCGTGTGCGCGCGTGAGAGGTTATCCCGCGCCACTTAACACGCAAGTACAGTAACAGCCACTCAAGCCGTTCACTAACAACGCCAGTTACGTCTTATGAAGACGCTGCGTAACGCGTTAAAACGAGAAATCGCCTAGACACGAATCCTGTGAAACGGTCGGTGTCATTGATACACCGTGTGTCCACGGCAGGAAAAACAAACGGCTGAATCAGTAGACTCTGTAACGGAAGTTTCAGAGGGAGGGTGGTCCCGTCTATGTGCTCGAGAAGCTCTTTTGCATGGGACGCGGGGCACGAGCAGTGGATATTCATTAATAAAAAAATTTAAAAAAAAATGTCCGGAAACGCTTACTTGTCCCATCCTTCTTGGGTCATATCCAAAAACGACTCGATGTACGCGACGCCAGCGTTGTTGACCAGTCCGTCTACCGGTCCTAGAGCTTTGATCGTCTCGTACGCTTCCCATTTCCCGACGTCGGCACACACCGGCGTGAGGTTAGGGCTGGCCGGCGGTAATTTTGCTGGATCGCGTCCGACGGCGAACACGTGAGCGCCCAAGCCGACCAGGCGGTTGGTGATAGTCTCGCCGATACCTGGTCCAGGAATAAAAAATGCGATGTAAATATAAAATATAAAAATGAACAACCGGTGGGGGAAAAAAGACGAGTAACAGACAAAAGTCTTCGAGCGATATACCACGACCCGAAAAAACTACTCCTCCAAATATAAACAAAAATAATAAATTATAAACGTAGGTGTGGAGGATTTGATTTCGTTTTAAGAAATATTAGTGGACTACAAAATAATAATAATAATAATAATAATGGCAATACAAAAATTCGCCTACGACCGTAACAAAAAAAAATACTCATACCATATCGATAGTAAGTAGTTATTTTATTCGGTGCTCGTTTATTGGAGGAATAATAAAAAAAAAAACAGAGAAAAACCAATCGTCGTCCCCTTGAGATTATTGAACTCGATCCGAGCGGAGGGCAGGAGGGTTTCTACGCCACTTTTCAAACGTGGGTAATTTAATTTACCTACCTAGCAGTTAACTGAGGAAAAAAAAAATAGAGGAAAATTCGTGCCGCCACGTCCTTCCCGTTCCCCTCCATTTCGAATATCGGCGAATACATAATTATTATTATTGTCGGATGCGACGAAATCCGCGTTTCTTTCGGGCGGAAAAAAACATCAAATACCTATGGGCGAGAAAAAAAAAAACATTCCGTTTTACTGCGCGTGGCCCGCGCGGATGAGTTGAAAAACAACACGGTTATAGATCGCGTTTTTTGCGACGCATATTAAAACCTTCTATTATGTTTTATACGGTTTAGTTTATGACGTAGATTGCCGTGTGTTGCACCTGTGTATAATAATGTTATTTCGTTTCCACGTGATTTCGTAATAAAAACCGCGCGGCAGTTCACGCGCTTCGAGTATTTTTAAATTCGTTTCCTCCCCCCACCACTCACCCCATAACACTTTTCACCGCCCTGCCGCCGCCGCCTCCGCCCATGGAGCGTTGCGTAATGTATTTATTTGAGTTTTTTTATTATTATTATTATTTTTTTTTTTTTTTTTTTCTAAACGCGTTTTAATTATAAAACGTTTACATTAAATTTATTCGAAAATAAAATATTATTATAATATAATCGAATCCCGTCGGTAGGTATGCGCTGTACAGGTATACCGCGGCACCGAAGTTATTAATATTATGGCAAATAATCAAATCATTTTATAATTGGAAAATTCGTTTTTCACGCCGTCGTTTGGAACTCGAACGCGTACCTACTAAACAATAACCGATAAAATGTTACACACAATATATTATTTGTAGAACATTCTGGTGTCGTTATGGTTGTTCGTTCAAAACGTATCGAACCGACAGAAGCCGTACACGGCGACAAACATCGCGTTTACAGATTTCAAATTTCATATCGCGCCACGTGCGAAAGGCGTGTATATTGTTCAATTTTTTTAAAAGGTTCGGCCGCGTGTAAACAACTCCTACTCGGATAGCTTTATTGCCCGAATTGTCCGTAAAGACAGTGACTCTGGCCCGTTTAAACTGCAACGATAAAAAAAAAAAAAAAAAAAATGGCGTACGCAAATCCTTTTTAACTTTATTGAGTCTGGGATGGTTATAGACTTATCGCACGTTACGACACGCTTCTTGTTACAACATTATACTTCGAGTGTCTTCTCGACATTTGGAGACGATGTATTTTAGAGATTATCGGATATCGTGTATCGGCCTATCGTAATATACAGTCTGTTACAGTAAAATTAATGCAAATTATTTATTAATAATGCGATTAATGTTTTTTTTTTTTTCATTCAAATTTTTTTATCATAGGAGTTAACGCAATCTCGTGATGTAAGAGCTTTCGGTATGTGACCGCGTAGGAGATTACCGAATTTTCGTACTATATATAGTTATAGAAATAACGACCTTATGATAATTATTCCAACGATACTTGTCCGCGGTCCTCGAAATGGAAATAAATCGTTCGGTCGGATTAAAAATCGTGCTTGTATTCTTTATTTTTAATTTTTTTTTAACTTTAGACGTGCTGCTCAACTCTCAAACTATTATCCGCCATACGATAATATAGCAAACGGTCGTAACGACATTATATTACTCTATAATATAGCTGCAACGTTCTACTTAATGAGAGCGAAGTTTTTTAAATTCTAATTAAATAACTAATAATAATTGCATTCTATATTAAGAAAAAAAACCTCCCGTTTTAAAAAACTAAAAACATAATATTATAATACGGATAATGTGTAAATCGCCGAAAATCTTTAATAATGTACTGGAGCTTTTTTTGGGGGGAAGATGGGATTATTTTGTTGGTGTTCGGTCGGTATATATTTATAAATATTATTTCGTCTACATTTAAAAAATTCAAAAAACAAAACATAACAAAACGAAAAAAAAAACCACGCGTGATAATAACACTGCGAGAAACATCGGGAAACTTTCGGACGAACGCGTCTTTTGTCCCGGGAAAGAAAGGCTCGTGTGAATTGTTGGCGTTTATTTTTTTTTATACCTTTGTTTTATAAGTAAAGGTAATTTGTTTCCTCTTTATTCCGTTTCGGTCTAAACGACACAAGTGCACGTGTTTTCGGAATTCAATTTGCTCGCTACGAAAACCGCACAGAATCGACTTAAGCCCGTACCCGGGACCAAAAGTACAATACACACGACGAGTCATTCATACATACGTATGGATTTCACCTCGTATTCCGGAAAACACAAATCATATTATTATAGATATAATACGGACAATATCGTTTTCTGTATAAATATACAAACGTGTAATATGTGATAAACGAAAAAAGCAATCCGACCGGACAGCGCGATATCCGCGATAAAGTCTCGAGTTGCGAAATAATTAAGGCGAAGGAAATACTATTGGAAAACCGCGAAATAAAAAAAAAGACGGACGTATTCCGCATCGCTGTGCGAACCATTGAAGTGCGTGTGAAGTCCGGTGGATATAGATGGGAATTTAATTTATTTATCAAATTCCGTATCTGTACGCAAAGAAAACCCATCTCGCAAACGAAATGTGATTCGGAGCGAAATTTATTTTATATATGTACGTACATTTTCCTATTTTTCCCGATTATTGCGAAAACCGCCTGGAAAATAAAAAATCACCTTCTCAATGCACCACCCAGATAAAATTTCTTTTGGGAAAACGCACTACGATTGAAAATTAGAGCTGAATTTCTGGTAGAAAAGTTATTCCCAGATAAAAAAAAAAAATGTAAAAAAAAATAAACCTTACATTACTCGGTACACCCTGAATCTAAATCGTAAAAATATATGAATATATACGAAATATGAAAGTATACGCATATTATAGAGTCATAAAACGAAAGTCCAAATATTACCAATAGAAATGTAAGGGCGGGGAGAGGACGGAGATATTTTATTTATGTGTGTGTGTTTTTTTTTTATCGAACATCAAAAGAGATTGATTTGAATAAAACTATACCGAATAACCGAAAAAGAACGGGCTGACCTTTGCAAATAATTGTACATTTTTAAAAATAACAACTTTTATTTTTTATACACGACCGTCAGAAAACTGTAGCTGAAAAAAATCAAAACACACACACACACACGGCAGACTAATCCGAATTCTACATAGAATCAGGATACGACGAGCGTCGGTAGAAATGTTTCGGATTAAAAAAAAAAAATGTATTAAGGTCAATATGTACGGAAATAATTATTTTAAAACAACCGAAAAAAATACACGAAATACCGAGAAAAACAATGTTGCGTCGACTATTCCTTGTTATTTTATTTTAATTTTAATAAGATCGTTTAAAAAACGATAATAGAATAAATTATGTTCGAAATGCGTTTAGGACAACAAAAAAAAAAAAAAAAAAAAAAAAAAAAAAAAAAAACAGAAACCGACCAATTGGACAGCGATTTAATTTTTTTGTTATTTTAGAGCATAAAAATAAATAAATATAAGTCTCATCAATAAGGACGTAAACAAGAAAAAATACTTAAAGTCTGTTAGAAGTCTAGGGATTCCACCGTACGTCCACAGTATTTCGTGATAACGTCTCGCCGTTCCCATTGAAGTAAAAAAAAAAAAAATAATAATAATGAATTAATCCCCGTATTTTGAAATATCAATAGATTTTCATATTTCCGATCAAAAACTTCAATTTGTTTAATGAGAAAAATAATTTTATAGACAAATAATATAATCGATATTCCGCTTTCTGAATCCCGATTAAATATTAATTATCGATAAATTATGAACGCAACTAAATTATGAACGGACAGTTTTTCCACCGTTATTTTAAACGCTGTATTTTCAAACTCTAATTAATAATTAACTATGCCGAAACCGAAACGCAAGTGCGCTTTCGGCGAATCTTTACGAACTTTCGAGCGATTTTCTCCCAATGATTATCAAGATTTCCGTTAAGATTTCTTGCAAGGTTACCAAAGAGTTCCATGATCATTACAGAACATCTGTACGCCGATTTCCGTTAGTAATTCACTCTCCGGCGAAACCCGGGGGGTTGAGAAAAATCGAATGCATTAAATGCGGAGCAATATTTTCAGCGTCGTACGCATGACGAGAATCGTTCGTGCAAAAAATCCGGATAGTCGTGATAGAATTCCGCGAGCAAACGCGGGTACTGGACGCTTTCCGTGTGCGCAAACATAACCCAAACTTTGTTTCGGCATCGATAAATCGATAACAACACCATTTAACTTGTTACGTTTTTGTTACGTTACGTGTCGTTTGATATCGGTTTCGGACTGTTATGGAAAACGACTTGTTATTATATTATTCTCGTTTGAGTTTTTTTTTAAAATAAGTACCTATAATTATAATATTATCAGCCCGCCTCATTAGCTACAACAAAACACGGAAAACAAAACAAATAACGCGCCGTCGTCATTCATTTGAACCGATTTTGCCGACGAGGTAGTTATCGAATTTGAAAACTGTGCAATATTGTATAACGTGTACCCGGGATAGGTAAAAAAAAAAAAAAAAAGTATTAATTTATAATTTCTATAATTTTGTATATAATATACGATTCTAGGTATATCTATAGATAATTATTATTAACCGATTTACTATTTATGTAGGCACTAATTTTATCTCTTTCGTATTTTAGTTGATTCGAATGTGTAGGCTTCGTTTTAAACAAGACAATAATATTTATTGTACAGGTATACGTTCAGGTTTTAGATTCTGAGCGAAACGAGGAATGATTGGTTTTAAAGTGACGTTCATTTTTTTTTTTTTCATCCGTAAACCAACTTTTCTACCAGAAATCTTTCACGGTTTTTATACGTAATTTTTATTCGGCAAGTATTCTGTGGATGAAATAGCGAGACCAAACAGAAACGCTCGAAAATTGAACAGGAGGTTAAAAATTGTGGTAAAAAATTAAAAAGAAATTTAACGTAATGTAGATTTCTGTTTCTTTATAGGAATTTTTATGTACAATTTTGACGGAAATCGTAAACGTTACGGCTTTTCAAAACACGTAAAATCGAACACAGCTCAGAACCGTTTTTCGTTAGCAACGGTCAATCGTTGCGTACAGATACGCATTAAATTCCCCTTTATATATATTCTATGTTTCCGTTAACTTCTCGCGTGCAACAGTGGCCCATCCGTCGTGCGGAGTATTTTTATTTATTTATTTATTTTTTTTTTTTTTCGATAAATGAACATTATTCAACGATTTACGGCAAGTATGGGTACCGGCGGACACATCGAAATTTTAATCTCTCTCATTGTAAAATAAAGAGATTTTAATTTAAAAACCGCGTTAACGATTGATTCTGGGTATATCTCCCCGAATGTTCAATCGGCATCGCGAGGACGGACCGGTACGGCCCGGCGACGACTTACCCGCGTTGGCGCCGGTGACGATGAATTTTTTGCCCTTGAAGTACGCTTCCATGGTGCCGGGTCTGGATGGTCTGTTCGGGTTGACGGTTACGGATGCGCGAAGTGAACTAACTGCCGCGGACTTTCGGTACGGCGACGGTTGCGTTGCGGTGCGGGTGCTGTTGGACTTATTGCGATGGTCGAGCGACAATCGAGAGTGGCGCGGTCGGGTGCTCGGTGCGCGGTCGTGTTGCGGTGCGGCGCTGTCGTCGGCGGCTAGTCTGAACGGCGGCCCGGTCCGGGCGCGGTATTTATATCGTTCCGCGTTATCAGCGCGCGCGCTGCTGCTGCTGTTGTTGTTCGAATAATAATAATAATAATATTGAAAGTAATTATTCCGGCATAATACGATTGTACTGTGCTATTGATATTGACGTTTTTTTAATCTCGGAAACACAACGTTGTGCGGGTATACCTATTGTACACAATAATATTATAATACCCGGCCCCGTCGGTGTACGTGCGTACAATAATGATTGGCGCCCGTCGACGACGACGACGACGACGACGACCAGAGGTGAATTTAGCCGCGGGTCACGGAACGACTTGGCCGCGCGCGATGCGCGTCCACAACTTATTGCCGGGAAACGGAAGAAACGGGGAAATTAAGCGTTTTATCGTTTGTAGATTCGGATCGACGGCGTGTAGGGCGAGCGGCTCGCTCGTAATGAACGCACGATGGATAAATACGCGTGACGAAAACGCACGAGATTCCGACCGGATAACACACAATAACATTATGATTTCTGTTTCGTTGACTGTGATAGTGGCTCGTGACACTGACGCGTTTGCGGGAGAAAATTTAACGCCCACCGTCTATTTGACGAATTTCCCCCGAAAATCGAGACTAAAAAAACCGGGCAGTTTCACACGTGGGTGCAGGCACTCTGTTGTGGGTGAGAAGTTGGGAAGGTTAAGAAGAGCGGAAATTGAATGTATATCTGTAACCAACGATACCAATTTTTTTATTATTATCATTTTTTTGAAGGGTGTTTAGCCATATTTTCAAAATATTGGTAAAAGTATATTTTTTTTCCAATAAGAGCTTCAAAAAAACTCCAAACTGTGGGGACATATCATTTAATTTTGCTTTTAAAAATCTCAGTGTCGGTTCTCAAATTTTTCAAATCTTGTAAAATTTAGAATTATTTTTAACATTTTAAGGGAGAGGTTTAAAGTCGTTGACTTCAGTAGAACAGTGATAGCCGTGCACAGGTAATTTCAGTAGAAGGGAATGCATTAAATAATAATCATGATTCGTAAATAAATCGTGGAATATTCTTCTGTAATACCTAACTCGATGATGAGAATTTTAAAAACCGAGTTAAATACGGAAATAGAAAGTTTTAAAATTAACAAATATTCGTCGACATAATCTGACCGTCAACGAGGCGTTCGAGTTTTCCTCGTGGGACGCGTTTTAGAGCAGAGGGCTCCGTTAAAACAAAAATATCGATTGGGATTGTTTTCGTTATTTCCTAATAAATTCTGAATTTTTATTGACTGGCCTGTACGGTGGGATAATCGAATTTAAATTTTCAACCAGATAAAACCGGTTAGGTATATGGTAACGAATAATCGACGGACGCGGCACGTGTGTATAGCAACAACAGAACAGTCAATACGAAAATTCGACGATCAAACGGTAATTATCATAATATAACGATAATATTATGTGTATATTATGACATACATTTGTACACAACTATGGAAACTAACCGAATAATACGCGAGGTCGTTTGGGACCGGTTTAATGATATTTTTACTTACCTATACTGCAGTCGTGTGTGTGAACAAACGTTTAGTATAATATAACGTTTGTAGTGACGAAATAAAAAACAAAAACAAACATGCTTCGCACGATAGGTATAGGCGGGCCACTAGTATGCGAGACGTTAAGAAGGTTTGATATAGAGGGAATTCAATGTACATCTGTACGCAACAATTATACGTTGCTAATGAAAAACTATTCTGAGCAGAGTTCGGTTATATATGACGTTTTAAAAGGCCGTAATATTTACGATTTTCGTCAAAATTTAGTATTAAAATTCTTACAAACAAAAAAAAAAAATGAAGGGCTACAATAAAACCCCTGTTAAATTTTCGAGCATTTCTGTTTGGTCAAACAATTTTATCCACAGAGTACTTGCCAAATAAAAATTACGTAAAAATGCGCGTAATAAGACGTAAAAATGTTAATTCTTACCACGTTTAAAAGAGGCAAACATAAGTTTTATATCCAGTTTTTAAGTCTCTACGAACATTTTTAACTGGATTACAACAAAAAATTAAAATTTAAAATAATAAAAGCATTATTTTCGAAAATTGTTCCGTTTTCCCTACGTTTTTTCTCGGTTTTTCCCAAATTTTATGAAGAGGCTTCGAAAATCAAAAAATGACCTCTCTAGAGTACCAACTAGATAAAATTCACTTTCAGGAAAAGTGCTATACTTGAAACATCAGAGCATGAATTCTGGTAGATATTGTATACACAGTATAAATACATAAAAAAAAAAATTGTAATATCAATACATTCCTTGCTTTATTTAGAATGTAAAATCGAAATATGTACAATATATAAAGTTTTTTTTTATACATACGTCTGCTCGAGTGTTATTATAATGGAAACAGCCAAACGAGAAGCTTTGATGGAAACTTGTACGATCGCAAATTGAGATTTTCCTGGGAGAGGAGAAAGACAAAATCGACGAGAGATTTCCAAAATGTTAAAAACCCACAGGCGTTTTGGAGACATCCAGCGTTTTTACGTACACAATCAGTGGTCGGCAAGCTTTTTTGACTCTTGGGTTACACTCAAAATTCAAAACTAATTATTCGGTCGGGAAAAAAATAAAAATGTGATTTTGTCTTATTTTAACAATAATTATAATCGATATGGTAAAATGTAACACGTGAATGTCGAAATTACAACTGTGATTTACTTATTGATTTGTTTTCTAACCTAAACTAACCGAACACGTTCGTTACTACATTTCGTTCGAACTATTTATGTTCGTATGTATTCGTTTTTCTCGTCACGGCCTTTTCGCGCCTTTAAAATCGACCGACGAGACGATGTGACAATAACGCGGCGGCCGTACACCGAAAACGTATTCAAACGATCTCGCCGTCGTCGTAATATCTGTAATGTCCGTCGTTATTTTACGAATAAAAAAATAACAAAACCCTGTATAATTTAATATTGTATTTTCATTGCCTCATGGCGGTGATAATCTGCTCTATATGCTCTGCAGGCGGGCAACGATACTATAGTACAATAAAGTGTGCATATTTTATAAACGCAATTAGTTGTAATTTGTTATAATTATAATATTAACACGTACGAAACGATTTCTGCAGTCGCGGGCCGGCGCCGAGCGAAATCGTTTATATAAATAAAAAAAAAAAGAAGAAAGGTTAAGATAATGGGGGACGGGTGCAGTCACTGGTGTAGGTAGAAAGTTAGGAAGGTAGGATATAGACAGGAATTTAATGTATATCTGTAAGCAACAATAAACCATTGTTTACGAAAAAAAAATTCTGAGCGGAGTTCAGTTGATAGTGATGCTTTGTCAACAATACATGTATGTAATTTTGCAGTGAAATAATTAAATAGGCTATATGTATTTTCTTTAATAAAATTTTTTTAATTTTGTACCAATTTTCTCAGTTTTCCTATGTTTTTCCTGGTTTTCCCTTGTTTTATTCCGGCTTATCATATTTCCTGGGAAAACTCTTGTGAAAATCAAAAAAATGACCTCTTTAAAGTACCCCCTAACGCTGATTTCCTTTCAGAAAAGATGCCACACGTAGAAATCTAAGCAAGTTTTTTAGTAGAAAAGTTGCGCACAGATAAAAAAAAAAAAAAAAAAAAAAAAATTTTTTTGTAAAACTATAAGCTCCTTCGCTCCACTCAGAATCTAAAATACACCACTTGATTCCGCATACGTATTTCATACGCTCGCACAAGAACGTTCTGTTCGAATATCGCGGGCTCGTGAATTTACAAAAATTTCCCCGCGAAATGTCGTTTGTTTCATATCAACTCAACCCGTCGTTGGTATCATAATAATCGCGTTACGACGAAGCAAATTCTCGTTAAACGGAATCAATTTCGTGTCGTTCGTTTCGATATTAGATAATAGCGAATATTGACCTATATCAACAAAGTTTTAAAGTCGAAAATCGTATCTGTATTTTTACGTTGATTTTGTTCTCGATTTTTCAATTTTTAAACAATATAATTAGCATTGTTAAATCGTTATAATTTAAATAATTACTCATAGCGCGAGCGAGATTTAATTGTGAGTGACGCTGATGGTTATTTAATGATTCATTATTAAAGAGGGATTAAGCCTATTCAATTACGGGATACACTATTTTCAGTCGTATTGTACGTCATTTGAATTGGTATTAAAAATGTAAAACAAACAATGTACATTTTGTATAATTTTAAAATTATATATTACATCGAAATAAACACTTGAAAAAAACTTGAAGAAATGTTTAACAATAATTGTTTGTCAAAATACTTAAATATAATAATATTATAATTTACGTGACAAAAGAAAAGAAAAAATATTAATGAACACGGGAATTAAAAAAAAAAGACCGTTTCGTTTTCGCAGGTATTGTTGTAGCATAATATTGTGTACCCAGCAACCAGCACGTCATATTCGAGCGTCTTTTAATTAAAAGCGGTTTGTCTTATTTAAGTAATTAATATGATAGATGATTAAACCGCTTTAGTTCCTAAATCGTCTTACATTGTTCATGTAAACGTATTAAATGATAATAATTTCCTAATAACACGACGAACGATACAATCAAAGTACAAAATGCGCACGTACTCTGTACCTAAAATATGTTAACAATATTAACTAATCGGTCGAACGACAGTTATTTTGTCATCAAAAAACTATTTAAGAAATAAGGTTTAATGATATGCCGATTGTCGAAATGAGTCGAAGGCTCGTTTAACGAAAACGTTATGGTGTATACATTGATGACAATATGATACGGATTGTATTATAAAATTATAGTTTGTCAAGCGAAATAAAGTGAGCGCGCGAAATATAAATAATACATAAATAATTATGAAATTTCTAATATCAAGTGATCTTCTGATGTCTTTGGTTTAAAAACCTTCAATTCAACATTCCATTTATCGCGACTTTAAAAATTGTGATTTTTGACATGTGTGACGTCTTTAATAATTCTACCTTAGTTTTCAACTGGTTTTCTTATTCGCTGAAAAACGTGTGTACAATAAAAAAAAAAAAAAAAAGAGCTGATACTGGGGATAGAAGCGGCCACTAATATGAGTAGGGAAGGTAGGATACATAAGGTTATTTTATTTATATCTATTAGCAACAATAAACTATTACTTGTTTGGTAACACAGTTTGGTAGTACATAATTTGAAGTGCAGTATTTATTTTTTTTGTTATTTTCGTTTAAATTTGATTTCAAAACACATATTGAAAAAAAGAAGTCGTCCAATAATTTTGGAAATTTCACCACGTCTAGGTAAGTCCAAATATAAGTATCTACGTATATTTATAACCGAATTACAGCCAAAACACTCCCAAAAATTTAAATTCCTTAAAGCTCAAAAAAAGCTTAAACATTTTGGCGATGATACCGTAAGAAAGTAAATTAAAAGGGCAACAAAAAAGGTGTTTCGTGGTTTTTCGATTAAATAATTTTTTATGGTAGAAAGCATCGTTCGTATTTTTAAAAAATAATGAAATCGTGAAATTGTACGCTTTTATATGTTTTTTCCCAATGAAGTGCTTTTATTTAAAAAATGGAATCGAAAATCAAAAATTAACATGTTTAAAGTACCATTTAGACAACTTGAGCTTAGAAAAGTTGCTACACGTAAACATCAGTACAAGTTTACTATGTAAAAACGTGTCCATAGACTAGGAAAAAACGTGTCCACAGACTAGAAAAAAAATAAAAAATAAAATGCTCGGAATCTAAAAGCACATCTGATGTATACAAAAATTCCAGATGATGACTGACAACAATATAATATAGTCTGAGCACCATATTAAATGCAAGCGCTTGTCCAAATTATACAACTAGGGATTTATTAATAAAACTGAACGTTTTCTAACTTTCATACCAAAATCGTTCTGGAAATAATATGTAAAGGATTTGAAACAAAACACGATATTTTGTAACTGTGAAACTCGATCAATCATCTTCATCTAACCCAACTGAGTCACACAAACCTTTTCCCCAATTCATTAGTACAATCAACCAACTCAGAATTCATCTCAAAAATTACTTTTTAATTCACTATCTACCCCTACCTTCTCTCCTGAGGATATACTTACTACTCTTAAATCTCTAAAAAATAATAAGTCGAACGGACTTTTTGCATTTCTGCTCACCTTCTATAAAACTGCTTCTATTCCCTTATATTTCCTATCTTTTCCATGTATGATAATGATACTTTTCCGGATGCTTAGAAAACTTGTTTAAAATCCTGTACTAAAATCCGGTGACCCATTTTTAGTTACTAATTAACTATAGCTAAAAACTTGGATTCCGTTCTGAAAATTCAACCATTATTACTACTGTTATTTTTACTGCTTATATAACAGATCTTTGAATCTGGTTACCAGGTAAATGTTATTACCACCAGTTTTAACAAAGCTTTTGATTATGTCAGTCACTATTACATTCATAAACGAACTACAATCAACTTGATTGTTGGGAATCCATTCATATCATAGCTAAAATCTTATATTACCGGAAGGAAACAATTAGTGTCTATCCTAGCATCCTGTTCCGGCATTTTTAAAGTTAAAACTACTCACTGTTAATTGTTCATATTTTTCGCACAAACGTCAGACGTTTCAAGTACCTATTCGTTCGAATTTCGTATCCATTGCCTGTTTCTTTGTTTTCTATGAATATGATGATGTTCGTCGTTGTAATACAGATCACGTCATCATCGCGGTAGTAGAAGTGGTCTGTTTGAGTGTTATTTAATTTGCACCAAATCAATACGAAATTGTATTATGTACCGACAGTGAAAATAATACAGTATAATATATCATAATAGTATCATAATTGTTATACCAATTGAAATAAAATTTATATTTTTTTTTAAATAGCCGAAATTGTTTTCAAATCTTTGGGGCCAAAATACACACAATTTATTATGTATATACGTAAAATATGCAAAATGTGTTATAAATTTGACACAATATTTTCGTAAAGTCAAGATCTTAGAGGTCGATAACAGTATTTATGATTTCGATTTGTCGTTCAGCTGTTAAAATAATTAACAGACGTGAGTTGATATTAAAACGAGGGAAGTTTCCCACCACGAGAAGACATGTCAATGACATTTTGCGAGGAGGGAAAGATGATATTTAGTATCTTTTTAAGGAAAATTTCTTTATGTTTTAATAATAAGCATAATATTGCACACAAATGGAAATAATATACTTTCGTTTATAATATTAAAAATATAAAGACCGTTTAAGAGGTATCTGTATGTAATTTGTATCTGATTATCGAAATATGTTGGTTGATAAATTGAAACGAATAATTTTTTTGGTATTAAAACTATTAAATTGGTCTGTGATAATAGGGTAATAGCACTGAGCCGTATATGAAATAATTCGAAAATTTACTTCCGAGGCACGTAGTGTTAATTTTATAGGTGCGAAAATTTTGGATCATAAAGGGAAATATCGTTATCTTTGAGGAAAACCTGTGAACTTCTATCTAGATACCACATTAAAAGGTCGTAGTTTGTATGAGTGTTGCAGTATAATTAGAAAAATGATTGAGGGGCAGTAGAAGAGAGGAAAAAATGTTGTTAAAGTGTATTAAAGTAATGGGATAAAAATAATTGTCGAGTCGGTAAATGTCCCTCCAGTAAGGCACCCCGTCACACATGTCATTAAAGTCCTGATCGAGTTCTATAATAAAACATAGAACGCATTGAGACGCAAAGTTTACCATTAAAAATATTCTCGGGTTACAAAACGGAGACCGTGAATTTTAAACCACTTAATATTATCAAATATTGTTTTAGTATAAAAAGTTATCGTGTTCGAGACGAAATGAGTAATCTGAATAGGTATTATATTATGTTTGTAGTCATGATAGATAAATATTTAAAGAAAAAATACAAAAACAAAAAAAATTGATAATAATATTAATTATTTATGATATCACAGCAATCCAATCGATGACGGTGACGAACGGTTGAAATGCGTAATAAAAAGACGTCCTAAGATAATAGAGACGGGTGCAGCCACTGTTATATAGGTAATTTACTGTACACCTGTAAGCAACGATAAACCATTGCTTATGAAAAAACGATTCTGAGCGGGGTTCAGTTAATAGTGATGCTTCGCCACCAATATATATATACCATATTATAGTGAAATAATTAAATAGACTCTATGTATTTTCTTTAATAATATTTGTTTAATGTTATTAATGCCGATTTCTACGGTTTCCTACGTTTTTCCCGGTTTTCCCGTATTTATTCTCAGTATTTCACATTTGCTGAGAAAACTCCTGAGAAAATCGAAAAATGACTTCCTTAAAGTATCTCCCCACACCGATTTACTTTCAAAAAAGGTGCTACACGTAAAAATCGGAGCAATTCCTCTGGTAGAAAAGTTATTCACAGAAAAAAAAAAAATAAAATAAACATTTTTGTAAAACCATAAGCTTCTTCGCTCTACTCAAAATCTTAAATTCGATACCCAATATTGTTAAAAGTAGGAAATCCAATTTTATAGATCGATCGGTAAAAATTTAATATTTATGGTCACGTGGTTACCGTCATGAAATAATCATAATATGATATAATAAAAACGGATTCGATATTTACGAAAATGATTAGGTAAAATATATTCTTATTCTGCTCATCCAGTGACGAGGACACTGGGCGAAAGGTTTGAGGTTATTTCTCCCCAACAGTGGCTTAAAAGTACAACTATGAGCGTTTATTCAGTAATTTTATCTTGAAATTATATATTTCAGTGATGTAACATGGAAAAAAGCTTGATTTATTGCGGAGAGTTAAAGTTTTCAGAAAATTTATAAGAAGCCAGTCACAATATTTCAATATTGCCTATCTATAAAACAAACTTTTTTTTAAAATGCAGTTTATTCATAACTGCCAACCGATCTCTCCCAAAGCATCATAGTATCATTTTTTAGTATTTCGTATTTTTACATAACCGTATTTTAGCGGTAAGTACATAATTCCAATACGACTGTACACAAATAAGTTATAGTGTTATACCAAACAAAGGTAATTTCACCTATAATGCTTTTTAAATTATCCCTGCTACTTACCCGGTTTCGCACAATACCGGTTATCATGAATACATACTTTTTTAACAACTTTTTTTTCTTAACGTTGATGCTCGTATAATCCGATATGGCTACGATTTCTTATCATTTTTTTCTGAAAACTGTATACTATTTATACTATTCGATTTATTAAATTATTATTATTCCTTTTTTATCGTATGGTAAATTATAATATAAGCAAATAAATAAAATTAGTAATATAAAAAGTTAAAAATTAATGACAAAAATAAAGTTTCATAGTAACTGTGAAATTTATACAATATAGTGGAACGTACTTCTTTAAAGTTTGATATCAAATGCTCTAATCCAGTTAATTCCTTCTTCCGTGGTATCGTCAAATTCCCACATTGACCCTTTAAATGCGCGGATAGGACAGTCTTTTAGTATATATAGTTAATTGTATGAAAGTCATAGTTTGGGAGACCTGCCATTTTCCATTTGTAAATTCACTTTTTACAGCTTTTGTAAGGATACTTGTTCTCCAGATCGTATCATATACAGTTGAAAAGCAGTTAATACTGCTAATTGATATGTTCAAATTTGGTTTGAAGCCCAGCTTGTTTTTTGTGGACCACTTGATCGATGATTGGACAAATGCGGTTGCAGATCAATCTTTCAAGGAGTTTGTAACTAATGCTTAGTAATGCATATGATCAATAGTTTTGAGGGCGGTCTTTAGGATTTCCTGGTTTGCATATTGCTATAATTTTTGTATTTTTGTATATTTATAATGTTCTTATTCTCAAGCATATTATTTAAGAAAGTTTTGAGCTATGGTTTAGTACTTCTCAGTTTTTAGAGGATTCAGGGAATATTCCGTCATTATCCGCTAAGAAGAAACACTTAGGAGACATTTTCTTTCATTCTAAACGAAGTAATTATAGCTGTTCCTTTTACCGCTTCTTTTTTGAGTTTTAAAAGTTTGATTTTTGTTTCACTTGAAAATTGTTTATGCGGCGATATTCTAGCTAGACAATTCAAGAATGTAATTTGGTATGTGATTTGGGTTGATCGGTGGACAGCTTGTTTGGGTTCTTCGTTAGTTCTCAGTCTTCGAAGGAGTGACCAAGATTTTGACTTGAATGTTTAAATCTATATATTGTATACTGATTATATCCATTTTTTCCAGGTGTTGGTGATCAAGTACTTCTAAAGTCTTCTTTGCGTTATCGTATTTTTCTGAACGTTTAAAAGAGGTGAAAAGTGTTTCAAATTCACCATTCCATTCAGGAATATAATTTTTTCCTTTCCCACAAGGAATGTACTTTTTTACGGTATCCATAATAAGCTTTATAAAGCGTTCATGATTTTCAGTATAAACATGGATCCACCGTCCGATTTTAATACCTCACTTCGATGACAACAGTTTTATACTGACTATATTGAGTCTATCTGTGTTTTCTCCTGTCACTAGTCTATCTAATACTTTTGCCTTAGATTTACTGAAGCTTTCAACATTCAATTGTAAAATTCCGATTATATTATTTACTTGCGGGAGATGCAAAAAGTAGTCCGCCGACCAGGATTCCGTAACTGCGTAACACTTCGTGCACTATAAGGAAGCGTATACGGGCTGCATCCCATATTGAATATAAATTTTGCCTTTAAGGATCTGGCTTTTAAATTCTCAATATCGGGTTATTTATAACAGCAAACGATTTTCTAACTTATTGATGAATTGTTATTATTATTAACTTCAACCCGGCTCATTGAAAATTCCTAAACACGCCACTGCGCACATATATTCTATTTTCACGGCTAAACCACAAAACTGCCAGGTAGGCAGTTATGTAGTCTTCAATATTTTAGTAAGTATATGCTTGAAAAAACTTAAAAAGTAATGTAGAAGAAGGATGTGTGCAGAATTCGGATATTTGATTATTGATAATTATAACCAAGAATATATCTGTCTGTTTAGTGTATTTCAAGCGAAAAAGTTTGAGTGTAAGTATACGTATTGACGAAAAATCAAATAAGCGATTAATTATACACTACGTAGTATTCTCATGTATACGCTCGACTACACTGCTGAAGGTACCTATCGGTATCACATACGGGAAACGACCAATATCACTCCGCCGAAGATTGACGTAAAAAAACAAGGTGTAGTATAAAAAATATATTTTTCACCCTACGAAGTCGAACGGCTTTTTACCGATGTGTGTCCGTCACGCCCGTTAGACAAATAACCGTAATAACCAATATTAATTAACGACTGAGGAGCTTTTTTTTTTTTGTTAAACGTATAAAAATGTGTTCTTTTTTTAATTCGTAATACCTTAAAGTACATGTAAAAAATATTACACAATATTTTCATATAACTATCACGTTACTGAAAGGTTATAATAATATAATCTCTTATCTTCCCTAACCTTTTCGATGCTCTTGTACGAGACATTAAAAGTTACACACGTGTCTTTATACGTGCACGCAGTGGCATAATTAATAATTTGAACTAGAGGGGGAGGATATATATATTTTAGTAAAACAAGATGTTTACTATTACAAAAAAATATAAGTTGCATTCAAAGGCGGTTTCAACAAAGTTTCTTAAAGAATGGTCAATTTTTCTACCAACTTTAATAATAATAGTACAATATTAATGAAACGCTCCAGATTTCTCATCTGAGTAAGTTAACCAGTTGAATTCAAAAAAGTATATTGAAACCGCATTTGTCTATATATATTTTTTTTTTTCAGGAATAGACATTGCTTATTTAAAATTCAAATCTAAAACCAAAAAAAAATTGGTATTGTATACAAATAAATTTAAAAAAGCAACCTTATACTAGATGTTTATCAATATCACGTAAACTATTTTTATCAGCAAAGCAACCTCATTAAAACGATTAAGTACTTGTACTGTGTTTAAGCTATCATGCTTAAAAATGTATACTGTTAAAGTACAAGAATATAAATAAATAAAAGTTATTTATTCCGCATGGTGCATTTCATCACATTCATCGTGTAATTTACTTCTTATTTTTTTGAAATAAAAATCTATTTTATATTTTCTTTCATTTGAATATAATCTACAAAACCTAAGAATATTAGGTATATTTATTTAATAATAACTAATAACAATTAAGTATAATTGTTAATTAAGGACTAAGGTTAATAATAATAATAATGCTCTCTTACACGTGCCATGCTAACTGATAACAAACAACAGTGATATGTACGGACAACATATTTGTGTTTCGTAAATACCATTGTCCATTACTAACATCATTACTAACTATTTTAAATGAGACGACAATAACCGCCGCTCGGTTGTTTAAAAAACGAATATTACAGACTTGAGACTTAATATTTTTTATTTTTTTATATACATATACTACATTTTGTTTTAATAAAATTATAATTATTTTATATTGATTAATACTTCACAAAGTGACTCGTGAGTGCTTGAGTGTACAGAAATATAACAAAAATTACTATGGTTTTACAAAATAAAAAATTGGGCGATAAATGCTTAGTTATCCCTTATATGTAATATAAAACGAATAGGTATTAATAGTATAAGTTTTTTTGATGCGCAAATGGTTATGTAGAACGTAGGTATACCTACCTATACTATACATATAATTGAAACAAGTTTAAAACTTTTAGACTACGGACGTTTGACAAGTTTCAATAAAGGACCCTCAACCCTTAAACTCGTAACAAATGATCCCTGCTTTATAGATTACAGACAATAAGATATGGTAGAGAGGGGTATTTTCAGTAGGTGAGTGGAAAATAAAATTGATGATTTAAGATGAAAATATTTCGGGCTATCACTAATTTGCACTGCTAAGTACAACTAATATTTTATACTATAAAGTTATGTAGGAACTTTTCAAAAAAAATAAAACCTCAAGAAAAAGTCTTAGTGTAATAAATGTAGACATTATTAGATAATTAAATTAACTTTCGTTTAGTATGTTTGGCTACCTTCCCCCAACCCCTCCCATCTTGCATTAGCCAATATTGCGGTTATGCCAATTGTTTCAGTGAGTAGAAATTTCAATTATGACACGGACAAAATAATAAGCTCCGAATTCGTTTCTAAAATCTGTCGAAAAATTTTCCTGAATATGGAAAAATGTCCGAAAAGCGGCTATGTCGAAAATATTGGAACACAAGTCGGGCGTACACTGTATATTGTAATATATGCCAATCTTAAACACAAAAAACCTACTACAATGTTTAAAAATGGTTTTTTTTTCGTTAACAACAATCAATAATATTATACGGTTTGAAAAATAGCACGCATTTATGTTACTATATTATACACTATAATTTTTTTTTTCACGTGTGTGCGCGGTTTTTACAAGTTCGCGTACACGTGTATATTTTATTATATTTTAATATACGTACAAAAATCTCGAGATTTACTGACTCGTTCGCCTACATATTATACGAACACCATTACGCGTTAATCATAATTTGTTTGGATTCAATTGCAATTATTATTCTTGGCACATATCCGTTGAATAATTATAAATAATAATCACCGAAGATTGGCCTCGTGCGAACGTTTTTGAAAGGATAAAGCGACCGATGCGTAATGTTTTCCTGATAAAGTTTATAATCTCAAGAAAATAAAAGTGCGGACATACTTTGCATGATGTAGGTGAGAAATTAGGAAGGTAGATGAGAAATCGAATGTATATCTGGGACGAATAACTATTGCTAACGAAAAACGATTCTGAGCGGAGTTCGGTTAATAGTGTTGCTTTGTCAACAATGTATATGTCGTTTTATAGTAAAATAATTGCATAATATGCATTATAAATTTTTTTTTTTTATAATATTTGTTTAATATTGTATCTATTTTACCATTTTTCCTACGTTTTTTCCCGGTGTTTCCTATGTTTTTCACCGGGTTTTCTCATTTATTGTGAAAATACCTAGGAAACTCGAAAAACGACTTCCTTAAAGTACCACTCCAATCAAATTTTCTTTCAGAAAAAGTTGTATAACTGAAAATCGGAGCAAAATTGCGTTAAGAAAAGTTATTCGCAGAAAGAAAAATAAAAAAAAAATGTTAAAGGATTTTTTTTTATAAATTTTCATATTTATGAAAAAAAAAACAGTTAAATATTGATCAATACAAAGAAATGTTCAAACTAAAAAGTGTCCAAAAGCGTGATATTTTAAATTTAAACCATAAGTTAACTGATTTTTCGTTTGATTTGTTAAGGTAACCTCTGGTACTCCTATGACCTACATTAGTAATTATAATTTCTGATAATAGTATGAAGAAAACGAATATTGTTTTTAGTGACACTAAAACAACAAATTTATTACATAATTGAATCTGCAATCGTATGGTTTAGTTATTATTTATGTAAATGCAAGTAATGCGACTATTTTAAAGATAGACCCCGAAAAAAAAAACCGGTGTTATTATAAGATTCATGACTTTAATAACTACAAATGAGTATACGGGAAAAAAAATAGATTTGATTTCGCCAACTATGTTAATGACGGTTAGCAAACGATTTACGCAGTTAACCGAAGATTTTTAATTTCACTAATTCCAGTTAAGTGCAAACCCGATCAATAACTAACTGGTCAAATTTAGTCGGTTGGCGTTCTTTAATCGCTGTTAGTTTGTTTTTATTTAATTTTTAATATAAATAATAAATAAATAAATAATTTGTGGCGATGCGAGCAATGATTTAATTTTATTGTAAAACGTTTTTAAACTATTAGAACTTCGTGGGTACATCGATGATGCTGCGGAGAATTCCTCTGCAATTTCAACTCGCACTGCGTTTTTCATTCCTATACTACAGGCCTACAAGCTACATACATGCAAATACGCCACTCTGTATCAGGCCTTTGTTTTACAATTTAAATTATCCGAGGTTAAAATTGAATTTTATAATATTTCATTTACACATATTTAAAATTGAACGCGATTATTTTGTAATCGAATCAATTATAATATGTGTTTACGCAAGGTGTTTCATTTAAGTGAGTACATTTATTTGCTCGGAAAGTAGATATTTTTAATAAAGGTTATCATTTGGAAATCAAAAATAGCTTATGCTTTTAACACCCCAAAAATAAGGGTGACATTAATAACATAAATGTAATATTGCAGAGCTGCTTGTTTCTTAAATGTTTTAGAAAACAAATTCCGAAAAAAAGTTAATACTTTCCGAGATAATAAATGTACCCACTTAAATAGATCACCTTGTATATATGTCATATTATGGTAAAATAATTACATATTATGCATTTTATATTTTCTTTAATAATATTTGTTTAATATTGCACCTAATTTCCCGTTTTTCCTACGTTTTCCCCATTTAATCGAAAAATTCTTGGGAAAATCAAAAAATGACTTTCCTAAAGTAATACCTCCTCAGTCAGATTTTCTTTTTAAAAAAATGTTATCTTTCTAAATCGGAGCGAAATTGCTGGTTGAAAAGTTATTCATAAAAAAAAAAATATTTATATAAATATATATTTCATACATTTTCCCGTTTTTTTCGGTTTTTCTCAACATTTGTTGAGAAAACTCCTGAAATAATCGAAAAATAACCTTCTTAAAGTACATTCCCACACTGATTTCCTTTTAAAAATTTGCTACACTTAAAAATTGAAGAAAGATCTCTGGTTGTCCACAGATGAAAATAAAAAAAAAATAAAAATAAACACCTTTATAAAACCAAAAGCTTCTTTGCTTCACTCAGAATCGAAAATTGTTATTATTTTAATTAATATATTTTTTTAACAATGGATTGTGCAATATATATATATATATATATATATGATTTGATTGTAAAAAGGAATGTGAATGAAACGATCATTTTTTTTCCCCACATATGTATTTATAGAATTTACTTATATGTGGCTCTAATAAATATATCCCGGTGAAAAAAAAAACCTGTCCACCTATAGATCATCATGTATATATTTTAAATGGCTACAAGATGATGCATATAATAATATAATATTATTAGCGTTATAATAAAAAAAATCGTGTTTTTAACAAATTATATAATAATAGTAATGTAATAATAATATAAAATCCTTTTTAATTTAATTAATTCGTTTATTAAGCGCGCGCATTTTAATTTAATTAAAACATTAATAACGGTAAGAAGGTAATTCAATAATATTGAAAAATATCCATGATAATTAATATTCTTTTTACTTTTTAAATTACGCAGCGCCGTCTCTATAAGACTATATATTAATGATACAACTAAAAAAATATCATGGATTGAAAGAAAAACAAATGAGCAAGTGTTAAAAGATGTAAGAGAAAGAAAGGATATAATGAGACACATACTAAAAAGGAAACAAAGGAAAACGAAAAGAAAAAAATAGGGCACTTGTTGAGACATAATACATTTGTAAGGGATACCTTCGAAGGAAAGATCTTGGGGAAAAGATCTAGAGGAAGTCCAAGAACTTCATATCTCCAAGACCTCAAGCATCACATGAAGATCATACCCTAATCGCAGTTGAGAAACGTAGCAAACGACGAAGGCAAAGGCGCAGCCTTTAGATGACAATGATGATTAATGATAAAGATATTCTGTGGAAATTTCAAATCCCTATATACATTTTTAAACTTTCCCTAGTTACCCCTTCGCCTTCGGTGAGCATATTTGTAATTTCTATTAGTCATATTAGTTTATAGTAGAACCAAAGAGAATATTTTACTTCTGCTACAGAATCAATTTTCTCGACCGAAATAAAGCAGCTAAGTCCCTGAGAGGGTGGCGAGGAGGCGATTGCTCCTCCCATAAACCGTGTGATGTTCTTTTTTGTTATACAAAATATCCATAATTCATAAGTACAAATAAGTAAAAATACAACTATATCAATAAATATTCTCTCAAGGGTGAAATAAAATTATGGAAAACTAAGTGGGAAAAATCAATTTGCAAAGATATAATAAAACAATATACTTTTAGAATCAAAATTGGAAATGATTAATTTAAATTAAATTTTAGATTCTGAGTATAGCGAAGAATGTAACTATTGAATTTACAAGGTTTTTTTTTTTCTGTATACATATATATTGTCACAAAAATGCCTACCAGAAATCTTGCTTCAATATATAAGTGTAGTATCTTTTTTGAAAGAAAATTATGTCATATTGATTCAATGGTATTTTAGGAAGGTAATTATTTTGGTTTTCCAAGCAATTTTCATAATATCAAGAAAACCCAAGATAAAACGTAAGAAAAACGGGAAAATTTATGAAAATTTTGTGTTTTGTTGTAATTCAGTTGAATAATATTTGCAGAGACTGAAATTTTGGACAGAAAACTTATTTTTGCCTTTTATTGACTTGATAAAAATGTTGAGCAATTTAAAAACATTTTAATATTGTGAATTTTGTACGTATTCGGTAGGTACTTTGTGGATAAAATTATTAAACCAAACAGAAATGCTTGAGCATTTAACGAGAGATTTATTAAAAGTCGTATTTTGTAATAAAACAAAATTTTGAGCAGAGGTTAACTGGCTTATCACTTTTAAATGTTAATCGAAATGAAAACATTAATATAGAAAATATTATTAATCAAACCACTTGCAAAACGCTATTTAAAATTAAAATATTTTGGACTTGGTCATCTAACTTTTATTAATTATTATTATTATTATTATTATTGTTTTTATATTATCATTATTTTAGCTAATATTTATTTAATGTGAAAAAAATTAATTTAACTTAAATTGTTTTGTTTTACTGCATTTGTACAATATATCTACAATCTTTTAAGCTAATTTAAGTTCAAATGATATTAGACATAAAGGTTTTAAGTTTTTGTTGACTAAAGTGGTGGTATTCAAGAGTAAAAATTATTTGCAGCACTTCCTCCGCATGATTAACCCGAAGAAGCCCCTGAGCAATACAATTAACCGACCTCCGTTTGGAATCGTTTTTTGTTGGCAATACTTAAATTTGCTTAGGTATAGATGCATATTATATTATCCTCAGTATCCTATCTTCCCAACATCTCACCTATTACAATAATTCACCCATTATGCGAAGTATTTTAAGTTTTTCCTTCTTATCAATCATTAATATTAAATTTAATAATTTCGCCCTCCCTCCCCCATAGTCAAGGTCTGGAGATGCCCTTTAAACAATATAGCACCATTCGTAACGATTCCAGAAATATTTTTCGGCAAAACTAATAAAAATGTGTAGACGTTCGATCGCAAACGTATGTTTATGTTGTCATTAATTCGATCGTTTCGAGTGTACGAAATGTATTATTTTCAAACGGTAAATATTACGGCCTTACAATGCATGTTTAACCGAATTCCTCTTGGAATCGTTTAGTGGCCCGCCCATCGTGTGGAGTATGTCCGTCTTTTTGGTTTTGTACTGCAGCAGTAGTTTGATTAGGTGAAAAAAATGTTATTTTCTTTAATTAAAATCGAATTTTATTATGATAATATATTATTATCTAAAACCGATCATGTATAAATTACGACTGTATTATTATCACAACAATATAGATAACGCGTGTGCTTCTCAGTTAGGAATATATTACATATATATAAAAAAAAATCCCACCGATACGCATTGTTAATTAGGATGATACTACGACGATGAAGGTTGCAATGCTATCTGCGATTCATATGTGAGTCTAATTAGATAAAAAGTAAAACCGCAAGTGCACGTCAATTAATTGTTTTAGATATATCTGTACGAATAATAATTAAAGGGTATTATAATAAATAATACTGTTTAATTCGTGAAATAAAATATTTATTTATTTTCTTAAATTAATAATTTAGGTCGTAATGTACGGATTAACAACCTCAATTATAGACTACACAGTCGTGTTCGACAATCGGATAAACTGTTTTAGATTCTGAACAAAGCGAAAAATGTATTGGTTTTACAATGATGTTTATTTTTTATATTTTGTACAAAATGTCTACCAAAACTCTTGCTCCGATGTTTTAAGTGTAGTATCATTTCTGAAAGGAAATTTTTATCTTGTTGGTACTTTATAAAAAAGAAATTTTTTGATTTTCTAAGCGGTTTTCATAATAATTGAGGAAAGCCGAGAAAAACGGTAAAATTTACAAAAATAATGCATTTATTATTTTCAATTTTGTTTTTTTTTTTGTTGTTATTCAGTTAAATATGTTCGTAGAGATTTGAAATTGTGGACAGAAAACTTATTTGTCTTTTATAGACATGGTAAAATTGTTTCAAAACCTTTGGGTCATTTTTAAACTATTTATGCAGACATTTTAATTTTGCGAGTTTTTCACATTATTTTATTCGGTAGGTAGTAGGGGTACTCTGTGAATAAAATTGTTAGACCAAACAGAAATACTTGAAAATTTAACAGAACATTCATTATAAATAAAGTTGTACTTAGCGGTCAAAGTTTAGGTTCGTTGAGACGGTTCCTGCTTATTATTTTTTATTTCCAATTTGTTTCGATCAACCCGAATTTGGAGAAGATGTCTGCAAAGTCTTTTTTTATATATTTTTTTCCCAACCGAGTCTCCGTTTAATGATATAAACGAATACACGTGCTTTAAAACGAAAAAGAACCCTCCCTCCCCCTCAAAAAAAAATATCGATAAGAAACCACGATAAAAACTAATAATATTTTATCGATGCAATTATGTTTGTATTAATTTTAAACGCGTATAGTATTATGCGTTGAACATATTAAAGTTCACTTCGATATCGTTTATTGTTATTGATTTATTTATTCATTAGATGCAAGTATAGTTATAAATTATTACAGTATTATTTACTTAACCGGTCGGAAAATAACGTTTTAGTTTACAGTAAATAAACATATCTATACATTCATTACATTTTATTTTTAGAATGCATAATATTAGTAAACGTGTTTAGCACAGATAGGTATGTTCGATCGGATTTTTAAAAACACGTTCTAAAAATACGGTATTTACGTATTACGTATAATAATATTGTCTAGCATTATTAACGATTTCGTTATTTCACGTATTTATTAAAATCGATGTATAGGGTTTATCGAACTGCAATACAAATCAAACGTCTTTTGTGCACGGAATAGCTGCAGAAATTACAATTATTCGCAAAATATTGGCGTTCATTTTGGAAGTCGGGGTATTTGACTCGGGTGGTTCTTTAAGGAGGTCACTTTTTGATTTCCCCAGTGGATTTTCTTATCCCACTGTGGGAAAAATCGGGAAAGAACGAACAAATTTACGAAACATATTAATTTCAAATCGAAAATATCACGACCTCTCAAAACATGTATAGCCAAACTCCGCTCAGAATTATTTTTTTGTTAGTAAAGATTAATCGTTGCGTACAGATATACATTAAATTTCCCATCTACCTTCTTACCTACGACAGTGATCCACCCATCATGCGAAGCATGTCCGTTTGTTTTTTTTATAATAATTTTGTGCGGAAAATGAATAGTGGTACAAATGAAACATTATTACAGGGAGCTTAAAACCTAAGAAAATAAAAGAATAATGTATTATTAGTAGATCACTGCGTATCAGAAGGAATATTTTCATTGACATATAGATAACAGAGACGGAAAATGACTACAGACATCCAACGTATGGTGTACAAACGCCAAAATACAACTTTTTATTAACAAGTAGGTATAGTGATTGCCAGTTCAACAAGTGAGGAAAAATTTAATCAGTGGAAACAAACATGTTACCTAAAGAGTAAAGGGAAAAAATACAGTATACATACAGTGCCGGGAGAAGAACTGCTTAAAGGCAAAACTCTCGCTTGGAGCTTACGGAGAACCACAAACCGAATAAAAGTTACACGAGGTCGCACTAAAAAAAAAAAATACTATGATTAAATGAGACATAGTTGAGTATGAATGTTTTAGAATGCAATAACTATAATGGAATGTGTACAGCGATGAATGGCAATGCCGTAGTACAGGCAGTGGTGCAACTAGTGGTGGGTAGTGACTCCCCCCCCCCGAAATTTGTAGGTGAGTTTTTTTACGAATTTTACGTAGTAGGTATAGTTGTATGTTTTAAATAAAAATTTGAAACATAATATTGTAACATCGTGTATAAATAAGTGATAACAGCTACGCCGTGGTTTTGGTTAAAACTACAAGTCAGGTAGCAACAAGTCAGGCTACAAGTATAATAATATTATGTCATTAACGCAATGGTAATAACTTATTACAAACATGTTCAGCGTTTGGTTTTATGTTATCGGTGTGGTTTTATTATCAATAGACATACAAGAATCACCAGATACTGTAAATTTTAACCTTCCAATTTAACTATTTATTATTAATTTTGAATTTTGTAAACCATTATTATTATTATACTATGACTCATGAGTAAAGTATATTTAAATACATAATTAATATGAGTCCAAATTGTTTTTCAATATGCGTTGTCTATAAAATAAAGTTAAACAATTTAACGATTTTACTCGTAAACTTAACTTAACCTCACCCGCTCTACTTCACCAAACACCATCCGAAATTGGATTTTTTTCAAATGCAGAACCCCCTCCCCCTTCGAAAATAAATCCTGGTTGCGCCACTGCGTAAAACTGACGGAATATTAGGACGGGAAAAATATGCAACAATGTTTTTATACGACAAGTTACTATAACCAAATAGAAAATTAAAAAAGATGATGATATTGTTCGGTTACGGATTTCAATCGATGTAAAATAAATGTAATTAAGTTGAATTTGTTAACTGTCTAATATATTTCTTATCAGTATATTATTATACGTTAATTATGAGCAGTATAATATAAAATTAGGTACTTACACTCAACCGAAAAATTGGGCGTACAATACAAGTACGAAACATACGATTATATTCTTATTAATTACTTAGGTATTTTAATTCATTGATTAATGTTCATTATTTAGAATAATATATAATTAACGAGTTCGTTCAAACGTTACAGTACCTATACCTAATTTAAAATTAATTTAAAAATTAACATGCTGATACGATTACGGTAAGTGTACGTTTTTCCCTCCGAAATTTCATGAAAACTATGATGAAAATAGATTTTTAATTGTGTCTCAAAAGCGGTTTCTGTCAATGACGAAGATATAAATACAATTTTGGTTTTATTTTAATTGTATTACTAGATAATAGGTATACGTTGTTGTAATTGCCATTTCTAATTGTTTGTGGTTTTCCTGCTTTTAGAACATTTGTAACTGATACGGCGATATTGCATAGTCTGCGTTATCATCACAATAGTGCGAATTACGTTACCATTTAGGCTATGTTCAATAAAAAAAATATTAAACGTAAAATGTGGTAGTAAGCATTTCCAAAGGTGACGACGGCAGATAAAGACCCGAAACGGCTGTAACCAATCTTCATTTGCGGCACAATATTATCTACAACGAATATTCGAGACCGTCATAAGACATTGGTTATTATATTATAATAATAAGAACAAAATCCACTCGGTCGGTTTTTTTTTTTTTTTTTTTTTTCTCTTTGTATTAACTGTTATTATTATTATTTTTATTCGATCTTAGTCAATAACAATCATCATTAAGTCACTGTACTACATAATATATTAGATATACGGTATACGCCGGATGATTACGTATTTTTACATCACAAACTACATATATATAATATTATTATAATACATGTGTATGCATTCGTACACTACGGCGTCCGCTTAATTGGCAATTAAATCGTTTTTTCGAACTTTATACAAATCTAATTCATATGAAAAACCTTGTACGTGTACGCTTTTTATTTTTATTATTTTTTTTTTTCTCTTTGTATTAACTGTTATTATTATTTACGTAATCGAACTATATTATTATTCGGTTTCCTGACCCCGCGAGCCGGCCGTATCGTAGACAGATAGGTAGACACACCACAGGTAGTTACACCGTTTTCGGTCGGTTAATTAAAAACGAAAATCTCGCGTTCGTTAGAAAATAAGCGCCCGAGTCGACGTTTATACATCATGTTACGCGGGCAATGTGTACGTGGTTCCGGGCAATTCGAACCTGCCCGGGAAATCAAACAAATAGCGAATAATAAACAAATCGACTGAACTCGATTTAAATGAGTTAACAATTCTTGTTTGTGCTACATGTTATTATGGTACTTCGTCATCTCCTTCACATTCATTCCGACTATCCGGGGTCGGTCACCCCCGTTCTAAATTTCCACTTGCCCGTCTCCCATCTGACACCGGCTGTCCACGTATCGTTCCCGATCGCATCCAAACATTCCAAGCACCTCTTTTTCAACTTTTTATTAATTATTATACTAGTAATTATTTAACATTGTTGGAAAATGAATTGCACGTTGTTATTTAGAATTGCATCTATAGTAATCATTATACTTTTAACGTCCATTAATGGCTAGCTAACGGATATTTATTTATTCAGAAATATTTGTAAGATAAGAAAAAAAATATTAATTAAAAAACCGCTTCATTAATCTGTTTACGTTCGTGGCCGTAACACAAACATGGGCGTCCGCAGATTGAGGTCAACTTTTACCCGTCTAGGTAAACCCTAGACAAAAAAAAAGACTCATGTCCATGGATATACGAGATATAGGATATTATAGACAGCATCGGAACTAGGCATTTTTACAACCGGGGATAAAAGTACTACGCGCTCTGTGCGGTTTTCCCTGCCCACTTCAACCCCTAATATTTATAAAATTGTGTTATCACGCGCGTGCCGATAGACTCCTGACTGTCCCAGGTGCGGACTGATCATCCGCTTCGTCGGTGACTGGGAGTCGAAATACGATCGACTTTTGACGTTTATGAAAATTAGTCCGGGAGGTCTCCGGAGCCCCCGTGTCGACCCATGCTCGGCGCCGATCGGAGGCCCAGGTGTCGTGCCGCGGTCTCGTGCCGTGGTCGGTGCCTTGCGGTTGGATTCGGACGGGCCTACGAGTGTCGTTGGGTAGTGGTTAAATAGCAAGGGGCTACCCACCCGACGGCTTAACAGATCTGCAAGTGCACTAATGGACCTGTACGTCTTTACAGAACGTTTGTTGAACCCGGACTAAAACATCAATAATACTATTGCTATCAACTTATCACTTAAAAAATACCAAGGAACATAATATTATGGTAATGTTGCATTGTTGTCTAATTGGACGATCGCATCACGCTCTCGACCTCAACGCTATTATTATTATTAATGCGGATCCGAGTATAGAAATACAATTACATTTTATTTATTTCCGTTATATTTTAATGGAAAACCGAAGTGTTATTATTATTATCATCATATTTTTAACTTTATGCCGAACAACAAGCCATAAAAACGATACATACAGTTGGTACTTTGGGCCCGCGTTCGAGGTGCTAAAAGGTCGCGTACGAGATTTTCAACGTGACCATCGCATCACTCCGGTATAGGTATGGAACGGAAAATATACCGGCGTCAAACCCGGGGGGCAGCCCTTTAGACGGTGTCGCAATTTTAAATTCAGTAACAACAATAATATCATATATTACGGCCTCTTTCAAAACTGTACATAAAAAAAAAAAACACATCATTTTTGTGGTACTCTCTGAATTACTAAACATACCTATGGACGGGATTTGGGTCGTTTGAATGTTGACGAAATTCCACGAACTCAATTAATAAAAATGTTTAACGATTCAATTATGTATAGTCTTTATTCTATAATGTCATTAACGAATAACGAATAACGATTAATATCTGTAAAATACAGTTGTTGTTCCTAACCATAGATCACGTCGGTGCATATTGTACTTTTGAATATTGTCTTTGGTCAATATTTTTTGTTTATTAAATAAACACAATTATGTTAAAAAAAAAAAAAAATTGTTTTTATCAGTTGTATTATACTCGTGGGGTGGCCGAGTGTGGTGGGGTAGGTATTCGATTTTACACCGTTTTTAATAAATAGGTTTTTTGATTTCAATTTGTGATTTTTATACGAAACCTTTCTTTTTAAATTCGCCGATTAATGGAAAATAAAAGCTGGGAAGTTAGAGGGGAAATTAAATGTATATCTGTATACGTAATAATATAATAAATGATTAACCATTGCTAACGAAAAACGATTCTGAGCAGAATTCAGTTAATAATGATGCTTTGTCAACAATTCATTATGTTACATTATGATTATTTTTTTACTAATATTTGTTTAATATTGTACCTATTTTCCCGTTTTTCCTACGCTTTTTCCCATTTATCATGAAAACAGCTGGGAAAATCAAAAACTACTGCTTAAAAGAACCACCCCAGTCAACTTTCCTTTCGGAAAATGTGCTATCATTGAAAACCAAAGCAAAATTGCTAGTAGAAAATTTGTCCACAAATAAACATCATTGTAAAACAAATCGCTCTGCTCAGAATTTAAAATAAAGGTAGGAATTGACTTTATATACGAGTACGAATAAATTGTTCTGATTTTTTGCAATCATTGATTGCTCCACTGCTTTTCAATAAGTTGTTCAATAGAAAATCTGCAAAACGACATGGGTTCATCGGGGGAGAAAAAGAAATTTCCGATATTCGATGCTTAGCTACTGATCTATAACTGTCCACGGGTGTTTTCAAAGTACAACGAAAGTTAAACATTTTGTAATCATTAAAGTTCACAAAGTTTGCTATAATCAACCTGATAATATAAAATATCACAAATCGATCCTCGCGATGATCGGGAATGTAAAACAACGTAATCGTATATTATCTTATACGATTACTTTGATTCGAGAACATTCTCGATTAATCGATTTACCTTACATTTGGTATTATTATTATTGAACCGTACCGATAAAAAAAAGTAAACGTTTTTTTTAATGGACGAGAAGAGATTTAAGTACACGATAACGACCGTGTTCAAATATAATATCAATTATTTTTATTATTATTTAACGGTTTTTTTTTTTTTTTTTTTTTTTTTACGGTTTTTTTTTTTTTTTTTTTAATTTTGTTATCGTGGACTATTCATTTAAATACTTCTTTGTTTTTTGTTCAAATAATTAATAACCTCCGAACGATACACACCAACATATAGAAGGTTAAAAATCAGGTGCCTACACTTTGACCAGGCAACTGGTGAGAGTCAGGAAATTGATTACGCCTTATATAATAACACAATTTACGCTAAAATATGTTTTTCGTTATTTGTGTTTAAAACAGTGAGGCAAAAGACTGTAGGCTAAAGGCTGATGGGCGTCGGTGGAGTGGTGGCGGCTAAGCGGTACTGTAATGGGAAAATTGGTCACGCAATAAAATGTATTGTAATCGTAACAAAAACCTAAACGTATATGTTAAAAATTGCTCACAGACACGAAATAAAAACACATCATAGTAAAACCAAGACAATATACTGCATGCTTCGTTTAGAGTTTAATTTATCGTTATTGAATATATTAAATTAAAACGAAAACGGTTTCGATGATAATGTTTGACAGTTATAGTCCCGAATAAAAAATGCATTTGGCGTTCCTCTAAAAAATCTGAATTTACGTACCTAAAGTATCACGAATCACTCGTCGCTCGCCGGGGACGTGTTTAGTGGATATTTTTTTGTTTTATGGTCAATTATCTAAAAGTCGTAAAATGTCATTATTAATTTATTATAATGTAACGCCGCCTACACGCGTACCTAATCTAAAACGTGGTGTTTTTCCCGAGGGTTAAATATAATTACATGGCGCTTATACGATTTTTGTCAATCAGATTAATTGGGGTATTATATATATATACAGGGTGGTTGTTTTTAACTCGATCCGTTGATTATCTACGTGGATTTCGATTAAAATCGATTTATTTATTAGTTCGGCCATTTTAGGTACCCATATAATATTAGAATATACTCGTTGTTTCCATATTTTTATTAGTTATTACTAAGGTAGTAGACTTGTAGCTCTAAAAAAGCAATAAATATGCAAGCACTTATGCACTTAAAAACCCCATAATATGTACCTAAAATTTTTTTTTAAAGTATTTATAAAATAAATAGCTTTTAAAACAAGTCAAAACAATTATGTAATTTAAAGGCTTGTTAAAGGCTGTTTATCTTTCGGCATTTTATTACAAATATCAAATATGAAATAAAAATGTTCAAATAAATTTATAATGCGGCTAATAAGTTGGCACAATTAATACGAATGAACATTCCGCAGAACTGGCTGAGACTAAATATTAAAATATTGATTATTGTCGTTTCTAGAAACGTTTTATAAATACAAATCCTAATCGGATAAACGTATACGTAAATAATCGTAAACGACTATCTACCTAGATAAAAATAATTCCAGAAAATTTATATTATTGCCTTATTGCCGATCGTCAAGCGCTTCTAGGAAAGACGTGTGCCCGTGGACATTCAAAACCATAATATACGACAAAAACTAAAAATAAATAAATTTTTATCCAAACATTTTGACTGATTGTTTGAAGTTAAAACATCGGTGTAGCAAATATTGATGTTAAATATGTCTCAAAAAATATAAAATGACGGATAAAAGTGTAAAATATGCACTATAAACAAAAAGGACTCAAAATATGCATTTATATGCAAAATATCAAAATATCAAAACTAGCTTTTTTAAAGCTTGAAACGTATTTGTTTAGTACTCTGCTATTTTTGTGACTGTGCAAAACAAATATGCAAATGCTACAAGTCCTCTGCCCTAGTTCTTACTTATTACAATATACATAATAAACACATATCGACAATTGATGTTCAAATAAGGGACTGTGAAAACGGGGAGTCGTTTCTCTCCCATTTCAAAAAAGATTCGAAAAATAATATTTTCTAAACATTTTGAATCATTGCCAAACACTAATATTGGACTTTCCATTATTGTCTAAAAATATGTACAAAACGTATAATTCTACTCCAGTTCACTACTCCGGTCTAAATTTACTATACACGGTATATATTAGCTGGTGTTATGAATATTATCGAAATGCTTGGAAAAATATTATTTATTCACATTTGTTTTGAATAAAAATTTAACGTTATGCATTTAAAGTATAAAGAGTTGTGATAATACTGTGAAAATAGTGATAAAAAAAAACTTGGAAAATTTTTCGATGATTGAAAAAAACAAAATCATATTCACCCTCTTAGTAAAAAATCACTGTAGGTTCATGATAAAATAATCATCCTGATAAATTTAATATAATTTTTAATGACCCATCTCGATATCATGTATGTTTAGTTCACTAACAACACACGGTTCAGAAGAACACCAATTTTATTAAGATTTTTCATAACTCCATCAGCGCATAGCAAATTTCTAGAATCCCATAGAAATATCATTATTGACTAACGTAAACATGTTTAATTGCTCGGTTTTTCGTATAATTTAAAAAAATTATGTTTAATGTCATTAAGAATATTATTATATTAAAAATAAATACGTATCAAAGTAGTAAAGTAGTAAGGTAGTACAAGGTAACTTGGGTGTGGCTTCGATAGGGGATAAAATGAGAGAAAATCGACTAAGATAAAGGGATTGGGTCAGTTTAGGGTGAGGATGACCCCAAGTATTGGAGTAGAGGCAAACAAGGATGTTTAATATTATCGTCTTGAGTTATTAGAAATAAAGTAAATACCTATACAATTTTGATTACATAGTTTTGTTTTTTTGTATCAGTCAACAATAAGTGTACAATTGTTAAACACTTTAAAAATGCGTTTAGTACTTTTAAATTTGGTACCTATATAGTATATTACAAAATAATTAAAATGTAAAACCTTTCTAGGTTGTATAGGCCAATTATTCAACTTTTTGAAGTTCTAGAAAGAAAATTGCTGGGAAGTTGGGAAGGTCAGATAAATAGATTGACTTAATTTATAATATCTATGCAACGACAAATCAATATTCTGTGCTAATGACAAACGATCTCGAGCAAAATTCCGATAAACATGTTTTACAATGAAACAATTTTCGCGTATTCCATAAAAAAAAAGACGTCCTAGGATAATGGGATCGGGTGCAGCCACTGTTATAAGTAATTAAATGTATATCTGAGCACAGTTCAGTTGATAGTGATGCTTTTTCGACAATATATATGTAATATTATGGTAAAATAATTAAATAGGCATTATATATTTTCTTCATTAATATTTATTTAATATTGTACCGATTTTCCCGTTTTTTCTACGTTTTCCCGTGGTTTTCTCGGTTTTTCACATTTGCTGGGAAAACTCCTAGGAAAATCAAAAAATGATCTATTTAAAGTACCTCCTCAGTCAGATTTTCTTTTAAAAAAATCGATATTATTGTAAATCGCAGCAAAATTTCTGGTAGAAAAGTTGTCTACAGAAAAAAAAAATTGTAATATTTTACTAATGTATTTTTTAAATTTTCCTGTTTTTCAAGATTTTCCCAGGAAAATCAAAAAATGAGCTTCCTAAGTTACTATGGAGATAGAATTACCTGTCAGAAAACAAGCTACACTTGATACATCGGAGCAAGATTTTTGGTAAAAAAGTTTGCATAACAAATCAAGGGGTATTTTGCGATTAATATAGTCCGAGCGAGCGATTACTTGGGTCTCTAGGCACACCGAAAATGCATTTGTTTTTACCTTGTTTATGTAAAAGAGAAAAAGAATTTTATAAAATTATTTTTCGAAACGAAGGTTCGAACTCGCGAAACCTAGGGTGAAAGTATAAGGATGTGTAACCATTTAACTACAACAAACATAGTTTAAAGAAGACAATATTTAGTAATTTAACAAAACATATATAATATCCACATAATATCAGAACTTCAAAAAGCTATAATTTCTTAGTCATAAAAACTTAGTCAGTTCACTGAATTTTGACTTCATCGTTTTGACATTCGTTTTTAAATCGGCAATATACGTGTTTTTAAAAAAAAAAAAACTAAAAAATTAGATTTGTTTCGTATAATTTTTTACTCGACGATTTTCGTCAAAATTTGACATTAAAATTCCTTTATGAAAAAAAAGGCTACATTAAACTCAATATTACTTTTTTTGACCACAAAAGAAGGCTTTTAATGAACCTGCTGTAAAATGTTTAAGCATTTATGTTAAGTTTAACAATTTTACCACCGATTACCTACCGGATAAAAATTACGTACAAAACTCGCAAAGTTAAAATTTCTATAAATAGTCCAAAAGTGGCCTAAATGTTTTGAAAATTTTACTACGTCTAGAAAAGGCAAATATAAGTTTTCTGTCTAAATTTCAAGTCCCTATAAATATTTTTAACTGAATTACAATAAATAACAAAATGGAAAAACAATAAATGCATTATTTTGGTAAATTACCCGTTTTTTTACATTGTATTCTGATTTTTTTCAAATATTATCAAAAACGCTTGAAAAATCAAAAATAACCTCCCAAAAGTACCATCTAGACATTTCCTTTCAGAAATGGTGCCGCGCGTATATATCTGAGCAAGATTTATGGACGAAGTTTTATACACAGTATAAAAAAAAAAAAAGAAAAAAAAAACATCTTAGTAAAACCAATACATCTACCAATAGATCTTTTTACTACACTGCCCCCAAAAAGTTAACGTGTCTAAAAAGCCTAATATAGTAGCGATTATGTGAAAATATCAGGTCGGTATGATTATTTTAAACTGAATTACGATATAATAAAATCGAAAATATCGGAAACTGAACAAGGAAAATCAAAAAATGGCCTCCTCAATGTATTAAGTTATGAGAAACTATCTCCAAAATTGACGGGCGGAGCAAATTTCTGTTAAACAATATTATATATATAGTTTATTATAGTTTTAATGTCAGCAAAAAAATCATAATAAAATACACTACGCTCAGTGTCTAAAACATAACCACGGTACACAACGTTTAGGCAACTTAATAGACTTGACAGTAATTTTAAGTGCATAACTCGTAGGCATAAAACGGTAAGGTACGTATCAGTCTATCATGTATGATATACGGCAGGTCGATCGCAACACCATTTCGCATTTTCTTGAATTTTTTAATTATTTTAGAAAACAAATAAAATATTTTTTTGTATATCCCACGGATATAAAAATTAGATTCAGGAAAAGGCAATAAATAACTATAAAAAATGAGTTAATACACTAATATCGAGTAATTATCGTTAGGTACATTATACGTGCCATGTAATCTGATTGATATCCCATCAATTCCTATTAACGGACATTATCGCGTTCGTATAAATGAAAATTGATAAATGGAACCAGTCCACAATGACAATAACAATAGATTTAATAAACATACACATATATACCTAGTATAAATTCATTTTATCTTATTTTAAGACTATTGGATGCTGTTATTAATAATATTGCGTTTCAAGTAATAATACACTTTAGTTTTCTGTTCAATTCTACGATCAGTCATCGTGATGTCATGTATCTACGATTATTTTTAACCGGGTAACAACTAAAAACAATATCGACAATAATGAAACAGTTTTTTCCGTAAAATGTCCAGTTTTTTCCTATTTATCAAGAAAACTACAAGGAACATCAAAAATCGAAATGTTCAATGTACCAACTAGATCCAAAAAGCTGTACAAAAACTGTCTTGTAATTTTTTGATTGGTGCAAGTTTTCTAGTAGGGAAGTTGGTAACAAAGAGAAAAATAAATCACACATCTTAGTAAAACTAATATCCGATAAGAATATATAAGAACACAATTTCGTCCGGATCGGCAAAAAATATCGTCAACACCTTGGACTGTGCTTATCTTTAATAATAATAATAAAAAAAAAATATGCTTCCTCTTACCCGTTATCCCACACAAATGGGGCCATAGATTCACAGCTAATAATCTGTAAAATAATAAAATATGACGTTAAAACGAGTTGTGCAGAAATTAAATAAACAATGACCAACGACCGGTATTTCGACTGGAAGGGATATATTATAACGAATGTTTTTATTATCGTTATTATTTTGGCTTGTTAAATTAAATTGCTAAACTAAATAGCAATAAACGAGAGCAGCAATTATTTCTATATTTTTTCATTAAACATTATATGATGTCTTATGACGGCGAGTGCTACGCCATCATTAAAAAAAGAAAATGTACAGATGACGATATTCGATTATCTAAAAATAGTCACTCGAGTTATTTGACGTAACGGCAATAAAGAGACGCGTTCGCCAGTTTTAAATATTGTATTTTACCATTTCAAATAAAAAAGGAACTGATACTGCTGATGGGTGTGTTACTGTTGGAAGTTGGAATGGTGGAATACTTAAAGTTAGTTAATTTATATTCGTAAGCAACGATAAACCATTGATAACGAAAAAAAGATTCTGAGAGAAGTTCGTTAGTATAATATGATTTTAAAAGTAGTAAATATTACTATATTTACGATTTTCATCGAAATTTGAGATTAAAACCATTATAAAAGAAAATGACTACATCACATTTTTTTTTTTTACCACTAAGTTCAACTTATAATAAATTTTCAATTGTTTCTGTTTAGTCAAACACATATTTCCACATAATACCTACCAAATAAAAATTACATTAAAAACTTGCAAACAAAAAAAGGCTGATGTAGGTAGTAATTAGGTAGCAGCTTAATTGTATTCTGATAAAAATCTTAAATATAATGGGATTTCAAAACATGAACAAAGTTGTTTATAATCATATTTCGTTACTAATGGATTTATCATTTCCTATAGATATAAATTAAATAAGTTCTTTGTTCATATATCCTACCTTCCTAATTTTCTGTTTACAACAGTGGCATACTTCATGGGTATCCAGTATCAGTTCTTTTTTCTTTTTGGTTTTTACCATTGTTAATTATACTAAAATCTAAAGCTAAATCAATTTTTATAGATTTTTACTGTTATTGTTTAGGGAGAAATTAAAATCAGAATTTATTGTTCTCCAAGGTAACACAATATTGTTTTCTGGTTTCTATAAGATAATATAAAAACATTTTATTCTTGGTGTGAAAACCCAAACCCTTATGTTAACATTCATTCTCAAATAATCATTATAATCATTATAATCATTCTCATTAATCATTTTTAAAACAGTAAAATCAGTCGATATGACTATCTCAAATATATAATTTGAATAATAACAAAATTACTCACAGATTATTTGTATTAAAAAAAAAAAAAAATAATAATAATAATAATAATAATAATAATAATAATAATAATAATAATAGTAATATATATAATAAATATTACACAAATAATTTTTCTCTTCCTTTGGTTAAAAACAAAATATTAATAACAAATTCTATTAATAGAACTTTCAAATAACAATATTATTATTTATATATAGTTACTAGACATTTGCTAAAATCAATTTTTACATGTTAGTAAAAATTTAACATACAATTTTTCATAAACATTTGGAATGTTTAATCATTACATAGTTATTATTATTATTCTTTATTTGAAAAGCTTCTAAGAACCAAAATACATTTCATAAATGTTACCGACAATAGTTTATAATGTTTAGATTGGAAAGGATACATATTTTTTTTAATTCAAATAAATTATTATCTTAGAATATAATAAAAATCATTTGAAAAATATAACTCCTCATAACAAAAATGGACGAGATTTGAGGTTATATAATGCGCTGGGTTTTGCGGCAATAATTGTTATACTTTACAAACAGTATTGTAAATATATAACAACATTTTATATTTTAAAAATAGAAAACAAATAAAAAACAAATAAAAAAACAACTAAAAACATTTAGGAGGAATAATAACATATTTTACTTACAAATAAAACTGGTTGAGTTAAATACAAAAAAAAAATAATATTATGCCCTAGTAGTTGTTAGGCTTAACATAGTCGTATTTAGATTAACAGTCTCAAAATATGACTAAAGATTCAGTTAAGACGACTAGGAGTATTGGCATACTTGTAATAATGATAATACTATATACACTAATAATAGTAATAGTAAAAAAAAATTATAGTTTAGAAAGCATTAAATAAAAATACCCACAAAAAATCCAAAGAGAGTTCTATCAGCCACATTCGGAGAACTGCACTCAAAATAGTAATTTGATGTAGATATGGAATTGTTTCAAATTTGTTGTTTGCAGTAACAGTACTTACTGAGTTGGGGTTGGGAATTTGCGATACACCAGCCTTGATCACCATATTTGTTGATTCTGCTGATGTCTTTTTCCTGCAAACACACATTATTTTGTTAGTAATATTAGTATTAATATTATTATTAACTTTGTAGCCATTAGCCGATGTGTGGGAAAAATTGAAATAAAGTTAAAAGGGTGTAATTTTAATTTATCCCAACATATGAGAGCTAAATTCTGATAAAACAATAGAAGGATTGCATCTTTATTGATTACCCAATTAATGCTGTCACCTAGCAGCAATTTGCTAGTGTCAGGTAATCAGTGATTATCTGTTCTATCACATTACATATTATGGTATTCGTTTAATACGTGAACTACTAGAATGTGTGCTCTATCCATATTAGGAATTATGAAAAATGTTTCCCAATGACCCAATGAATTTGAATTCCTGATTATTATTGCATTGCTTTTATTTAATACATGATGAACCAATGACAAAACACATGTGCACTGAAAACTGTTGATAATGAGCATAATAATATTATTGGCATTTATAGAATAAGGTCATGATGGTTATCTGTAGGTTTTTATTTATTTACTTGTATAGCTTTAAGACAAATCAACACTACAGCAAGTCAAGCAACTTTTAATCATAATATAAAATAAAGTATTGTAGATATATAGGTTTATTAAATATATCTTTTCTTTTCTCTTCTTTATGTCTTCAATCATTTGATTGGTTTGTTGTAGATCTCCAAACGTCCCTATCGTTACTTAGTTCCTTTAGTTCCTTATAGTTAATCTTCCCCATGTATATCATAATTTGGTTTATATACTCCAACCTTGGTCTTCCTCTTTCGATATGACCTTCAACATCTCCTTCTATGATACTTTTCATTAGGCTATAATGGCGTAGTAGATGTCTTATCATTTTATCTCTTCTAACTTTTATGGTATATCAATGTTCTCTCTTTTCTTTTATTTTATCTAATACTGCTTCATTTGTTATTCTTTCAATCCATTTAATCTTTATCATTTCACGATAACACCACATTTCGAAGGCCTCTAGTTTCCTTTTCTCTACTGTACTGGTTGTCCAAGTTTCACAGCTGTATAAGGCAATACTCCAGACATATATTTTGAGGAACTTTTTCCTTACCTATAAGATCACACTATTAATGGTTAAAAGATGTTTTTTATTCTGAAAAGCTTATTTTACTTGTGCTATTCTATTTAGAAGGACATCTTCGCTTCATTCATCTACTATTATTTTATTTCCCAAGTAATTAAAGTGATATACTTGTTCTATGCGTGCGTTATCTATTTTTATATTGAGCAAAATAGGATTTGTCTTATTGCACACCATAACCATTACCCTTGTATTTTTTTATTTAAAAAGGTATGTAAGTATTTCACCATAATATAACATATATATTTTTGATAAAGCAATACTATCAACTGAACTCTGCTCAGAAAAGTTTTTTCGCAAGTAATGATTTATCGTTTCTTACAGATTTACATTAATTCCCGTCTAAATCCTACTCTTTAACTTCCCACCTACAACAGTGGCTACACTCACGTGTGAAGTACATACGTATTTTAATTAATTCTATTTATTTGTCTTCTTAGAAACAATTGGATACAACATATATTTGGAGATTTTAAAATTTAAATGTACAATTGCTAGGTCTCAAAGGTTTTAAAAACATTTCCCATTTCACAAAGCATTTTTAAATTAACAAAGTTACACGTGTCCATCACATTTAAAAGTTTCCTTAGGAAATGTTAAAAAGTACCAAGTTACTTTTGCTCTTTTTGGCTGACGGGATTTTCGGCATGTATTTAATATACGTCAAAAATATAAATTTAACCAATACAAATTATGGTTCACTTAAATGCACAAACGATCTGTATAAAGAACTGAATACTAAACTGTTAAACCGATATTAAAAATCATTAAAGTACGTATTTACAACAAAATATTATGTGAAAACATATACCATAAAATAAAAAAAGTTTTTTATTTCACACAGGGTGTTATACAATGGGCATATTATTATTCACAATTAGATAAATTCAATAAAATTATATGTGTACATAAAAATCCGTGTCCTAGGTATAGTTATTTTCCCTAGGACATTACGTTAAAGTCTCGTTTTGGTAAGTCACATTTTATACAAGGTAACAGCTGGTCACATAAACTCAACTAGATTTTCGCTTAGCAGGTTATATTGAACACATATAGGCCACATATTGAACGAATAGTCATTTTTATTTCCCGGTTTGAATTTCAGAGTGAATTTACAAAAGAGGTCTATGGTTTTATAATAATAAAATGTTTGCAGCAAATAACTGAATTAACTTAATTTTACATACAAATAGAATTATTATTATTTGTTTTATGTATTAATGAAACCGAAATTTTAACGGATTATTTTTCGTAAAATTTTTTACTGTTTTTGGCTCTTAAAGAACTTATTCTTTCTGGTTAATTTTCTCGAATTTGGAGTAAAATATAATAATTATTATTATAAAATTACACTCACGTAAAACATGTACTTGTTGGTTTCGCTGTCATACTGACAAGAAAACTCGAAAATGGCGTTGGCTGGTCGAGTGACGACCTTGAGCTGCAAGTACACTACGGTCACTTTGGTGTTGGCCGACATGTCCGGCACGAATCCGTCGGTATCGGCAGCCTGGTGGAACTTGAGCAAACCTTCGTTTGGAGCCATCTTTGTCGCCCACTCGATCCGGTCCACCTCAACAGGGCTACAGAGGTCGGTGTACTCACCATTGTATCTAAAGCATTCAGATTTAGTTTAAGAAAACGTCGAAAAACTGCTAGAGATAAAAAAAAGAGACGGATTTACTTATTGAGAAACTGAGTAAACTTTGAGGCCGCTCCGGAGGCCAGCGTACTGTCCACGTCAATCGGTTGCCACTTAAGACAAGCACACCAATGAGGTTCAATGTAAGCATCCCGGCATGACCTCTGTAACGGTATCTGTAAACATGATATAATACACCGATTGGTATGAGAACAGAAACTACTTGATATCAAAATACGTGAATAAACAAATCAAAAATCTAGGGTGATCATTTTATTATGATCTTCCCGGTGCACAGACTAAAAAAAATTGACTACCAGAAACCACTCCTAACGATTGATGATTGGAGCAAGATTTCCGATATGAAAACGGTTAACTGACAGAAAAGAAAGCAGAACATCATAATGCTACGCTGAGAATCTAAAAAATCTAATTAATTATTAACACATCATCATTAGGTACGACAGTCGCAATTAGTGGAGGATTAATGGGGGGGGGGGGGTTTGGGAACTGAAGCATCAGCAGTTCCGTGAATTATACTATTTTTCTTCATATTATAAATAGCTTAAATATTATATGAGATAATTAAACGTATTAATTGAAGCCTCGACTGGGTTATTAAAAAAAAAAAAAAAATTAAAGAACAATATTTATGATAAATTCTTATTGTGGTTCCATAGATTTTTATTGCGAGTAGTTCTGAAGGATAAACAAATAAAATAAAATGAGCTGATACCGAGGACTATAGTAGGTGGGAAGTTGGGAAGGTAGGATTCACAAAGCTATGCAATTTAAATCTGTCAGCAACGATAAACCATCGCTAACGAAATATGATTCTGATTCTGGCGAGTACTGCTGCCGGTTACGCGGGTACGGCAGTCAGGCGTCAGAGTGCTGAAATACAGAACCTTCGTATAATTTATAAACCACGTTAGTTTTAATATCATTATAAAATATAATATAGTAAAGGCAATTATTTAAAAAAAAAAAAAAACGTGTGTTTCGTTTACTCATTTTATTTCATTGTGATAAAATGCATAACAAAACCGAGGTTTTGGGAGCTCGTATCTTCCTACACAGTAACCGAAATACATGTACATTGCGCGATTAAATTTTTTGGCCCTTTAAGCCTCAAATTGATTTTATTTTTGCATCGGAGTCGTACATAATAATTACCCGAGAAACATTAATAGTGAAATAGTTACCACTATAAAAAAAAAAAAAACCTATATCCACCGCTGTACGCAATTCCTTCACCCGTTCATGATTTAATAATACGCTTATCGTCTATACATAATAGGTACGACGAACAAAATCATAAACTATTCAATAGCGTGCGACATAAACATTCAGATATAATAACCTTTTCTGTATTTGTTTCATTAATAAATGCGTTATCGATTGAGTTCAAAATAACAAAGTTCAGTATCTTATAATAATACGATTCGATAACGTTAAGTCGGTTTTTCGTTATACACGACGTTGAAAATTGTAAAGAAACGGTGTATTACAATAGTACATGGTATATTATAAGGGAACGGAGTATTAGCATATTTTGCATATTATTTTTGGAGATAAATCGTTTCATACTCCACTGATATCGTATACACAATTTTTCGTTTCAAATTTCTGCATAGTTATGACTCTTAGAGCTTATCTGCTAATTTAGAGTTACAATTTCTTTGAATATTTAGGAATGATAAAGCTATTTTGCTAATTTAGCTATTTCGCTTTGATATTCAAAAAATAGTAAATACGAATAAACGCATCTGAAAAAGACAGTTATTGGACAATAATTCTGTTAGTTTGCAACAATTAGGCGGTTTTTAAAATTGTGTCAGTTACATTGTATTACATAATTATCGGATTTAATTTCGTAACATTTAATTGAAAAATTGTATTGTGCATATTTTTAGTGATTTGAAATGTCTATTAATGCGCTAAAAAAGAAACTTTTTACTACGGAAGTAATACTACCGTATTACTTCCGATTCCAGGTTATTACATGAAATTACATTATATATACTCACTACCTGCAGTAGTGGATACATCCCAGTTGAGAGGGGGCCAGTTTCAAACCCATAGGAATAATGAGGTACAATTTATCAAATTGTATGGTAGCGGCGACGAAAATCTCAAGGGGGGGATTTACCAATTGCCCTTCCCTCCGATATCTTCCACTGTCTATTGATCGTATAAATGTTTAGACGCGTTAAAGAATTCCGTTTAATCGAATATTCGTAAGCGTAATATGCGTTTTGTTAAAATGCCTGCCGAGTTTCGTTGGTCGAAACTATATTGTATATTATTGATATTACCCGACGTTTTTGTCTACATTGTTCAATTCCAGTGAGTTTTTAATTGGCTTAAACACTTAAACGGAGGATAAAAATAGATTTTGTTTTATTCCTGTTAACATAAAATAAATTAAATATTTGCTCTCTGTCGTCCTTGAAAACGTAGTACGGCGAAATAAGTACTTGAGTTTATGGAGAGTTATATTAATTCGTTTTTTTTTTTTTGTTAGCCGTAAAATGTTATTTTTAATGACAGCAATTTCGGTATTATACTAATTGTGTGTGGTAATATTTTCAGAAAATAATGTAAAAAAATGTTTTATTTTTCAATGGAAGAAAAAAAAAGTTAAATATTGTGCAAGGAGCACTTTTAAAAACCCGGAATGTTCTCCCTTCCGCCCTGAAATTTGATCCACTTTTGAAATTTGTTCGAAAGTCAAACGGCATCGCCGGTAAATCCTCTCGGAAATTTCGGTCGCAGGTCGGTATATGACCGCGGCGAAAACACTCGACGAACCGTTGAAATTAAAATAAAAAAATTAGAGTGCGTGACATATAGAAGAAAAAAAATCTAGGTTCGATTAATATCGGCAATATTGTACGTAAATCAGACGGCCTTGGAAATGTAATGATTTTCAGATCACAATCGTGGACGGATAACACGCGCACAATGGGTGGCACAACATTATATATAGGTAGGTTTTAAAAAATAATTTTCGAAGTTGATACTATAATATTGTATACGAACGTAAACACAACACGGAAACCGTATGAATAATAGCTCGTTAGAAAAAAAAAAGTACTAGAGAACACTATGGAAAATTACGGCATAACAACGTGCGTGCGTGCAGTGGGGTATTCTCGTCATTTTGGACAGTTCAAATATTGAATACAATACAGGTACTGTACCTATCTATAGTGCAGCTGTATAATACGTGTGGCGGTCTCGTGAATCGTCAAAGTATCATATATTATAGACCGTAATGACAACACGATATTTTTACGATACGTATATTACCGACGACGCTGTACCTATACGGTTGTGTAGACATTGTAATACAGGTACTATTGTTCGGCGGTATTTCATTTTTATTATTTTCCAGCGACGTTATAGCCCCCTGCGATTACTATGCCACAACAAAATAAGACTAGGTTTTTGTTCATTTTTATTATTATTATTATTAAATTTTTTTTTATTATTTTATGATTATTATTTCCTGTTACATATTATTATTGCAGTGTTAACCGGGAGCCGTCACGATAACATCGCCGCCGGTAATTGTAGGTTTTCGAACTAAAAAATAAATTGCTATATATGTACGTTTTTATCAGCTACTGTTTCTTTTATCAACCACAAATAAACGGTCGTAAATTACCGCTCGTTACCGCGGTCATAATATACCGAAAACGCATAATAATCATAATGTACATTATTATACGTCCTAATACCCGTGGCGGGGGGGAGGGTTCGCCGAATTTTCACACTCGGAAACTAATTTTTCATCAGTTTCCGTGCTGTTATTAATTGTTTGCAATCTGATGCCGGCAAGCACGCGAACGCGTACCGCGTTGTTTTTAAATAACGCCGAGAGGGCGTTCAATATACGGTGTTGCGCTGCACGTGTTAAATGGTTATCCATGAAAAACACAACACTACGGTTGCGTACGAAAAATTGACTTTTTAAGTAGTCAACGTCGACAACGGCATTATGGGTACTGTGGCCTGTGGCCACTCTTTTAGACGGGAAGTTCGAATAAGATACTCGTAGATTACGAACAGGGTTCGGTAAAATCGTAAAGTTTAATTAAAATTGTGTATTTCCCTACCTCGTGAATTAACAAAAAAAAAAAATCCAATATATTGTCGTTTTTTTTTTTTTTAAATTTATTTAGAAAAACTGTTGGGATGGTTAAACAAACTTCTCGAAAAAAAAAAAAAAAAAAAAAAAATTATCAACGGGTATAACTCGTATTTTGTGTAAATGTGAGAAATCGAGGATGTTTTTTTTTTTTTGGTGATGCGCAATAGTTTTGTGTTTTTCAGTTGTTCTTAGACATAAAAATGGAACAAGTGAGCGACAGTGTTGTTTTATATTGTCGTAATGTGTAAATTAAAGTGGAACCGAACGCCATCGTCCCGGTCGTTCTGTTACCATGTAGTTACCCCCAAAACGGTACACAATATTTTTTGTATTCTATATACCTCGTTGAACAGTGAAATGGACCGTTTGTTGACGTTGTTGTTCCTGGGGCCGTCCTTGTGCAAAACGCTCATCAGGGTCGAGTATATGTCGAACGGTGTGGTCAACCGCTTGGTGTTGTTCTTCATGTTGGCCGCCATTTTTGGGTACTTGCGATCGAACCACTTTGGCAACACGAACGAGAAGAACGGCATCCGTTCTTCCAGTTTGCCCTGTTGCGTGTCGCGCACCGACGCGAACCTGCGGTCAAACGTTTAAAGTTTTAAACACGTCAGCAATGAGTTACGGTAAGCTTAATGAGGAGGGTAGGGAGTCGTTAAAATTCACAATCGGGAGGTAGATTGCAAGTAAGACATGTTGGAAATTCAGTCAAAAACGCACAGTTTTATTTTACCTCTGGCCGTGATCGCTCATGAAAACCAACATGGTATTATTCAGGTAACCGGACCTCTGAAACCACTCTAACCATTCGACCAAATCAAGTTCGGCAACGGCCACTTTGTTCGCGTAGTCGTGAGATAACTCGCCGTGGAACGCGAACATAAACTTTGGTTTGTCTTCGTACACCCGGAACATGTCTTTGACGTAATTTAGCATTATCTATAAAAACGATAACAATATTTACCATTGAATAAAATAAAAAATGTGCTGGACTTCCATTTTCGACTTCCGAGTTTCAATAATCTGTATTTGCTATATTATAATAAGAAATTTACATTGTATTATTAGTGTCCTTCTATATTGTTTAGGGCGTTAAATTCCATTTGTTTCGGGCCCTCTAATGATACGATGACTTATTTTTATTTTTTTTTGTTGTTAGTTTTTTACTATTAATATTTTTCTTTTCACACGCAAAATTCTCATCGCATTTTACATATAAATTTAATATTATAATAGCCACGAATCTGTATAGTTTATAAAAGTTGGTCTTGGATTTTTCTGTATAATTTAATAGACCTAATTCTCGAACACTCACTGAAATTATAAACAAACAAAGTAATGACATTCGAATCACGGAGGCGGTCTATGATAAAAATAATACGTGCGTATTGATTCGACTTTATTTAAGAACGAAGACGCAAAAGTTTAGACTTGCGGTTTATCAAATAAAACTATATTTTTTTACGTTAGACGGATATTATATTACGAGCGAACAGTTTGTGATAGAAGATTAACTATTGAAAAGTCAATTTTCGGCAATTTTTATCATAATTAATCGCTCATATAGATAGAGTCAGTAAGTTGGTTGCCAGTATAAATATTTTAAACTGTAAACCGGAATTATTGTATAATATTGCAGACTTTAATAAAATAGTACGGTAGCCAAAACACAAAACCAGACCGATATTATATTCAAATAATTATTTTAAATAGGTAATTAATTTATATAACAGACAGAGCATAACAACTTATATTATTTATTATTACTTTTCATTTACCCAAGGATAAACAAACAACGGTGTTGGTACAATAATGTTTTAAAGACAAGCATGCGATTATTAGTCGATACATTTAACTATTTTAGTGTGAAAAAAATACAAAAACCATGGAACAAATATTTTCTCACGAATATTTTTTAAAATTTAAACCAATTTACTACAATTATACCTTGTGCCTGGGCAACGAACCGTAACAAAACGGCTTTTGTTGATTGAACATTGGCGTCGCGTCCACGTAATACGTTCGCATATAATGATCCGTGGGTTGTTGGTCGAATCCTTTCAGTCTGTACGTAAAAACGCCAACGTCCGCGACGTCTTCGGCATAACCTATGCACATAATACGAAATCAAAATTAATATTATGTTACCAGAAAATTCAGTGCTCATTTTCTTGTCGTTTCCAACGGAAAAAATTAAATTTTAAAACTTACTATATTTTTAAATAACAAAGAATTGGATGGGTCATACCTAGTTAAACATAGATCACCGTGTGACGGAAAAGAACATTAAATACCACGTTGGTTATTACCGATTAGAAAAGAGTTGCAAGGTTATATTGATAACGATGCTAGTTTAAACCGTTAATTATTGTGAAATATCAACGATAAAATAGTGAATATACTGAATATCGTATGATTTGGTAACTAATGCAATTTTATTGGTAACTATAGCATTATTCTTACAGATCACACACAAAACCAATAAGCTTAGAACACGATCCGTGCATATCTCTATTATCTATGAACATTATGTATTGTATTGTAATGTGTGAATATGCGATATACTTGCCAGTAACGTATCCATGTTTTTTGAACTCGTGCCATATAAAAGGGTACACGTCCACGGTCGACGCTTTGCTGCCCATTCGTTTCCTGGTGTCCGGAAGTTCCAATTCGGTTCGTCCTGTGACAAAAAAAAAAAAAATAGAATAAAAAATTACAACACATCATCATGTTGAATCCAATTATATATTACCAGTCAATATCGGAATCAACGCTTGCGGAGTACCATCACCGACGATGTTGTAACCATCCAGTATGTGTGCTCCCATCGACTTGAGTTTCGAATACACCTTCGGCAATTTTCTTTGTACCATCATGTGTGACATCGAGTCCAATCCAATCATCAACACGTTTAGGCCCAGCCCGTCTTTGGGCACGCGGTCCCAACCGGCTCTGTTTATCACGTCCTCGTCGAAACGTATACCGGCCATTCGACTTTCCCAACTATACGTGATCAAAGCCAAAATAAAATTATATAAAAAAAAATCGTATTTACGCAGTGATCGACCCCAAATAATTGGGGGGACGAAGGCGAAGGAGAAGAAACAGAATAATATTTACGTTGGTATTTCAAACAATTGGTTTAAATTAATTTTCGTGTGCACTAGTTTTCAAACTGCAGATTTCAAGCCTAAGTTACCAGTGGCGGCGCGAAGCAGTATATTTGAATCACAAATACACAAAAATCAAATAGTTTACAGAAAAGGTGTAGTGAAGTGGGAGGAATTCGTGATTCAATGTAAAAATACTTCGCATCGTCACTGATCGCTACAATGAAAATGTACTTTGTATAGTTAATTAAATTTATGCCGAAACTAGTTTTTATTGCATTGTCGGGTATACACCAACATTAAATTTATTGCTCAAAATGCGATATAGTGAAAAAAAAATCTGATATATATATATACATACATCAGATTTTTATTTTGCTATTACAGTGTCACCGCGTAGTTATAAAAACAATTTTAATTCAATCGTCTCTCACCTAAATTGACCATTTTCTGACTCGCAGTAAACCCTGAAAAAATCGGATGTCTCCAAATTGTATTCGGTGTGAGTGGTGGTCACGACACCTAGCGATGTGGAAAACTCATTGGCCCTTAGAACGTCTAAAAAAAAAAATTGATGTAAAAGAGATGATACTGCCACTTTTATAAATACGAAGATGGAAATATAGGACACATAAAGTTATTTAATTTATATCTGTACTTATTTTAAAAACAACGTGATTACTTATAACCTTCGTATTAACATTTTATGTTAACTTGACCAAAAAGTATAATAATATTAACATGTTATATAGAAAATGACGTGATTATATTATAATTTTCATTAAAACTTGAAATTATAAAATAATAATGAATTACTCTAAACTTTTTTTTTATAACTATAAGTATAACTTATGATAAATTACGAGTAAACATTTTTAAATACATCTGATTTTTCATAGGCGTGCGCAGACTTTAATAGTTCGGGGGGGGGGGTCGTAACAGAGAAAAATTAATTAATTAGGAGAATCCCCCCTCCTCTCACAATCAATTTGTATTACCTTTCAATTCTGAATAACACAAAATAATAATTAATTCTATATACTATCTTTAAATTAGTTTTCATAATAATTATATCAATTATAGGTACTTGATTAAATATTATACACTACAAAAAAGTAAACATAAACGTTTTTTTGTAATCTTCAGTCGATAATCATAGTCTATAAATAAATAACTTGGATAATATTGCAATCAAGTCAGTATAATATTTGTAACACAGTTGTAAAAGATAAGAACGAAATTGGCAGTGAAGTCAAAATTTATGAACTAAATTTTAAATCAAGGAAAAAAAAAGTGATGCTAATTTTAAAAAATATAAAACATGTACTGTTGTCATATATCAACATAATAGCAAAATTAATGTTTATATACAATATTCGGGTAGTATCCAGACAGACGCAACACGCCTCGTCATCCGCTTATGTAGTCAAAATAATTGTATCTACATAAAACTGAATAAAAACTAAAATACATTCCTCGCTCCGCTTAGAATCTAAAAAACTACAGTACGTCAAATGCCTTTAAGCTCCAAAATCAAAGAATATTTTTAAAATTTAATCTCGTCTAACAACTAATTTTAATATTCTTTAAAAATTTCACATCTCATCTTTTAACCGAATTTTCTATTTTTTCCCTGCAGTTATCAAGGAAATTTCAAAGAACTTCAAAAAGACTTCTTTAATGCACCATCTAGATCCAAAATAGTACAAAAAAATTTAAATAAAGAGAGAGATTTAATGGTATATCTGTACGCAACGAGATTTATCATTGTTCGGCTATACATGTTCTGAAAGGCCATAATATTTACGATTTTCGTCAAACTTTGATATTAAAATTCTTATAAAAATAAAATTATGCATTATAGACAAATTTTTATTTTTATTACAAAGTACGACTTATAATGAATCTATAGTTAAATTTTCAAGTATATCTATTAGGTCTAATAATTTCTCCACATCCATATCTACTGAATACAAATTACGTAAAAAACTCGCAAAATTAAAATGCCTATAAATAGATAGCAAATAGTTACATTTTTTTTAAAAGTTTACCACATTTAGAAAAGCCAATTATAAGTTTTTGACCCAAATTTCAAGTCTCTACAAATATTTTCTGCTGAATTACAAAAGTAAATAAAATTTAAAAATAATACAATTATTACATTTTCTCATTTTTCCTACGCTTATTCCTGGTTTTTTGAAATTGTTATGAAAATTGTTTGGAGAATCAAAAAATAATGTCCTCAAAGTATCAACTAGATAAAATTTTCTTTCAGAAAAGGTGCTACACTTGATACATCAAAACAAAATTTCTGGTAGAATTTTTGTACACAGTATAAAAAAAAAAAACATAATTTTTAAATCAAAATATTTTTTGCTTCACTCAAAATCTAAAATCATTGTATTTTTATCGGAACATGAATTCTGATAGAAAACTTACAAACAGAAAAAAAAACGCTTAACAGAATCTAAAATCAGTAACTATACAACAAATAAAACATACATTATATAATTGTATAGCAATAATAACAATAATATTTTGCAGTTATTATAAAATACACGTACCCATAAATTTACACTGAATGTCACCGTATTTCTTCAGCGCCTTGTCAGTGATACGCGCGATGTTACCTTTGATTGTCACCCAATCCTCTTCCTCATCGCACACCAGCGGCGGCTCCTCCTTCAAGAAGCTCATCATCACTGGGTCGAACGGGTCCAAAATCGGGCGTTGACACGCTATATAGTTTTCATGTTTCGAACTTGAAACACAACAAAACAACACGAGCATATTGAAATACCTACAGTCTATACGAAATTTTATACAACCGTCACAGCAACATTATTATAATTAGGTAATTTAGGTAATCATAAAATGAGTAGGCTAAAAGCAAAATTTACATGTTCAGAAAATCGTATTTTTTTTATGCGAATTAGGCAAAAAAAAAACTCAAAACTGTCGCCGAAAGTTAAGATTTTAGTCATTATCTGTATTTTGTACAAGTTTGAGGCTTGGAATATAAATAATTTTTGTCACGGATAAAGTTCAATATCAAAACTCGCGTGTTCCAATGGAACTTGTTAGGTTGGACCCGAACCGCTATTTTCCGGATAAGTTCAAACATTCTTTTTACGCGTATTGAAACGAATCGAATACAGAATCGGATAAGCGTTCGAAAAACCTATAAAACAATGTCGCTAACTCGATTCTAGCCTACTCACATTGTCATTTACATATATACTATACAGTACTGTATACATAAATTATTATATTAAAATATTACATTACAGATAAGCACGAAAAGCGTTTGTAAAATTGTAGTTTGGCGAACGTAATAAATGAGTGCGTGCAAGCCATAAACCGATCAAGCATGAACAAATAATAATAGTAGGTTAATAAAACACATCGCTATAACTAATAAAAAAGGAAAAAAACACTATATTCTATCGAAACGTTATTATAATAATCTATTATAATGTTCCGGTCATATTTACGTTAGAAAACTCAAACATCGCTTCTTTTTTACTTTTCGTTTTACGTGCAGCCGTCACACTTCATTTACGCTTCAAGATTTCAGAACAAAAACAAACATCTCAACCAATTAAAAGTTTTATCGATTGTTTTTGTTTTCGTTTTCCAATAATATTTTAATTGGGTACGGACAAAATTAAAAAAAGTAATAATATTATCTACGCCTTTTTGTCACTCTTCGAACTGAAAATCAAAAACAACGGGGAACGGTAAAGTGAGATAAATACTTATATATATATATATTTTTTTTTCATAAGTAATTTTTTATTAATGTTCAATTTAACAGCCTTCTAGATTCATTCATATTATAATATACCATATCACATGCATATAATAAATAATAATATAATACAACGATTTCCATAGCCAATTCTCGCGTTGTCGCCACGCACGCATTCGCATGGCTTTAATTGCGTAACTGCAGGGATTTTGTCGAATAACGAGCAGCTACAAAAGAAACAGCGATCGATTATAAAATCTTTGGACGTGACAAAAATTCATTAAAATCAACGAAATCCGAGACGGATTAGTCAGATATATTTGTATAGATTAAAATACGGGTTTTATTAAGGTTCTAAACAGTCATTGGCTTTGACCTAAAATCGTATAACCTAACGTGATATGCTGCACTTTCGGGTCGTTTTTCACAGTCTCTGGACGCGCGACTATCATAAAAAAAATCCAATAAACGATTTTACCTTTAAAAACGCTACGTGAAATATATATTTTATTTAAAAACCGTTAAGGAACGGTTGAGATACGAGAAAAATATTAATCGTCTGACGCGGATCCCTTGTTATCCCCTAATAATCCTGTCTCAAGGCGATTATCGTTAAATCAATACGTTTCTGACGTTCCGATTAACTCGTTTACGTAATACAAATAGTATTTTTACAATATTATTTTGTACTTTTGCCAGTTATATAATATTGACGTACAGTACAACTCGCTGGGACCCGTACGCGTATTTACATATTCTATCCGAATTAGCGAGTTTTGGCTCAAGCTGTATCTAAATACGCAAACCGTCGTGGTTTTCCATCGACTAGGACTACTAGGTTTAAGGTTTTCACCGGGGTTCGCCCTTAGAATATGAAATTCCATGGAGCCTTATTGGGTATATGGACCGAAAGATCGATTCGGTTTTTCCAATTAACTTCTGCTTTATATGAATTCGCGGAAGCATTCTGTCGAATAAGTAGTAGGTTTTAAGTTTACACTTGGGGCGAACTACCTTTCTTGGAGCAATTTAAACCTACGTAAAATTAGGCTAAACGTTTTATAGATCTCCTATAACCAACTAGGTTAAGTTTTGAACTCGGGTGGGATCTGCAAATACGTGAACCGTACGCGTTTATAATTTCTAATTTAATATCCGGTCGTGATTAACACTTGTTTTATTTGTCCGAGCCCGCGTTTGTTATAGTATAGTAGCAGTGAAAATCTACATAAAGAGCTGAAAATCACCATTGCGAACAAAATATAATTCTGAGCGAAGTTCGGTTACATAAGTTTCGAAATGCAGTTTTTTCAAAATTGTATCTTTAAAAAAAAAAAAACAAGTGAAATTTACTTTAATTTTTCAAAAAAAAATTCCTGGTACATGAAAAAAAAAAGGGTTCAAAAAAGGGATGTCAACCAAAATGTTCAAAAAGTCAACTTAATTTAAACATTTTCAAAACACTAATAATTTCCCTTTCCGCTTAAAATTTAGTAATAAAATAATAAAGTAAAAACAAAATTAATAATTGGTTAATAATCGTGAATAAATATATAAATAAATAAATGAATAAATAAATGTGCCGTCTGGAGTATTATGATATGTGTATTGTACGACCGGTTTCGAATTAAAAATTCATCATCGAGTAAATCACAATTCAAAAAGTAGTCGATATATTTAACATGTAGTCATTGGAATAATTATTTTTATATAGGGTTTTTTTTTGTCACTAATCTTGTTATTTTACGATGATATATAAAACCAAAGAAAATTTTGCCATGTATTTGCAGCATATTGGTACGTGAATGCTAATTAGATAACGCAGATAATCACTAAAAGTTTAGATCGATACTTATATTTTATTTTTATACCGTGTGGGCTGTAGACCTATGTAAAGGTCAACTATACCAGAAAATCAAAAATTTAGTGATTATTTAGTAGATAATTATAATTCTAAAGAGGCACTTTTTCCGTCTCATATTTAGGCTTCGAATATGATTTCTAGTCAAAGGACTACAAATTGATGCGAGTCTTTCGTCTTTCCAAACAATTACAAATAGATACATATACATATATTTTAATGCAGAAAACCAATACGAGACTTTCAAATACACTGAATCAGAAAAAAATTAATTAAATCAAAATATATATTAACTTATAGGCTCAAACATTAATTGCCCGATTAGAGTTTTTGAATTCAGTTCGTTACAATTACTACAAAAAATAATTGACAAGTTAACAAAACGTTTTAGAACCCTTTTAAATGCATGATAAATAAATACGCATTCATCTCTTTATTTTTTATTTAACATTTGTTCCATTTTGTTACAGTTTTTTTTTTTATCGTCATAATTTTGTACTACTAAAAATAATTTTCGACCTATCATCGTCACTAACGAAAAGCTAATATATATAAAAAAAGATTGCATGATGTTTGTCGGAATACCTTTTTTGACCCAAAAAAGTAAGAGATACGAGTATTTATCGTCTGAAATTAAATTAAATTACATGGTAGTATATATTATTTTCTCCGAAATACATACTTAAAAATTTCGTTGAGGGTCAATTTCGCAACATTAGATTTAACGAGTTACACAATAAACCAAAATAGAATAAATTAACCAATGTATCGTTTAATTCAAGTCAATTAGAACCTATAAACGACGATAGAATCTCATCGAATATTCTTAGATTCTGGGATTTTTTCTGTCAGTAAACAACTATAGTTCGTCAGAAATTTTGCTCCAATCATCAATTACTGATTCTTTGAGAAAATAATGTACGTCAGGTTGAAAGAGGTGATTTATTTGACTTTAAAAAAAAAAAAAAAAAAAATAATAAGTTTATTATTCCATTAAATAGACATTACAATGTAATAATATAAGCATAAGCTTAAAGTTAACAACTGATGGATCACCTTAAAATGGCTGTGCTAGAGGTGAGAGCTCTATAGATAATTTATGGTTATATATGAATTTTAACTGTTAATTAGATAACAGATCACATTAATAAAATAAAGTATTAATATAGTTTTTATAAATTAGAAAATTTTTGAAATTAGTTATATTTAAACCATGATCCCAACAAAATTGTATAAATCTCTGATTTAAATCGTGTAAAATAATTATGACATGGAACAGCAATGTCATCATTAACATTATACATTAATAAACAAATATTTTAGATTTAATATATATTTAGTTTTCTATATAATTTAGAAGTTTGATACATGTGAGGCACATTAAAAAGTAAGTTTGAGTAATGAATTCAGTGTTACTTCAAGGTTGTAGAGATGTGTTTTGTATGTATCACCCCGAAATGGAATACCATAAGAAATTATTGATTGCACAAGTGCAATGTATGTTAATTTTTTAAGTTTATAATTTAAGATATGTTTGAGCGGTTTAAAAATGTAAACAAAATTGTTTAATCGTATTGTTAATATGATTAATGTGAATATTTCACATTAATTTAGATTTTCATCAAAGTAAATATCCAGTTATTTCAATAAAGTTACCCGATTTATTATAAGATGGTTGCAAATAAATATTGGGTTGATGTTATTAAGACAGCTATGCGAATGAACGGTAATATTTCTACTTTCAGATAACGAAGTATTTCTTATTCCGAAATGAATATATTTCCCATGTTCATTGATAACGAATTATTATCCATCAAATTCTTAACTGTTGTAAAACTATTCTTTGCTATAATATGTAAATCATTTATGTTATAACTCTTTATTAGAATAACTGTATCATCAGCAATGCAGATTAATTTTGCCTGTGTACAAAGAATAAGAAGGCTATTGATATATATTATAAATAATAACGGCCCAAGTACGGTACCCTGTGGTACTGAGTAAATAATGTTAGCCAGGTCACCTTATTGATTATCTATTTCAACTCTAAGCGATCTTCCCTTTAAGTACGAGTTAATAAATTTATTTAATAAAATATCATAGTCCACTGAATCAAATGCTTTTATTATGTCTAGAAAAATACCAAGTACATTCTACATTCTGCTTATCATCAATATTCTTATAAATAAATTTAGTAGTATTGTATAATGCATCGTTAGTTGACATATTGTTCCTAAAAAGCCTTTTTGTGAAAGAATTTGTGTTTATCTAAGAATTCTAGTATCCTTATTTTTAAACATTTTTCAATTTGGATAATGTAAGGGTTCGACTTATAGGTCAACAATTAGAACATTTATTTTTTATTCCGCTGTGATCAAATCCATAACAAATTTCTGTTATTTACGATTTTGTTTTATTGCCGTAATTTGGTTAAAAATAATCGTAAACATTGACATTTTTTACCGAATATTTACTAATATATAGTTCAAGACCATTTGTAGATGTGGTAAAATTGTTGAACTATTATTATAAAGGCATTAGACACATTCGAGTTTTTCGATTTTTATTTGGTTTCATATGGGTACAATTGTTTTGGATAAGCACAAAGTTTATTATTAGTTAACTGTATTAGTGGTCAACATAGTACTGAGTGTAATACAGTAATTTTTTAATTTTGATGAAAATCTTAGAAGTCAAAGTATTTCAAAATGTGCTTAACTGAAGGAATTCTCTCAGAATCGTAATTCGTTAGCAATAATGATTTATCGTTGCGTACTGGTGTAAATTAAATAACTCCGTACCTCCTACTTTTCCACTATCCGGCCTACAATAGTGGCACACCCGTCAGCAGAATCCGCTCTTTGAATTTGTTCATTGTTATTACCAGTGCAGTTAAGAAAAACTTTAAGAATGCAATATAAAATTAATTTAAAATAGTTTTTAATGAAATGTTTACATTTATTTTGATATTAGTATATTATATGCATACAAATTTATTAAATAATAATAAAAAAAAATTATACAAATGTTAACCGAATTTGAATGTTGAATAAATTGATTTCTGCAATATATTGCCTTATTTTATCGAATCCTTATCTTTGCCAAATCCGTATACAGCTTGTGTCAAATATAAATTTGACGTTTATTATATAGCCTGTGTAAAACAAAATATATATATATATATATATATATATGTAAAAATGTTAATGGACGGAATTTAATTAAAATACCGGAATATGAACTAAAACGAAAAGTGTGACAAAAAAGTCCAAAGGATTACCTTGAAAATTAAAAACGTCAAAATATTCAAAATCAAAGTTTCATACATGAATTTGTTGTTACATAATTCAAATTATGTACTTAGAAAGTTAAGTTTTACAATTAGCTAAAAAAAAAAAGGAACTTGCCTACAAATTCACAGCCTCAGTTATCACTCACTCTCCAGGCACAGTAGCGACATTATAGCAGGGCGTGTAAACACATCGTAGACATTAATTCGAATAATATGTTTTTCCTTATAGTACGAGTATATCGATTATTTGCATGACGGTAATATATTCTGGCGAACACAAGAGATACGAGAAAAAATACCGCAAAACGTTTTATAATCCTATATTTATAACACGGATTAGTATATAAATACACGAGTAATAAAATTATTATCTATACCAGGGGTGGCCAAACGGTCGATTTTAATGTCGATCTCCCTTTTGTTAGAATTTATTTTTGTGAAATTACATAATAGATATAAATCTTAATTGATGATCATTTTTATTATAATATGTATTATCATTATTTTGTTATTAATTGATCAAGTAATACAATTCAACAGCGTTTATACTGGCAATTGTGTTTACAATTATATTATATTGGTCATAATAATAATACGATGAAAGTTATTATTTAATTATACGCTTACTCTAGATTTATTATTTTAACGTGTATGTTATTACTAATACCTATTAAGTAATTTATAATTATACATTTTTGTTAGGAAGTCGATCAACAAAAGCAAAATATATTCTTAGTAAATCTCTACCAAAAAAATTTGGCCACCCTTGATCTATACAAATTATTATACAGTTGTGGTTACAGCATTAAGCAAATGGCGCAATCACAGGGACATTCTCTTCCATCCATGTTTAAATGAAATAAATCATGTATTAAAATGTGTTAAAAAAGTGTTATTTTTAAGTATGATGTCGATATGATGTGATACTATACCCCCCTTTCAAAAAAACCTGATTCCTGTGTCACTGGTATTAAAGTCAGAGTTAAACATTAAACGAATCGATTTAGTAAATATTTTTAACTCGTTTTTATAACGTTTTAATTATCAATTTAGTAGACTATCATAAATGAAGTTATAAAACTAAAATATCGAAAACTCTATAGTCTATACTATATATTATACATATTAGGTGTATAGGCATTGTAACCCAATACATAAAATTCATATAAAAAGATAGAGTTCTGAAATATAAACAAATAAAATAAAATAAATTGATACTGAGGACAGTTGTGATACTATTGTCAGAGGGAAGTTGAGAAGTTAGGGTTCACGAAGTTATTTAATTTATATCTGTCGGCAACGATAAATCATTGCTAACGAAAAACGATTCCAAGCGGATTTAGGTTACACATGTTAGGGCTGTAATATTTCCTTTTTTAAAATAATATGTATCGTAAATTTTCCCGTTTTTCAGTTTTTCGTTTATATATATTAAGAAAACTCCTGGGAAAATCAAAAAATGACCACCTTAAAGTACCACACGATTCAATTTTCCTTTTAGAAAAATACTACTCTTGAAAATCAGCAAAATTTCTAGTAGAAAAGTTGTTCTTAGAAAAAAAAAATATATAAACATTATTGTAAAACCTACACATTCCTCGTTCCGCTCAGTATCTAAAAACTACTAAGTTACTTCAATTTTTTTTTTCAAACCTTAATAAACTCATAATGAACTTTGTGTTAAATTTTCAAGCATTTCAATCCTACAAAAAACAATTGTATCCACAAAATACCTATCAAATAAAAACTCGTGAATGTAAAATGCCTATAAATATCTCAAAAATCTTTAAAAAGTGATAATATTGAAATTTAGACCAATATTTCTGGTAGAAATGAAAATTGAAAATAATTAAATCGATAACGCCGTAAATTTGTTGGCTTTTTTTTACGTCTTTCTACAATTTTCCCAATTATTATGAAAACTACATGGAAAATCAAAAAAAATGACGTATTTACTAATTAGATTTAAATTTTAACAGAGAAGGTTTTTTCGCATTTTTTGATCGAGGAAGATTTCTGGAAGAAAAGTTGTTTACATTATACAAAAAAAAAAACACATTATAAAAAAAACAATACATTCCTAGCTACGCTTAGAATCTAAAAATAATATTAATGAATCATCATTTATATGAATAAAAAAAGACAACTTCGGTATATTTATATTTAATACGATGAGATGACATTATGAAAGAATACAAAATAATTGGTTTTGGACGCAGCATAAGTCGACTGCTGTTTCAAACTGTCCGATATATCTTATAGATATTTATTAAATAAATTGCATGCCAGTAGTTATTTGTAGTAATTAAATAATTAAGTAAGATGATAAAAAGTTTTTTTTAAATTAACCATAGATAAAATTAATTAAATAATTTAGAAATTAGGTACTTAGTCTCGTATATAATAATAATAATAATACGAGGGAAATGATAAAATCACCAACTGATAGCGACCAACTTCTATTGCATCACAGAATCCTAAATAAATTCAACTATTATATTATTCTGCCTGAAGGATGCCGAATGATAATTTTATATTCTCAGCCCAGCGAGGTATATATTGGTTAAACTATTATAATATGTGTTTTTTGTGATGATTTTTTTTTTCTATTAGTTAATAAATTTTTCACCAGAAATCTAGTACCGAAAAAAAAAATGACAAAGGAGCATTTATGTAGCATTTTGATTCAAGTCAGTGCATAAGGAATGCCATATTTTGATTCGCTAACTAGTTTCAATAATATTTGAGAAAAACCAGAAACAATATAAAACGTATAAAAAAAGTTTTTTAAGTAGTTTTCATTTGTTAGGTACTATGCGGATATAATTGTTTGACAGAACCTAAGTACAGTTTTTACAGTTTTTAACAAGAGGTTCATTATAAGTTTTACCAAGTGGCAAAAAAAAAAAAGAAGTGCAATGTAGTATTTTTTTTTTTTCATGTCTTCAAGGTCAAATTTTGATGAAAATCGTAAAAATCACGGTTTTTTAAAAAGGATGCGTTACGATTGCGTACAGATCTTTTTCACTATTACGTTTGCGTACGTTATATTTACCCAAATTTAATGGAACGTTGCCGTTGCATGTTCACATGCGTAAGATTTTTGAAAAATTTGTAAATTAACTTATTTTAGGAAAAACTTTTGATCAAATAACCTATAAGGTACCTATAGTTTGATAAACGTAATTGTGACATTATTTCCATGACTACTATTCCAACACTAAATTTATCCAAAAAAATAACCACATATAATACAACTACCAATTCGCATAATTTAAAATAGATGGTAATGTATTAGGTACATTTTTTTTCTGCATGAACTGATTATCGATATCAAGGTTTACGTTATAATTTATTAATTTATAATAGTTTTTAATTGACTACTATTGGTTTTATTTCAATAGTACCTGATAAAATATAACTTGGAATAATTTTGTATTAATTCATGCATAATTTTTACTTAACAGTTAATTTACTGTATCCACTAGATATTCGTATGTTATACTTTCACATAACAACTTTATACATATAGTAAATAAACTGAATAGTGCATGTAGGCAACGTTGCACTCATTTTTGTGCACAATCGGGCTACTAAAAGGGACAAACGTACGCAATCGTATATCACCATTCAAAACACGTACACTCGAACTTCGTTCCGAATCGTTTTTCGTTAACAATAGTTTATCTTTATTTACAGAAATGAATTAAATAACTTTATATCTATTCTGTCTTATGACAATGTCTCCATAACTCCCACGGCACGTGACATAGTGAGCCACGTGCTTCAATGTTATAAACTATGAGCAGGTTTGGCGCGTCGTATGTCTATGGGAACGCTGATGAAATGCGCAGCTTGTTTCTTTTTTTGGCATCAAAGACGGTACATAATGGATAACACACACAGACATAATTCCGCGGATACGACTTGCCGATAATTTTTGAGATAACAAATAGTTGATCGAGTTGGCCGAAAAAGTGAATCCACTGGCCGCTGCGATCTCTGATGGCGGTCTTTTCTGTTATCTATACATTTGTACAATACTATACTAAGTATAACCATGCGTAGTATATCTATACGTATTATTGTATTGTTAAAAAAAATAATATTTCACGTTGTTTGACAAAAATATCGTGAGTGAAATTCAGCGAACAATCAGAGCGCAGATTTACGAATTGCTAGCGCTCTTAGTGTTTTTCTTTGTACTAATATACCCATAAGGGAACCGAATTTTTGTACACGGAATCAAGGGATTCTAACGGAGCCGGCATCCCTGAGACCAAACTCACCGAGCCACGCACCGCATCGTGGGAACCCTCTCCTTTAAATATTGTGTTATTGAAATAATAATAATAATAATAATGTACAATAGTGAAATCGTCGTCCGCGAATTTTCACACCGATTTTTACTCGTACCTAAACAGAGTGATTACTCCTCGGTAAAAAACTCATTATTTTGAAAAGTATTTACTTTTTCAGATTTTTTTTTTCTTGGAAAAACTTATGAAATAAACAGCACTAAAAAGTTACATTTCTGTTATTTGTTGTCACCCTTATTTCACGATTGTGAACTCCTATCCATTTTTCATTTCCAAATAGCAACCTATATTAAAATTTCCCTAAATAAATTACATTTTAGTTAAAATAAATGGTAGTAATAAAGTGTTTAACTTTCATCCACCCGTTGATAATATATTCTATTTTTTGTTGGATTAAAAGAGCTATTAGTTTTATTGAGATTTGTGTATGAGTTTATCATTAGAAAACACCTTTTGGGCTAGTAAAAACTAAAAAGGTTCTGATTTTTACATATCCCGTATTTCAAAATATGCAGATATTTTACCAGATGGCACTTTATTTGAAAACAATGCCAATGGATTCCCAACGGTTTTTCTATAATATTTTAACAACTGACAACAGGTGTCAACACATCGAGTTTATATGATTTGTTTGGTTTTATTTCCTGGGTTATACCTCGGCTACAAAAACAGAAATATATAATATAAGGTACGATTTTCTCTTAACTAATACTACTTCACTCAGAATCATTTTTTGATCACAATGATTTACCATTTCAGTATATAAACTAAATTACTAAATTATTTTATGTCTATGTACTTCAAACTTCCAACCAACCTCAGGTCTCATGGTGCGAAGTACGTTGGACTTTTTGAGTACAGCGTATAATAAAGTAAATTTTTTATATGTACGATTTTTACAATGATAAAATATTCGACATTGTATTATACAACGTTGTTCAACGTTGATGTGTTATAGTCGAGGTCATTAGATTCTGCGTATGAAACGATAATATAATATTTATATATTTTTTCTTTATTAAAGATTAAAAATCTATACAAAATTGCACAATAAGATTATAAGTTAAGATTATAAAGAAACATGAAAGAGTTAAAAATGCAGCCACCCATTAATGAAACTTAGCTTGATTGTTATAATAACATTTTATTATTAACGATATTTTTTTTTTTTAGGTACACATTTATACGGTATTATCCGCATGCTAATAACTTTGTCAATATTAATTTTTTTTTTCAATCTGAGGAGGAGGAATGAGGAAAAAAGTGTAGAACAAAATTAAGTTTATATTCCCATCTCTCAATCACGGGGAAAAAAACTTTATAATATTCAAAATAGCCCATTTGTAAAATGTGTTATTCTAAACATTTTAATGCAATCATTATACATATCATACATTCATATTCGACGAATAATTTTTTAGTACCAACAATAGCAATTTTAATATTTAGAGAAAGGTGTGAAAAATGAGACTATCATGTTACGCGATAGCGAATCTTGTCATAAAATAAGATAAGAAATATGAAAATATCGAAATTAGATTATACGAAAATGCTTTTGTAAATTAGACGAATCAGTTAAATTGTTTCCATTTACAGACAAAATCAACGCCACAAACGAAAATCGGAGGTGGTCCATTGCAGGGAAATTATGTATATTGCATTATGAATGTTTTAAAACTTAGATTTGCCTTACCCAAAAAATATTTGCGTGGAAGGTTGGTAGACGCTGAGGTCCTGCAGAAATGCTTTAAAAAAACTGCATCGATTGAAATAAGATAAGACAAAGACGGATTTAACGACCCTAACCTAAACATAACACAGAGGAGGAAAAAACGTGTGCGTACTGTTTCACAATATTTATTATACACAACAAATGTACAAGTATTGAAATATGATCAATTATTAAAAGAAAACTGCAGGCCCAAGGCTGATTCTATAGATATCATTAGAATTTTTTCTTTGTATTTAATATTTTTTTCTTTCGTAACAATTAACGAATTATAATACACTACTAATTTTTATTTGGTAGTTGGTACCAATAATTTAATATTACAATGCGATAAATTATTTTATACTCAATAAATGAAATTGAAAAAATCCGAACATACTTCACACCATGGGTAGAGGCCACCTGACTGCTGTTATATGTGAGAAGCTAGGAAGTATTTATAATTTAGTACATAAAGTAATTTAGTTTTTTCAGTTTTCGTTTATAAGGTTAAGGTGCAGTCAAAAACTGATTCTAAATTACTCTCGATAAACTGTGGGTAAGACTATACAGTTTTTTTATCCAATATATGACCAGAAATCAACAAAAATAAAACCAAAGTATTGAAGTATATGTTATCAAGTTTTTTAATATTTTAAAAAAACTCCTGGGAATTCGAAAGTATTTTTAAATAAAAGTACGATCAGAGGTATAATCAATCGACGTCTTTTAAAATACGACGAAAAAATTGTGGCATTTTTATTAACGGAAAACATGTTTTCCGATAAAAAAAAATACATGTATCGATAGAATTAAACCTAAAGAATCTAAAATATAAAAAATTATTTGAAAAACCTGATTTAGAATGTGTTTTAAGTTAATATTTTCGTAAATACTCAGTTTCCGTATTTTACCTTCTTCTGGTTACTGATAACAATGTTTTTGGTTTAATTACATATAAATAAAAATATAAAAATAAACTTAAATTAAATATAAATAAAACGAATTTATGCACATAATATGTTATATTAGTATAGTCAAATGTTATAGAAATATAAAATTAAAGAACTGATTAAGGATTGTTATTATTACTATAATCATTATTATTATCTTTAAGGTTATGAAGAAAGGTAAACATAATGTAATTTTTTTAATCATTTGATATATTTAATATATTATTAAAATTGTTTTTATTTTATTGTGTACGTGATAGCTTTCTAGTACTGAAAATCTAGTGGTAAAATACTTCCCATCTACAACAATATAGTATCAGGTTTTTTTTAAAAACTTTTATTATTATTATTATTTTGTAATTTGTGATTACATCATAAAAAATTATAAACCATGAGCGGAATCTGTTCATAGAAAATATCAACTATATTATAGTATTATAGCTCGGCAATAATTATATTATAATAATATTAGCTATGTAATCCGAGACTTCGTCCACATAGATTTTTATAATGTCTTTTCTACGGGGTATATGAAAGATAAATGGGTAGGGGAAATGTAGATAAACTATGAACATAATTTTCACAGTGAAACAGTTACAAATATTTTAAGGCCTACTAAATTAATATACAGGTAAAAATAAAAAAATAAAAGACACCTGTAAACGTGCGACCAATAAATAATATAATATTATAATTTATACAATATGTATATTAGGTAGATATATAATATATAACGCGCATATTGCAATATGCGTTAGTTATGAAAAACCGTACAGGAAAAATTAAAAAATATTTTTGTATAAAAAAAAGTAGTTTTTTTATTGTATTCAACTTATAAACAAGTGGTTAAAGATGAAAAATGCGATTTTTGATATTGTATTACTCCCACGGGAGCGGCAGCTTACCCAAACTCTACGCCGAGCATGATAAAATACGACAAATATTCTAGAGTACTTAATATAGCTAGATAAAAAAATGACAATCAATGAAATTATACGATAGCGATAATTGCGGGATTATTACTAAATTTCGATCGAAATATAAACGTTTATATTATAATAATACAAAAAATATAAAATTTGCCAACGATTGGCTTATACCTTCGATCACCGGTCCGCGGCCCACGAGTTAGGTTCCCATGAGCTGAATTATAAATACGGAATCATTTTCCTTTGAAATTTAATTTATTCTACGTTTACCTAAGTTACCTTATCTTTCAGTTTTATATAAAAATACAAAAATTATCTGTTGTCTACTTGCGCAACTCTGTCGTTCCGATGTATCATAATTCCTAATGGGTTTATAGTTATTTTTCTACACCAATTTCGACACCTCTTTTCAATCCTCAAAGAATTAAATCTCCGAAATAACCTATTATTATTATGATATAGATCGGTAGTCTTTATTAAGCTCTATCTAAAGGCGCAAGAACGTTAAAACACATAAGAGTTATACATTTTTTAAAAATTAGAGATGAGATATAAATTGTTCACGTAAATGAGATGTTCTTCCGGAATGCAATGTAGCGTATGTCACTTCCCAGTCCTCCAACTATTCCAATATATGCAAAAAATTACATTTTTTTGAGGCGATATAAAAACAAATCAAGTTAAATACGCATTCAGAATTTATATTATTAGCATACAATATTTACTCAATGTATTAAAACTTTTTAACTCCCTTTCAACCTCTTATTGAAAGGACGCCACACCGATATCTACTGTCTCCGTCTTACAAACACGAGACATAACAAGTTTGGATTCAGTAGAACACATTTTGTGACGTTAGTTTTATTATTAAAGCGAATTAACTTAAAACCAAACTTAAAGATAGAAGATTATACATGCCCTAGCGATGATGATTTTTTGATAATTTTCTTTTTAAATGAAATATGAGTACATTGAATATCATAATTTAAAAATGATTATATCTTGCTTGAGACAGTAGATGTCGGTGTGGCATCCTCTTAAACCTATAAGCTTTCCTAAATGATTTTCTACGTTATAAGTGAAATATATTTTAAGTTTCTAGACCCGGCGATTTGGGTTGTGCATTGATATTATATACAAAATTTGACAGTTCTTTTTAGCCCCCTATAGGGGTTAAATTTAAAAAAAAAGCTTTTTTAGCGGGCGTCTACGTCATATAATGGACCGTAGCCGTATGAAATTATTTAATATATTAATTTCGTTTGAAATACTCGTAGTTTCTAGAAACATAACTAATTAATAAGTAATTCATCTAAACTCAACCTAACCAAATCCGTCATTACTTTTGCCCGAAACCAAAAATCAAGACAATTTAATAAATTATTAATTGTTACAATTGGTGTCCACTAATCATTAATATGTATACAATTATAAATAAAAGTGAATTAAATTCTTTTTTGAGCTGCAACATGCAATTCCCAGGTTTTATTCAACGTTTATTAGAAATCCGCAGTGCATTATACACCCATATTTATGTATGTATGGTTAATTTGCATTTTATGATAAACAAATTTAACTATTTGATAACAAAAAAAAAAAAAAGCTAATGTTACCAATCAAAACTGATGTAACCCAGTCATGTTGTATACCTCAAGCAGACTATTTTTTTCTCTTCTTTTTTTGTATATTCATAATTCATACGATTTTGATGTTCATGCTAATATAAAAATAAATAATATAATAGTAAAAAAACGAAAAATACAACCAATATGAGATATATTATAAAATAATAAAATAACAAGATTTCAAAAAAAAAAAAAAATTTAAAAAAAAAAAAAAAAAAAATTATAATAAAAACATCACAAGCAATACCTACCATAATTTATGCGAACATATTAGATTGAAATTAAATACATACATGCAAAAAAATTATTTCGAGAGTAAATGAACATGATATTATATATTTATAATTTTTTTAATTAAAAAAAAACTACAAACTGAAACGATTAGAGGACTCTACTGAAAACTGTTTACCGAAATAATTATCTGACAAAAACCGAATAGATGGTTTTGGAATCAACAGGAATTAATCTCAAAATATGGATAACGGCAATCTAATATTATCAATACTTTTATTGATTCGTATGCAGCCATCTTCATTTAATAGCAGCTCATATTTCGAAACGCCAATCGAGCAAATCGGTATTTTTACCACGATTTGCTAGTCAAAAATAATTAATATTTTTTGTTGAATTATTTATTACTCGTCACTAAGTCTTGACAATGCAAACTGTCGTTTGTTATTTTTATACATGCCTATTTTTTTTTTCATTGATTAATTTATTTGTACCAGCAATTCAAATAAGTGATTACCATTCCGAATTACCATTTATTTAATTACCCTTTTTGTCATTAGTTTTAAACCTATACACGACTCACACCTACACACACAATATTATTATGTACACAACGCCACGCCGCACACTTGTTTTGTCCGGCGAACCCTACCACTTCATGATGAGCGTTATACATACATACACATTCCCGGTCGGTGGGTAAAGACGCACACGAAGAATTTGGTGTCCGCGTAACGAGAGGTTTTTACTTAGCCCCCGGCCCGCACAGCTATAACCATTTTAGGTTCGTAGCGTGAATTTCGATCCTCCCGTTACTTCACAAAATAAAAAATGGCCATTCAAACACGAATTAAACAAATCATAAACTATAATAACAATTATGACAATGCAAAACACGAGGCAAAACATTACAAACATACTTTATACTAGGTAAGTATAGGTAAACATTATTTCGTAATCAAATTAAACGCAACACATAAATCAAATTAATAATAAACATTATATATTAAATACGTAATTATATTTATTTATTTTTTAAATATAATATCATTTCAAAATGACAAACTGGGCTTTGAACCACGATCATATATACATACTATTTATAATCGTGTTTTGGACAATTTAGAATATTTTTAACCTATCGCCAACGTAACCTGGAAATAAATTAATAAAAAAAAACTACTATCCGTTTAAATGTTACAAAAGGTAGAGTTCACTCTTCACTCTTGGTTCAAAGCCCCAAATTAATAATATAGACATTGAAAATTAAAAAAACTTACTTTTTTATGGAATCTAGATCGTATGAAGATTTTATTATTTCATTTTCGATTTGCTTTCTAAAAAAAAAAAAAAAAAATAATAATAGTAGAAAAATACTAAGTAGTAATTATTCGTTAAGTATACAATGATGCGTTACATTCATTATTATATGACTCACTGATTTAAAGTATGATATTTTGATACGACCACATTTGCGTTTTTTTTTACATTTGTTACTATTTATTTATTAGGTACATATACACACTTTTTATCTCTTGAATCCGGTTATGCGGTCTTAAATGCCTTTATTATCTTTTAGTTTACAGTGTAAGATTATTTAAAATTTAAAAAAACCTAGTAAAATTTTTTATCTTGAGTGTTATACATTCTATTGTAGGAAAACGAAAGGTGGGCAATAAGAAAGTCTGGAGGAAAGAGAATACTCTTTGTTTGTATTTCTCAATAATGAGAAAACAACAAGTTGAGTTAGGTTTAGATACTTAGCTCTCGAGAATGCCATTCAATTTTCGATGAATACATGGGCAATTCAAAAAGCACGGTACAGTCGAATTGTCCATTATAAAAAATGAATTTTCGGAATTATAATATATTCTAAAATGTGGCATTACCCGTTTTGAAGTGAAACGACAATATAATTTTGATTTTTCAATGGCAATATATTTAAAGTTCCATAAATAGATGGAGTATTAGTTTAAATACATTTGGTATCCATGGGATACGCAACAGTTTTAGTTTTGTCAACTCGTTGACGAGATATTCCACTTAGTATAGCGTTATTTGAGTGGCGGCACAGCATTTGAATAGTACTTTACTACACTCCCTTTATCCAAGCTTAAGAATAGAATATTTCATCACCGGGTTGACGAAAATCAACAATTTCAACACAAAAATGCATTTAAACTAAATACTTCGTCTATTTATGTAATTTTTAATAAAGGAAGTACCATTGACAATGAATCACCCTATAAATATATGTATATAAAAGTCTGTTGTAGAATATTTAGTAAATATTTATATTCTTAGTCGGACGTAGGAAGGTGTATAGTAGAATAAAAATTTTGTTCGCACACATATCGTAATTTTTTATTAGTCGTATATATTACTCGTAACATACAGGCATACAGTTATTATTGTTCATTCAATTGCGATGGTTAAAATATAATATTTTATAACTGCCTTGGCATGCAAATACGTGACAACATCAGTGTGTAAAACTAATTTAAACAAATTAACTATATAACCTATTGGAATACTACATATAATATCACTTGGGCTATAATAAAGATAATTATATAATATAAAATTATATTTTGTAAAATTTTATTATTACAAAGGGGAATAGGGTACGGATATTTTGTTTTTGTTTTTGTTCAACATGGGATACGCAACAGCAGTTTGGAGTAATAATTTGTTGCCCACCAGAATAATTAGCACGACGAGCACTTTCTGCACACACAGGTAGTTTGAAAGAATTTTATCTAACAAATATTTAATAGTACATTTATCGCTTATGGTAATAATCTATTATCTATGGTAATAATCTATTATCTATGGTAATAATCTATTTTTGCATTATTTCCAGGGCATTTTTATTAAATTGTCCTGGAAATAACTTAAATTAAATGATTAAAAAAAAAATATGCAAGTATACTTACAACATAACATTTCTGTCAGACATGTCGTAATACGAATTGTTTCGGGTCATTAGAAAAATCGAATAACCCATAACACCGAGGAAGACAAACACGCATATTCGCCGAACGACAAATGACGGTGCTCTTAGCGTAACCATTTTCAACTGTAAACCAAAATACAAATCGCATCAATAAATATATAAACATTTTTAATTCTATAAAATTTTCCCTAAATATTGTAGACTGTTATACAACGTGATAAATTCTCGATGCCACTCATTATCCTAGAAAGTATAAACTTTTTTCGGGATTCTTTTTTAATTAAGGAAATCTATAAAAAAAACTGCTTTGAAATGAAATACTGGCTTTATTTGTTGTCACCCTTATTTTTATAGATGAAACGTGAAACCACTATTGATCCACTTTTGATTTTCAAATAGCAAATTACATTAAAAATTCCTCAAAGAGATAAAGTTTTAATTTAAATAAATGTTGGCGTTGATATGTTTAAGTTTTAGTAGAAGAATAGTATATGGTGGCGCATAATTTAAGCGACGTTTAAGTAGTGCTCCACTACTCTCCTCATACCAATAAAATGGCAAAGGTAGAATATTAAACGTAAAATAAAAATGTCAACATCAAAATTAGTTAAAACTAAAAGTTCATCTATTTATGGAACTTATTAATTTAAGTTGCTATTTTTAAATAAAAATTGGGAAGCAGTTTACCCTCAGAAATATGGACGACGAAAAAGTACGGTGAAGGAACATTTTAAAACTGCTCGTTTTTTAAAAAAAATTTGAGATAATAGGTGTTATCAAGGATTGATCACCCCAAGTATATCCACCAATAACATTTCTCCACTATAATACTTCGATTTATGTAGACTTTTAGTGATTTATGGTAATCCGCTCATCTCTTCGGACCAAATGAGCTTAAACTTAAAAACTAAAGTTGTTTTATAACAACTTTATAGGTGGGTTGAAGCGATTAAAGTTTAATTGAATTTAAATGTGAATTTTACCATGCAGAGGACTATTTTTTTAAGTTTTAAATACCCCAACAGACCGCCTGGATAAAGTTAGAAAGATGAAATTTTTTATGTGCATGACCACAAGAGAGGATATTATCGTGTGTCACCGTCGGACTTTCAACAATCTTCATTCAATTTGATCAACTACCGTACCACGTAAAAATATAAATTGATACGTTAAACGTTGAAACGTAATACGGACGTTTTTCTGAGAATCCTGCGCAAATAAAACAACGATGCGGAAATTATAATAAGATTAAACCCCACCGCAATATTGTTGTAAGCTCGCGGTATTTATTAGTTAAGAATATTTTCGTATATGCGGATTCGATGCCAAAAACGTTGACCGCGAACGAAAACAACAACCGACCAAATCGATTGCGACTCCCGAATCACGGAACAAAACATTGCAGCTTCAGACAGTTGCAGCTTATTCGTGGGCGCCTTTTTAAAAGGCATACACGAACGTATTTCGATGTTTAATAAATTATTTAAAACCCCTGATATTTATAAATAAAAATAAAACATAATATGTCATAAGTATATTTTAAACATTTTGGATCATAATCAAAAATTCCCGTTGACAAAATATCAACGTAATGCACCATCATAACAACTAAATGGCATCAAATCGAATTCCGCAAATAAAATGTTCATACTTCTGCTTATAATGATTAAAGTGTTAGTTTTAGTCATATCATATTAGATTTAGGTATATATACTTGGGTATATAACTAACTTAAATACCAATTTACTTTTACTTAAGGGTATGTGTATGTGTGTGTGTGTGTGTATGTGTGTTTGTTTAATAAATTGTTTCACCCTTCCCCCCCTTCTTTATTTATTAAGCACACATATTACACAGGTTGATATTTTTGATCGCGATTAAGCGATGATCTATGAAATATTTGAATAAATTAAAGTTTTTTCTCCGAATCATTATATAGAATGTTCTGATTATATTTTTGAAATATGACCCTTATTTATTAAACCTGTCTAAAATTAATATAAACTCCTGTATTAACTTTCCGAAAATGAATACAAAATTTATTATTCTTCTCTACTATACTCCAGTCTAAATAGTCATCTTTTATAATTTATGAATGGTGGGTATATCCAAGTTAAGTGTGTTATGCATATCGAAATGTTTAGAAAAATAATCCTAATTCAAATCTAAGTTGAAAATGGGGGTTGTTATTTGAAAATACAAAGCATTTAAAAGGCTATACGGGGAAAAGTTAATATAATTTTAATTTTAATTTGAAAAATAAAAGCAAACATATTATAATTTACTTAAAAACCACCGAAATAATCACTGAATATATTGATGAAAAAAAAAATTGTCCTGTACTCAAAGAAAAAAAACGTTTTTTTTTTCTTTAGGTTCGAAAAAACAATGACAACTATTATTCCTGTACTTCTACGTAAGTATTAAAAGATTAGAGTATATTGACATTGTGTAACATATAAAATCGAGTATAAAGTATGAAGCCTTATATTAATAGTTATCCAAAAATAAATTATGGGTTTAACAAAAATGTAAATTTACGGGTAATATATTTAAAAAATAGTTTATGAAAAATAAGTATACGGAAACTTAAATCATGTACACATACTCATATAATATCGGATAGGTTTAGGTAGATCATTTTATTATGAATTAGACATTTTCTCCGAAGATTTTAAGTATTTTATGGTTTTTTTTTTTCAATCATTGTGCAATCATTTAAACTTTATTTTAAAAATATTTTTAATTTTGCAACCCTACTCCATATACTTTAAATCAGTAAATAAGTTTGATTTTCAATCAGGATACGCCCTTTTTGAACACAGATTTGATTATAGAGAATATTTTTCTAAAAATGTTGGCGTGCAAGTCCGATATTAGTATTAGATTTACCGTTTAAAAGTTTAAAAAGTTTAGACCAGAGAAGTAGGGAAAGATTATGAATTATATATCCATCTATAGATCTATAGATATAGATACATATAGATGATCACGCATAACCATTCCTTACTCCTCCGGTTTAAACTTTAAACTGTCATAACTCATAAATAGTAAATACTACATTGGTGTTATTCGAATCTGCATTCGAAAAATGGAGTTCCTATTTGCCAATCAAAAGTATATACTTATTTAGGGTTTTTAAAATATAATATATACATAATTTATAAAATATATAACAACAGCAAAAACACTAACTGCAAACAATTATGTAAAAATTCGTTATTAAAATCAGCGTATAAAAGATTACTTTTATAATTGTAACTAAGGATGGAGCAGATATGCACAACAAAATTCTATACTAAATCAAAGTAGAGATTGTATGAGTTCTCATAAAATATGAAAATGGATGGAGAGCCCAGTGGATAAGTCTATTTAAATCTCTTATTTTCCTTATTTTAATGAATAATACTGACAATATTTTTATTGGATATCGGATTTATCCCAAATTATAGAACTGTCGTTGACAAAAATTTATTTATACAAACCTTTAACCTATATACACCAACAAATATTCATCATTAAAGTAATATCTATAATTCAGTATGGTTCAGCAGTATGATTACCGTATCTTAAAGCCGATTTACAGAAGATTGACCATGTCCAAAAACGTTTTATGAGGTGCGCTGGTTATTTATTAAAAATCTCCCATCAATCATACGATTACACCCCGATCGCTAATAGTTTAGGTTTAAGCCTATTGACTATTAAACTTCAAAGGCTCGCTATTAAATTCATCCATGGCTTTATTAGTGGTAAATTAAATGCTCCCAGGCTACTTGAACAATTTAAATTTCAAGTACGTGGAGCAAATACTAGGTCACAGGACTTATTTAATGCAGGTAGATTAAGTTGAATTGCTTAAATAACAATCCAATTGATCGGATTATAGTAGCTACAAATACGTCTAACAAACTGTTATTGGATATTTTATAGTGAGGTAAGCGATGACCACATTGTAAGACACATCATTTTTAAATTTAATTTACAAATGTTATTGTTATTTAAATTTTTGTTTTTTTTTCCATGTTTTATTCATAATCTATATATTATATTAATTAAAAAGCTGTAAACGTATATTGTAAAAAAAAATAAAAAAAATTGAATAACTATTTTTAGAATCGTAGTATTAGAATTTACTAACTAATGATACACAAACTAGGATAATTTATCGAACATTTTCAAAATTTATCCTTTATCCGACCAAGTTTTTTTTTTTACAATGAAAGTATGATTAATTTTATTAACCACGCCCAATAAAGCAGAATAAAGTTTTTTTTTTACAATGAAAATATGATTAATTATAACCACGCCCAATAAGTTTAGTACTTGTACCTAACTAGTTTTGTTTATTTGGTGTATACTGCATATAGATTATATAAATTACAAAACTCGCGTTCTTACTTCCGAGAAATGTATATTTTCAAAATGTACTCGACATTCATAGACAGAAGTTGTAAGACACGCAAAATATAATATAAAAAGATAGATACAATGTTTTTGACGTCTGCAGACGAAGGAGAAATGTTAGTAGGTATTATAATATGCATAACACACAAAAAAATGTAATATTCAAATATGGTAATAAACTTCCCAAGAGCATAATATGGATTTTTTTTCTCATAAAATTCGTGTATTAATGTCGACATTTATTAAATATTTGATCTACTACAAAGTATTTTAAGTATTATAGAGTATGTTCAATAGGGCGTTCCTTATAAGTTTTTTTTTTTTTTTTTTGGGGGGGGGGAGGTTCAAAATTCCTAAGTGAAAAAACTAGTTCAAAATAATTAAAACTAAATCTTTTAATTTTTTCAGATTTTTATTTTGACGTGTTGGCATCGGAATTGTGGATGTTTTTGATGTTTTTTTATAACTCCTTCAAAATTAAGTCCCCCCCCCGCCGAAGTTATGAGTCAATTACTATCAGTTTACAATTTTTTCGGATAATATACTAAGCATAGAGATAAATTAAATCTTAAACATTCTAAAAACACGTGTATTTTAAATGGAAAAATGCAATTCTCGTGGAGCATCATCTAGAAACAAAATAAAAATATGAACAATTACATGATTTTTTCTTAGGAACTCGATCCAAATATTAGGAACGCCCTTATGTGCACTACCTCGTATATCTACTACATAATATATTATGTGACTTTTGTATGGTTTCAGCAAATATATCCAGGATAGTGCACGGAACGAACACCAAATTAATATTGCAGTCATGTAATAATTGAAATCTAGTAGTACAATAGTTCTGAAAACCAGAAATAGTTACCATTATTCTCGTCATTTTACAGCGGTACAAAAAAAAAAAAGAAAATAACTGATACTGGGGACGGATACGGCCACTGTTGTAGGTGGATAATAGGGAAGGTGAGACACACAAAGTTATTAAATTTATGTCTATAACCAACAAAAAACTATTGTTAACGAAAAACAGTCCGAGCAAGGTTCGGTTGTACGTGTTTTGAAATGTTGTTTTACGAAATTTTTTACGATTTTCGTCAACATTTGAGCTGAGAGTGTTTCTATATATGAAAAAAAAAAAATGACTACACTTAACTCCACTTTTTTTTTAACATCAAATGCAACCTATAACGAACTTCGTGTTAAATTTTCAGGTATTTCTAATAAGCCAAATAATTTTATCCACATGAAACCAAATAAAAATTAAACATTGGAAATCATAAAATCCTACTTAAGAGAAGCTATAGAATTATATCTATATCTAACAGAGACTGCCACGCTATTTCGCACTATAATTTTTTTCAAAAACTATACAACAAAGTTTAATTTCTATTACAAAAACCGTATATTTTAATATATTCCATAGGTAAATAAAAGTGTACATTTAAGTCAATTGATTTTCTTTAGTTTCTAGGAATTTTAACTGAACCGAATTTGTTACTAAAATATTTCACTTTCTTCGAACAAACATCAGGAACAAAATTAACATTTTGTGAGTAAACGGTGAACATATTATATAATATAGTGTTTATCTTTTACTAGTTATTGCAAACATCAGACAAGATGCCTTATCTTCACTAAAAATGGCAGTATTAATAAATATCTGATTAAATTACTATTAGGTAAAATATTTAAACTGATATAGAATAACACTTGCTTTATTTGGAAAATAACAAATCAATAAAAAAACCTAACCTCTCAAAGATTCTTTTTCCAATTTTTCAATATAGGACAACCTCATCGTCGTTAGTTTAAAATCCGAACGAGTTTTAAAAGAAATCCACTGGGCTGCCAATCTTTTAAATACAGGTGCGGAGTGGCCCGGTGCATTCGAATTTCATGCCAAAAAAATAAACATAAATTTCTAACTCATACCAGCTTCTGCTAGTGGTCCAACAAACTGGACTCGGTATAATACAAAATCGTCTAGATATTCGATATATAATTCCTCTAAACCGCTCAACACCGCGGGTGAACGTAGCCGGTGCGGAACTTAATCCGAATGGCATTCGTAAGAACTCATAATGTCCAAATTTACTCGAGAAAGCTATTTTAAGGATATCACGCAAATCGATTTTAAATTTTAATTTAATGGTACCCGCTAGCTAAATATAAAAAAGAGCCTAAGGAATCTTATATTTCGACCAAATTTGGTGATCCGTAGGCTTCGATGTCAGTGACCTCGTTTGAAATCTGCGCATAATCTGAGTTTCGGCCCGCCGTTTGAATCCAAATTTGTCTTTTCAACTAGGTACAACTAGAGGGAAATTAAATGCTGACACTGAATTTTATATAATTTTACTTTATTTCATTTATTTGTTATTTCATTCGGTTATTTGTTTTTTAATCTCCTGATATGCCCACAGCAACCTATATGGACGTATATTAATTAGTTTATCATAACACGGTGTTTTAATCGTCGTCACTGTCAAAAGGTCTGTCTAGAAAGAAAATATCCGAAAAATCGGAAGTTAGTTAGCCTAACTATGCTCCTCTGTTCTTCTGATTTTAAATGATCAGTGGAAATCAGTTTGGTTAACTTATCAATTCAGCTCCCATTTACGTCAGGAACTTTACTAACTGTGAGAATTTGTTCATCGTATAGTTCCTACTTAAGATTGCTGGTAGTCAACCCCTTAATTATAAAAGATTCCTCTAAAATATTTATTATAGTACTTGTTACTTGATTATTTATAACTCGCTTAACGCAAATTGCTACTACGACATTTTCATTTAATTCCTGATTTTCAATGGTAACTTTTACTTTATGTTCCGGTAAGATTGCCGGTTCTACTAAGTGGATTTATATATTGGTATTACAAATAAATCGTGACTTATATCTAATATAATGTGAATTTTTCTAAGAAAATCACGCCTTAAAATTCCAGGATATCGAAAATCGGATTTAACTACGTCGAATTTTATAATTAAATCTCGTCCACCTCTATTTTTTTTCTTCATTAAACGTACGCTTGCGACATAAGGTTATTGTATGATATCCTTAATTATTATCTTTTTATAATAAACACAAAATTTGGCTTGACCATTCGACTGTTCATTTTTATTTAAATTACTAATTTGTTTTTTCTACTTCTAACGCTAAAAACACAGCTTCTTCGAATATTATAACATTATTTACTTTCAAGATTTACTTATAGTGTATTGAATACCCACGATGAAAATACTTAGTGCCTATGACTGAATAGTTTGCACGATAATTTTTGTTTCGGTAGCGGGTTTGTCTAAAATGCGCATTGAAAGTTCGTAATACATTTTTTCTACTCTATTACCGTAATCCTGAACGTATTCCAATATCGAAATGCTGAAGTTGGTTAAGTTACTTTTGTAAAAATTCTAAAGAATGTGTTTTTCCAAACACTTAATATAAATGTTTTCTAAATTACTCTTACGAGGTTACTTACCTACACCTTACAACTTCACTTGCCTTGTCTGGTGGTACGGTACAATTCTATTATCTGACGGAAAGCACCTTATGTCAATATCTCTTCAGATATGTTAAAAAAGTAAAGTTTTAAAGAAATATATCAACACTTAATAAAAGTAGAAGTATTGATTTATTACTGAAACTTTGACTTACAAGCCCGTGGATCGAACATACGAGAGGACAATTCCGATAGTCGTTCGGTTCTTCTAAAAGAAATAAAACTAAGTCTGTAATAAATCTAACTCTACGTAGTTACCTACGCCTATACATATATAGACCCGAACCAAAGGCGATGACCCACGAGGATAAAAAGCGATGGACCTGGAAATAAAACACGCGTTTCACAATCCAAATACGGTTACTCCCGGGCCTTGATAGTTTTATTACCCTTTGCGAGAACGACTACGCAGTCGTTCTCGTAAATTAACTTAAACTGCTTAAAATTCACTTTTACGGACTTATAACTAAGTATTACGTATCACATTTCTTAAAAACTAAAAATAAATGGTTTCGAAAGATTTAAATACACAGATGCCTTTGACGAGGAGACCAAGATAATTTAAATAAAATAATAGTTGTAATGGACATTTTTTTGGTAAACAATTCGGATGCAGACAAGTGGTCGGTCTGGAAATAGGAATTTTTTAGATGACCTTGGAGTTCTGGACTATGTTATAACCTTGTAGCCTGATAATTTGATATAATGCATCTATTATTTAGGTTCTACTCGTATTATTTAAAAACATAGTAAACATTTTTTTTCTGAAATGTTTCAATAGACTGGAAATTACTGTACTATTATTATTAATGTACCTTTCATTTAGAAAACAATGTATGAGCAAGCAATAAATACAAAATGACAACATATTATAACTATAAACATCAAATAAAATAAAAAAACAAAAACGTGAAGTCGTGAAGAAATGGAAAAAAACTGACTAGGTTACAGGTATTGAAATTTACAAAACTGTTAAATACTATATTATTGAAAGTATATTAACCAGAATATTAATCGTATTAAAAATTAAAATAATAACCATATATGTAGTAGAGTTATTACAATTGAGTGGAGGGAGTCACAAGAGGAACTTGCGATCACATACGAGGTCTGGCTATTAAATAACGAGACTGATTATGAAAAATGGTTTTATTTTAAAAATTATTCCACAACCAAATGTTCCCCTTCAATATACTCTCCTCCCCTCTTCACACACCGTTTCATTCGTTTCTTCCATTGCTCGAGGCAGTGCTGGAAGTCTGTTTTCGTAAGACCATTCAGGAGTTCCGCCGATTTTTGTTTCACCTCTTCCATCGATTCAAACCGGATTCCTTTTAAGGCAGACTTTATCTTCGGAAACAAGTAAAAGTCGCAGGGTGCCAAGTCGGGTGAGTAAGACGCGTGTTCGAGTACTGGAGTGCCTTAAGCGGCCAAATAACGCTTCACAGACAGCGCGTTATGGGCAGGTGCGTTACCCTGGTGCAAGATCCACGACTTGTTTTTCCACAATATCGACCGTTTCTTACGAACTCATTCGCGCAATATTGCCAAAACTGTCAAATAGTAATGTTGGTTCATAGTTTGACCATCTGGAACCCTTTCAGTCATCACGATGCCGTTGATATCGAAGAAAATGATCAGCATGGTTTTGAATTTGGATTATGACTGAATTGGATTCCGGTACACTCTTGACCTTCAGAAAATAATTTATGTCACTCAAAAACACGCGCCCGAGATAAGAAATCCTCACTATAGGCCTCTTTTAACAACTTATAGCACTCAGTTGGAGTTTTTTTTTAGTTTAACGAGAAAATTTTACGTTTATCCGTTGCTCATGTTTTTCGTCACACATCGTTTTCGGCAAGAGAAAAACACATGTTCGTTTCTAAACGCTACAGAAAAAATACTAATGCACCAACAAAAACCCAATTTTGTACTGGCACAATAGACACTTCCAGCTAACCAGCTCTGTATTCGGTTTTCCCCTAACCTTTTTGGGACGCTCTCTGCGCGAGCAGTCTCGTTATTTAATAGCCCAACCTCGTATAATACTAGAGTCACAGAAGTACTAATTGGCAACCACTGAAATTTCTATATTTATGATTTTTCGTTAGTAAAAAAAATATAAAGTAGATAAGTAATTGAATTGTTTAGTTATGAAAAAAAAATATGTTCGAAAATTATAAAAATTAAATTGCCTATATATTATCAATACTCCGTGAATAGAAACACAAATTAAATAAAAATAAATCTATTTTTAGATTTGAACTTTATTTTCATCGTATTTTTACTAATAATATTTAATTTAAGCCCGGGTTTTCAATCAAATGTATTGTAGTCAAATAACACGAGTTATCGACAGATAGAAAAAAAAAAAGTAATACATTTCTGTTTTTCAATGTTTGAATAAGGCTACTCGATGAATAAAATGCGAATAACTTATTCGTTACTATTTCCACTAAATAAGAATTTATCTGACGAATAAGTATTAATAATTAATAACAATAAATTAAAAAGAAAATTATTATAAAAAATATTTTATGTACCTATTTTTGTGGATTCCAATTAAAACGATGAAATCGAGCGTAGTGAGAAAAAATTGCTGGTACGTATTCTTTTTGGATGACCTAGATAAATTTCAACTTCCCAGCCTGCATTTGGTTCCCACTCCGCTTCTGATTGACCGCGTTCCACCCTATGATTATAATATAATACATTAAATCAGTGGTAAATTTTTTTAGTGAGTGCCATATACGCAGCGGCGCAACTAGAACTTGTAATGCCCGTGGCAAAATATTGTAGATTATAATTATTAGATTACCTAGATTAAATTCAATTAGATTATTAATTAGTATACAATATTAATTAATTAGCTTGTTTTACGTCTATAAGACTCACATACATTAACAGTGCGCATAATAAGAAAGCATTGATAATTACGTGTTAAGAATAAAACGAGTATTATATAATAACTACACCAGTTTTCGACGAAGTCGTCCATAACGACTCAAACTGATGCAGGGTTAGAAGGAATCCTCGAAGGAAGCACAAAGTAATAAGGGAAATCACGAAGGTTTCCTTCATAACAAATCATATGAAGAATGATACAAAGAGATACAGACTTCAGTGGTTGATACACGCCATGATGCGAAAAGAAAAAACAATAAACGTTATAGAATGGCGCACACTCGAATTGCCTCCTGTATATTTTATAGAAAAATAAAATTGTAACTATACAAATAATTTGTGTAGTATAATAAATATTCGTGGTACAACACACTTCGATGAATACGTTTCAGTATGATTTTATTATGGAATAGTCACTATAATTTCGATACCAACAAATATCGACACCGATATTCGATCGCTATAGGAGACACTCGACTATATGCATATAGAGGTAATCGAATTTGCTCGAAAACACTCGGAGACGATTTGAGTAACAAATATATACTGCTTGGATTCATATAAATAGGCACCAGGTCACACATTTACCTCCCCTATTTTACGTCAGGTGTGGTATTATGGTAGTGTGTATAATTCGTTAAGGGCGACTGGTACATTTAGTCGAGGACCACTATAATATATTTTTTAAATGGCGAAAACAGCCACTAAGAGAAACTGCAGATCAACACCCTGCAAGTGTACCCGAACATTTCCACTGAATATCGTCACATCATCTCCCTTATATTGTTTCGTGTTTTACCTGGCTAGACTAGTCCCACTTTAACTTGTTTAATAGAACCCATATTAGAGACCTTTACTATTGTATCAATCCGACGACATGGTTCCAAATGCCGGTTAGTGTATAGTGGCAATGACCCCTGGAATCACCAACAGTTCTAATTAAGCGGATAGGTTTCGACAGCTAGGTTAGGTTACGTACCATTCGGAAACCAAGAAACTGTTGTACAGACATTCTATTGTTTGATTATCGACTAAAACTGAAATCGTGTACCTATGTATACATATTGCATATTATTTCTCTCGATACGGTATAAAAAAAAAAAAAAAATTAAATTAGTACATAGTTACTACTCGTATACAGAGTAATTCAATGTATATCTGTACGCAACCGTAAATAATTGTAAAGGAAAAACGACCTGAGCCAAGTACTATTAAACGAGTTTTGATAAATTTAAATTGATAATTTTCATACGCGTACCTAAAATGAGAAAAAAAAAAAACTCGAAAACTACGCCAAGCCATAGTAATAATTATATAGAAATTGCATATTTCGTCTATGTCTTCTATTCACAGCTGGGTGAGTCAAAAATCTGTTCCATAACCTAGGAAGTTCATATTTGTAGCCATTTTTTTTCATATTTTTGCATATTTTGGTAATTTTTTTTTAAGAATAATATATTCAATGATTTGTTATGCATACAAATGCATATTTAAATAGTTATTTTGCAGGTATTTAAATTATCTACTGCATTTTCAGAAAAAATGTATAATTGAATCTACCTGCTTAAAATGTTGTGGATGCATACCCTGTTTACTTTACAGACTAATTTTCGTAACAACTCAAATAAATCATCATTTGCTTTCGTGGTCTCCGTCGTGGAACTTGAATGGTTGAGATGAAGGAAAAGAGAATACATGAAAAAAAAAAAAAAAATGCACATTCCGATTTTGAACGGCGCACGTAACAACAATATCGCCGAACCCGGAGAGCAATGTCTCGTCGAATAAACAGACAGGAATATCGATGGAATTTAATCGAAATAAAGTTTGTCTGTTGCATTTGTACGAAACAAGTCGCTGTGAAATGGAAATACGACCGCGATACGCGAAATCGATAAAAAAATTCCGCGATTCGAATAATTTTATGTCCACCGGCGAGGGGGGCGCGCTTCGAAAACAAACAATCGTTTTGCGCTCTGCCGATAGTATCCAATCGGGAACCGGGGCACGCGCGGATCAAGGGCCCCCGGATCCTATACATTTCGATTAATCATTACATTCGAAGAACGCCGAGAAACGCGCGCACACGTACTCGTCGAAACGTAAACGCGATGATATTTCTCACGTGCCGTACGAAACCGAACGGACAATAACGGTCGGTTTGCTCGCGGATCGCCGGATTAGAATGGTGCCGATGACCTTATTGTTTTATATTAGGTTTTCTCTATTCCGGCTAATCGGCCCATTTGTCCCGGGCCTTCGAATCCCGGCCGCGGTTATCTCGACGGTCGCCGAGATTCCCTCTGCTCCTCCCTCCAACACCACCAAAACCCGGCGAGATTACCGAAGATGTCCGCGACGACTGAACGCGTCGTATGCGCCGGGCATTTTATTGCGTACCATGCGAATCGCGGACGCGGTCTGGTTTTTCACGCGCGCCGCGCTAGATCCGAATTATTCGCGTCGGCGTCGTATTGCCCGTCGAGAAGAGGAAGGAAAAAAAAAAAAAAAGTTAAAATCGCCGATCGCTATTGCGTGCGCAACGAGACGCCGTCGCCGACACTTCGGCTGGACCGATCGATTTCCTCCGCGGATCAATGACAAACGGTACAAAATAATAGGTGTCGTCGGCGAATCCGAGGACGCGACCGACGTTTACGGGCGCTGAGATACCCGCGCGCAGTAGCTGAAGCGCGACCGCGCAAAACGGACGACGACAGTATTATTGAATAATTAATGATGCGATTAGCGATGCAATTATTACGTACCTCGTTTCGGCCGCGAATCCCCGTGTAGTGTATGGTCCGTGCGTTTACAATGGTATTGTTATTATCATCGGCGGCGGCGGCGGCGGCGGCGAAGGGACGATGCTGTCTGACGGCGGCCGATCGGGACCGTGCGGGGGCGAGTTCCGGTAATGGTAACCGGCGGCACGCGGTAATCCCGCGGTATGCAACGCGAGAGAAAAACACCCCCTACCCGCGACTCACGCGTACATGGTTACGCGGTGGTGATAATAGTCTGCCGTCGCGATCGCAGGCGATTCGACACGGGCGTACGCGGTTTTCGGGAGACGAATGATAAACGGTCCAGCCGGTATTCGCGGACGCGGCGCGACGAATCGGCGGATAATCGCGAACGGTCGGCGCGCGGAGTACGTCGACCGCGACCGGTCGGTCGGTCGAACGAAACGAAATAAATGATTGGGAAAAGTGAAATAACGAAACGGAAACCCGATATTAATGTCGATGGCGAAAATCAATTTGATTTTAAAACGGAAAACGCTTTTTTTTTTCTTTCGAATCACATTGAACCGCGAGCGACAGCGCTGCCGAGACCGGCGTCAACGACAAAAACACGCCAAACGCTACTGCGGCAGAACAGTGAATGCGCCAGACCGCCGCAGCCGCCGCCGCCGCAACGCCGGCACGCGCCGCGGTCGGAGGGTTGTCCGCGGTCGGGCGGTCCGCGCCACAACGAACGCGCGCTGCAAACGCGTTATTTTCCTCGGAGGTTTCGGTGATAACGTCTCCGTGATAACGCAACGGTTGTGCGATAACATGGCAGTGATTACGCGATGACGGCGGCGGTTTCCGCTGTAAACTCGCTGTGTTTCAACGGCGATAATACCTACGAGATATTGTTTTTTAATTTATTACACTGTCAACTGTACAGTAAATATCCTTCACATATTTCCCATCAATTATTGTCGCGTATGCGTTTGTTACGGGTTTCCTGCCACGTAAACGACGTTACAACCAACAGTTTTATTGTGCGGAAAATTTCACCAAACTCGGTTCATATTCAACAGCCGATTGAAACCAAATAAAATACCGTAACCGTCTACGAAAATTAATCCAAATACCAGGTAATGTTGCGAGTCTTAGTTCGGTACAACGTGATTTTCACCTAGATTTTCTTTAAATATTCTAGAATGGCCAAAGTAATTTTAGTCACTGGCGGATCGGGATTAGTGGGCAGTGCCATCAAGATGATAGTCGAGAGCGGTGCGTTATCAGACGAACATTGGATATTTACTAACTCGAAAGAGGCAGATCTCAGGTGTAATATTGGCTCAAATAACGTTTAAGAATTTTAAATTTATATTTAAACGTTTACAGTGATTTACAACAAACAAAAGAATTATTTGAAAAATACAAACCTACCCACGTTATACATTTGGCTGCTATGGTTGGTGGTCTATTTCATAACATGAACAACAATTTGGACATGTTGGTAATTTAATTTCACCTTTATGAAAAATAAGATTATCTATTCAAAAAAAAAAAAAAAAAGAAACATTAATTCTATTTTACTCATATAAAATATCTTGCAAATAGGTACCTGTTGTCTAGATAAATTTTAAAAATAATATATAATTATTAAAATCTAATCATTTTTATTTCCTTGAAAATTGGATTAATTAGGTTAGTAACAATAACAATATTTTGAAATTTGTAAGATATGCATCAAAAAGTAAAAATTGTATTATGTGCCTCATAAAAAAACCATTATTAATTATTTAATATTTAGGTAGTTTATAGTATTCTTTTAAGAGGAGATGCCACACATGCATTTGTTGTTTCTATCTTACAAGTACACATTATATTGTAAAAAAAAAAAACACTTTCGCAGACTTGCTTAGTTTTAATTTAGAGAAAAATCATATATTATGAAATTAATGAAAAACAATAGGTATTCTGGAAAGCATTGTTTTTTGGAAAAATTATTTTTTTAAAAGTTAAAGAATTAAAAATGTTACTTATAAACAATAAATTATCTGTTATATTCAGAGAAAATGGAAAAGCGCAATTTGTCTAATTAATAACTGCATTACAAGTACTATGAATTATTTATTAGGAACATAAATATCCTCTAAACTGGATATTGAGTACATTTTAGAATACTACATAAATAAATAAAAAATATATTTTTTTTTTTTATTAATAATCTTTGCCTTTTTTTCAGCGGAAAAATATACATATTAATGACAACATATTGGAAACAAGTTTTCAGTACAACGTAAAAAAAGTGGTATCGTGTCTCTCCACTTGTATATTTCCAGATAAAACTACATATCCAATCGATGAAACTATGGTACTGCTAGTATTATTATTTAGTGCTTAAATAAAGTAAAAATTGTATTTTGCATGTATGCAAAGTATATCAATTTTAAAATAGGATATCAATCCCTTCTTGAATTTCAAAATGTTTATGCTCATAATTCTATGAAATATGGTTTTACAAGTTCAAATAATTATTTTATACTTTATTTAACTTTTAAACTTGAATATTAAATTCCCTTAAAAAAAAAAAATCAAATTTTGAAGTTAAAAATGTTTTTTTAAAAATAAATTTGAAGTAGATTTTACATTTTTGTATAAAAATGTTTAAAATACATCAAAACTGAATTTGACATTATTATTAATATTGCATTTACTCAAATTTCTATTTCACGATTCTTCTAAATAAATGTTAAAATATAAATGTTGTTATTTAAATGATTATCCATATTTATTTCAGATTCATAATGGCCCTCCTCATCCATCCAATTTTGGTTATAGCTATGCCAAACGACTTTTAGACATTTCTAACAAAGCGTACCATCAAAAACATGGAGTGATATTTACTTCGGTAGTACCCTGTAATGTATTTGGACCACATGACAATTTTGATTTGCAAAATGCTCACGTTGTACCTGCTCTTATCCATCGACTTCACATAGCTATAGAAAAAGGTTTGAAATTAAATTGAAAAAAAAATGTATCCGCATAATAAACATGTGATACTTATGTGCAATTCTACAAAAATTTAAGTGAAAATCATGTCAGATATTTTATTTTTTCATACCCATTAGTAGACTTAGTGGACCCAATAGTGACCTTATTAGTACTTAATATTATTTTTTAACACATGGTACAATTTTGTGATAAACAATATCGATGATAATATATATGTATAAACTTTATACAGTTTGTATTTATTTGATATTTAGTTTAAACACAATTTAATGATTAATATGTTTGTCTCTACTTCTTAAGCTATTTTTGTTATATCTTTTGGATAAAAATTAAATTTATTATGTACATGAAATCTCAAATTAAGTTTATGTACTTGAAATGTGCAATTGTATTTTTCTTACTATTAAACAGAAAATGCATATGTATCAAGTAAAAAGAAAAGATTTGGAATAAATAGTTGTAATTTAGTAAATTTATATTAGGTATAGTACATACAAACTATTAACTAAGTATATATTATATATCATGTTTAATTTTAATTTTCTATAGTTAAACTAAGCAACACTGCAAAAAGTATGATAAAAATAAACATTTAGAACATTTATTGTATAGATATATTATCATAATAGTTGATATTGTATATACATTGGTGGAAGTTCATATGGAAGTTATTCACACAAAGTTTTTACGTGTAACAAATTAAATGGTTTTATAATATACCAAATTATATATTCCAACCCTATGATAAACCTTATAAGCAAATGTCTGAGCATTCTTACTGGTCCAAAACAATTTTATCCAAATATAACCAACTAGAGAATTTCAAATAACTATAAATAATTCTAAAATACTCAAATATTTTCAAAATTACTATTTTACTATTTACCACATCTAAAAAGATTTATTATAATTATTTAGTGAAAATTTCAGATCTATACAAAAAAATTTTCTATTTTACAACAAAATAGCAAAATCGATTTTAATAGAAATTTAGTCAATAAATATAACAATTTTCTTCCAATTTACTGTAATTATTAAAAAAAATCATGCATAAGAATATACAAATGAACCAGTTTTGTTCAATGGTTTTTTAAAAATGTATTAGCTCTCTACCAAACCCCTCACAAAGCCAATAGACATCATAAAAATAATAATTGCTTCCATGTTCTGTTTAGAATCTAATAACACTAATATTAAAATATTAGTTTGTAAATTGCAACACTTTATTGAAAAATTATTTTCAGGAGAAAAAAAATTTGTGGTACTGGGATCTGGAAAACCTTTACGTCAATTCATATACTCGCTAGACCTCGCCAAGTTGTTTATTTGGACATTAAGAAATTATAACGAAATAGAACCAATTATTTTATCAGGTAATATGATATGGTATTTATTGTTTGCACCACAGATATTTAACTTTTTTTGTGTTTTCTAGTGGATGAAAAAGATGAAGTAACAATCCGACAATTAGCTGAAATGATTGCAAAATCATTTGATTTTCAAGGAGTACTAGAATTTGATACCAATGCTGCCGATGGGCAAATCAAAAAAACAGCTAGTAATAGCAAACTTAAACAATTTCTACCCAACTTTAAATTTACAAATTTAGAAATTGCAATAGCTGAAACTGTTGAATGGTTCAAAAAAAATAAAAAACAAGCAAGGTTGGTCAATCATTAAAAAAATTTATTTTTATACAAATAAGATTAGATGATATATTTTTATTTGTATACAAAATGTCATATCTATTTTAATTTTGTTATTTGAAAATAAATGGTAAATATTCTTTACTTTGTTTTATTGTCACAAATTTATAAAATATTTACTATCAAAAACAAAATCCATTAAATAATTAAAAATATAAATATATTTTTTTTTTTAATTTGAAAAGATTCATTCTTAATTATTTTTTTTTTAATCTTTCACTAAAACCAATAAGTGTTATAACAAATTGTAGTGTATTACCGATTAATAATATGAATACAGAGTGTAAAATTTCAAATTCTTAATTTTCCTTTTGAACATTTGAATTTATAAAATATTTAAACCAATGTGAACGAATGAATGCTTATGTAAAATGGTCAATGCTAACAAAAATTGTTTTTCATTGCATATATTTTTATTCTAATTTCCTGTATATTAGATCCGAAACACAAAATGTCAGCAATATCCTTATGGTTTTTAGATAACATTATTGTCTTCTTATAAATAATAAATTTACAACATTTTTGGATTATTATTTTGCTACATAGCTTAATAATATAATGTTGTGAGGGCCAACATTCAACAAGAATTTCTTGTGGTAATTTTATAAATAGCTTAAACAAAAATGTGAAAATATTTTATTAAGTACATAATCAGGTATTTAATTTTACATTAAATTTTTTTATTTAATTTAATTTTATATCAGGTATTTAATATTCGTACGTACTTATACAATATATTGAAGTATACTTGAACAAATTTTATTTGAAAGTACTTTCTTTACCTTTTCACTTTCTGTCGATTAACTGTATCTGCAGAGCAATCAAAGATCTCTATAGCTTCTAAAGTTCATTTCAATAAAAAAATTATATACCCCTGGACTAGGGGACTAGCTTCAAACATGTTTAGTACAAAACAAAAATCGCAAAAAAAAACTTCATGATGATTGTTACAATAATATCCGTCATATCGGTTGTTTACTGTAACTGTTGTATGTAGGTTACCTCAAGTATAGAGCATATCAATGATATCTTATACTTTAGGATATACAGCAATAACTTTATCAAACAAACATGAGTAACACCATTGATTATAAATACATGATACCTATAATAGTAATTACTAATTAAAAGGTTTCTGTTAAATAGTGGTATGCAATGCAAACTACATATTATCCAAATTTTAATACACATAACTTTATTACAAATTTAAACTTAACAAATTAATTAATAAATAATAAATAATTATAACAAATAACTTTGTTTTGGATGTACAATACTACACAGTACATTTGGCAATAAAAATACAGGAATATTTTGTGTTATTAAATTTAGTAATTCCATAATGATAAATGACAATGATTATTATTTCATGTCATTTAACAGGATATATTTCTACAATTTGCATCTATAAAGTACTTAAAAACAAAATACTTTTTTTAGAACATTAGTTCGTCCAATAATCAAATAAAGCATAATTCGTTACACAATTTGTATTATTATGGAACTGTTGAAAAAACATTTTTTTAATAATAAAATCAAACAAAATGTACACTAGATTAAATAACACAGAATACTACATACTATATATTTATTAGATACTACAGAATATATACTATTCCTGCATTTTGTATAATTTTATAAGGGCATCACTAATACTATACTAAGACAGTCAAGCCGAGGTTTTCCTTGGTATTTACTTTTGTTAAATTGTATTACAGAGTACTAAGAATGGACATAGTAAAAAAAATTAATAAAATAATAAGCCACAATATAATTTATCTGGAGTGGGCCATCTACAATTCCAAAGTGCACTAATTTCGATATAATCTGTGTATGATTACATGAACGTTTACCACTTGTGGCATATCTCTTTAAGGATCTACAACCAAGTCATCAAATTCTATTTCAGCAACCTCTATGTCGACATCAGGCTCATCAATGTTAACTTCTACTATCTCCATCTTGACATTGAACTTATTCGCGTTAACTTCCACTTATTTTTCATCGACCTTGAGAATATCCACGACCATATCCTCGTCACCAACAATCACCAGCTAAAAGTTAAAATAAAGAAGATAATGCTATTAAAAGGACGGACATACTTTGCACATGGGTGCAATCACTGTTGTAGGTGGGAAGTTGGAAAGGTAGGATACAGAGAGGAATTTAATGTACATCTTTAAGCAAAGATAAAACATTGCTAACAAAAAAACAATTTTGAGCAGAGTTCAGTTGATAATGTTACTTTGTCAACAATACAATATGTTATATATATGGTGATCATATATAAAAATCCAAAAAAAAAGTATATTTTAAAATTTAGGTCCTCCATTGTAAAAAAAAACCTCCCTTGAAAGGGAATTAGTCAATGTGTAATATGTACTATTCCACCCATATTGCCCATAGCTTATCTCCATCTATATACATTTTTTTTTTACCACTTTTGTTATTATCAACTATAAAAACTAATTATTTGAAATCGTAATGTCAACTCATTTGGTTTGTCTTTATGATGATGATACTTTGAAATTTAAGTAATTTTAAGTCAACTTAAAGTATTCAGTCACGCAGATATAACTAAGGTATAAATAATTTAATTAATTTTTAAAGGTTAACATTTAAATAAATAAATACAAAACTTTATTAATATATGTTTCCTACGAATTTGTATTTATTTATTTATCATTTATAATTTTCAAAAAAAAAAAAAAGAAAAATTGCATATACTTAATACTATTATTAAGAACATAGGACAATGTATCAATAAAGAATACTGTCCTACGAAAAAGAGTACGTCTGGTCACCATAGGTATATGTCGTATTATGGTAAAATTATTACAACAATATGCGTTTCCATGACAACCTTACTTTTATTCTTTCAATCTCTTTTCACCTAAAGACCCAGGTTTTCCTCATTATCTCGAATATTAATGAGAATTTAAAAAAATAACCCCTTAAAAGTACCACCCAGAGAACATTTCCTTTCAGAAAAGGTGTTACACTTGATAATCGGAGTAGGCTTTCTAGTAGAAAGTGTTTACATAGAAAAAATGAAATAAATAAACATTGTTGTAAAACCAATACATTCTTCTAAAATGTACTTATCGTAACCAATAGGTACATGTATACTCACCAATCTTATAAATATATATATATATATGCATTAATGAAGGGGTTTAACGTCATGAAAACAGTTTGCAACTAATGAATTTGGTATTAAAACATTAAAAACGATGTTTAGGTAGGTATTTGAGAATATTGTGTGCGTTTGTGCACGAAAATGTGTATTGTCGAACTTTTACATCACGCCGTATTAAAACTGTCGTAAACGTTCATTTATAACGTCACCTAACGATTACTGTTGTCGGAACCGCGTGTGGACGTAAGCGACGTCGCCGTTCGTTCGCGACTGCGAATTCGGCGTCGGCGAAACGGTTCGAACACAATTTCGAATTGTCGGTCACCAGTTCGCGGGGCCCACATAGTACACGGCAACGGACCATTATTTGAAACCACGTAAAACAAAATACAAATATTTAACCACTTTATTAAAGCATGTCTTCACGAATGAAAAAAATAATTGCAACAAAACACGGTTATAATTCGAAAACCGCCGGGAACAACGTAAATACGAACAAGAGATACGCGGGAAACGTTATTATTAATGTGTTATTACAGTTGCAGGACAATACCGTGCGTTTTGCGTTTCGAATTTTTTAAAACGAAACACCATAGTGAGGTGTTTAATGTCAGTGTAGACAACCGCCAGACCTTTATGCCATACCCTATGCTATATATTGTTATTATAATAATTAATCATTATAATTTAATAAATATTATGAATAGTATTATTAAATTACACACAAATTTTTTTTTTTTTTTACTATTTAATTGTATTATGCGGGACAAAACCGTTGATTTCAATTTTTTGGAAAAAAAATAAAATACGGTTACAACCGATAACCAATTGTAACGACAAATACGAAAAAGGACAGCGCCGGCAAGGTTATTGCTTATTATTATAGTGGCGGACGCGCGGTCCGGCCGTCGTGAGTATGAATTTCATTGTTTTGGTACAATTTTGTTTCTTGATGGCTCACGAATACTTGATTTTAATTTTTTTTCTCATATTCATAGAAAATTAATAATTGCACTATTAAATGCAACCGAATGTTGGTCGTCCAACGGGACGCATTGGCCCCTTGAACTTAACATTGACGAATAAGCAACTGTGGATTTTTGCTGCTGTACGTCACATGTGAAGAAAACGTACGCGGCGTACCTATGTTTTAAAATATGTTATCATTTTATTTTTCTGAACGTTTCCGATGCCAGGAAACGGGTCACGTGTACCGCCAATGTAGTAGGTACATTTTCAATTCATTATTATTTTCCTTATTATAAATGCAATATATAATATTAATTGTTATTAAAATTTAATTCAAGAAATTTCGATAAAAGAAAAAAAACCTCTGTGGCGGCGGCGGCAGCGAACACGGTGACGGTGGCAGGAGCGAACTCAACGGCAGCTATGGCGTTTCACTAAACTAGAGGATTTCGGTATTTTATAATTAGTATATTATATTAACTACAGAGTGTTAATAACTGTCAATGTTTCTTTTTTTGTCTCGTATTTCATTAACAAATTTAAATCTAAAAATTTGAACGTATCATACATTCATATAGTTTATTCGTAATAGGCGTTTTAATTTCTAATAAAAACCAGCTTACTGTAAAAATTGTTTTAATTCCATTTTTTATAGATTTTCTATTTATAACATAATCACCTGGGTTCAGAGAAACACTTTCAATGCAAGCTACCAATAAATGAAATGTGTCTTGATCGCTAATCTTACAATTGTCTAATGCAGCAGAAAGTCGAGGCGTCATAATTGAATTAGTAACTTTATGAACTCTAGGAAGATTAGAACAAGGGACATCTACTTCAACATCTTCAAGACTTGAAGATTTATCAGAATTTTCCAAAAATTCTGTTTCTCCCACTAAAATTAAATATAATAAAAAAATATTGAAAATATAGGTTAGTTAAATATTCAGTAATAATCACCTTTAAAATTATCTGAAGGTTTTGATTGAAGGTGTTTTGTTCCGTTTAGCGAGTTACCTATATACAAATTTGTATCGCATTAAATCAAACAATTCAACTACAAGACTAACAACTAACATGACCAAACATCAGAATTAACAACACAGTAAGAAAACTGCAAAAGTTTGGTTTCTATAATATAGAAAATCATAAAATTACTTCTTTAGAGAGAAGGTCCAAAAGCTATACTGTAAGAGTTGTATTTAATGGATCTTGGATAGGTAATTTTAACGAAAAGTAAGAAAATTTATTGACCCAAAAACAATTGTCATTTGGTCTGTCAGACTAGCACAATAGTATTTTCTTTTTGTGAGAAGGCTTCAACCACTTGAACATTCTACATGAAACAATTATCTACTTTTGATTTTCATACAGCAACATATTATGTACCAAAATTCTATAAATAGATTTGAGTATTAGTTTAAATACATTGTTAATTGTTGCACCCCTAAAAATAAGAGTGATGAAAAAAATGTGAAAAAGTTAATTCTTTATCAGATATCGCAATGGGACTACCTGTATTATAATTATTATTTGACATACATGTTGACTAAAATCTTTACGATACGCATCAAAGATATAGTAATTAACCTTAATCTAAATTAAAATAATCTAAACTGCATAATATTTACAATTTATGTAAAAAAAATCAGGCCACTGGGGGGAAGTAACAGCCTACCCCTTGCATGTGTAAATGTTTCTTATGCTGTCACTTTAATATGTAATAACCTGTTGATTTTTTAGATGTTAAAATCATGAGCCGAAAAGTCTATTTATAAATTTCATACAGGTACAAATAAACTCATTAATAACAAACATGAAAATCAAAACTTTATGATATATTATTATTATTTTAATAGGCCATTTACACTGATTAATACATTGCTCCAATTGCTAAAAGAAGAGAGGACTAAACAGAAAACCTTCATATAAGATCAAGATGTGTGTCTATACTTATATACACAGTCACAAAAAGAGGAGGGCTTAAGAGGACTTAGCTTCCACGTACCAAAATATCAACCAAGGCTTCTTCAAATCATTTATTTATCAAGTAAATACTAAGTTTACATAATCATTATATATCAAAAATATTGGGGTGTAAGCCATCTCCTACCAAAAAAAATGTTGAGCTATTTTAACTAATGATTAAGAATGATTAATATCTAGTTTAGTAAGTAGTAGGAAAAACAAGATAACTTCACATTGATTAAAGGTGATACAGTTATGTTGAGAGAATGATTAAAACAATGAGACTGTAAAATGCGTTTATTGATAATATTAAAATAGTGGTTTTCTAGAAGTCGTTTTTAGGGTTGTGGACTTGAAGAAAGTCTTTTAAAGTGTAATAAAATGGTTTTTACAATGATAATGTGCGGTTGTTTTTTCATTAGAAACTGCAGTTTCATGGCGTAGTAAAAACATTGGAAAAATACCATACTTCCGCTGCATTAGGTAGGTAATATTTCTCATGTGAAGTCATAATGACATCACACGATTCTCTATAAAGGTGCATTTTTTCAAAATATTTTGTATGATGTAAAAAAAATAATAAAATATTAAATGTTTATAGGGACATTTTGTAAGTACGATATTATTTATATATCAAATAAAATAACATTAAATTATAAACAATATTTTAATGTAAAATTTATCTGTATACGAGTACAACATTTTAAAAATTAGTCAAACAGACAAGATTCCGTTCATTACCCTCGGACTGCAATTATTCATTCTGAAATCAATTTGTCATCTGGTAACACTACATATATGCATGGATATTTGTACAAAAAGCAAACAAAATGTTTAAATCAATATAAGGAGTACAAGTACTATAAGCCTCCCTTGATTTGGCCGTGTAAAAGTCCAAAAAAATAATATAAACCATTTAGTAGTGGAAACTTATTTTTAATAAAACAATAATAATCATTGCACTCGAGGGGCGCACTGGCCATATTAATCAGAGAGAAACATCGGAAAAACATGGTAATAGTGAAATTTTATTGTTTATAGTAGTTTTTGTTATCAATTTTGTATTTTTCGTTGTAATTTGGTGAAAAATAATAAATTACATCAATATTTTATAGACGTGATAAAATAAGAAATATGCATTTTTAATTTTAATTGGAATAAACAAAAAATTAAAAGTATAGTCAACCTAACAGCGGCCACTATAATTTCTGAAAAATAGGCCGGTTCTTTTCCAGTCCACCTTGTTAATTTGCATTGATTACTCAACTAAATAAATATTTTGTTTAAACTTTTATACATTTAATTGAATGTGTTTAGCCCCCCCCTCTCCCCTCTGTGGAATACGCCACTGAGGACTATTTCCAACTTGCCATAAAATCTAAAAATATTATAATGGCCTCGTATATAGTGAATTTCATAATAATGAGTCGAATTTGACTCAAAGTTCCATAATATTTATATATGAGGTGTCTAGAATACAGGGGGTATGAGTCACATTTTATTAATTTCGAGAAAATCAACTTTAAAGTTATTTGTATAATATAATTATTATTGCATATTATCATATCATCATTGCAGATATTTAAATGATAAAAAAAATTTTAGCCACTTGTCAGTAAAGAGACATCAGTGTATGTACAGCTCTTGTGGACCCTTGTAAATTTTTACTTCTAATATGTTAAGATATTTTCATTTGAAGACTATTTTAGTAACTAGATCACAAAAATCAGAAAAAATTGGAAATATAGATATATCGAGTTACTATTATTAATTTGTATTTATATTAGTACTCATATTTTATTTCAGTAGGTAATTTCTTAAATACTAATTTTAAAAAAAAGCGCATTATAATTATTTTTTAAAATACTGCAAATTAAGTGATTTACATGGTTATACTTTTAGCCACCCATAATTTTAAGTCTAGTTACGCCTATGTAATATTATTATAATATATATGGATAAAACAAGGTTTTCCGTTTATAAAACTCCTTTTTTTCATGGTAAATTATGGTGTTTGTGATTTTTTTTTTATAACATATATTATAAAGTCCTCACTTATAATACAACATTTTTCACTTAGGCGATTGATTTTTTTTCGAGAGAGTGGGAGAATGGCTTACGCACTTTTTTCAACGTTATCTTCGCGTGTAGACTATTATAGTACCTATATATTATATAGCAAAGGTGGGCACTAACTTGTTAAAAAGTTAATTTATAACTAACTTTCTAATTTACCTAGTTAGTTTTTATTCATAATAACTTTGTAACTTAACTAGTAGAATTGAATGTGAAAAATATTCTAATCTAACTTGTTAAAAACTAGTCATTTTTGTTTGTTAGTTTGTTTTTCATTTCAAAAATCCAAATGTTCTGTAAAATATTGAGTATTTTCAATTTTATGATAAAAACATTTTTCTTGTCATATTATTCGATAACAAATTATAGCCAGCCTTAGATCATATACAGATATGTATATGATTTAAATGGTCGGCTATATTCTAGTCGTTTTTATATGTCTTTGGCACTGAGATAGATAAGAATGTACTCTATATTATATTCTCATCTATCTCAGTGGTCTATGGTAATTGGTAATACACGGTAACCACGATGCATTACAGATATAAAGCCTATAGTCTATAGACCGTTATAATATTATGTTCGAAGCCTATTTTTATAATAAAACTATATAATATAACCAATCTATGCAATATAGGTAATATTACGCTATACTATATTATTATGATTATGTTATGTTGACAAATGTAGTATTACGCTGTTTGTATATTTCTTATTTTGTTGAACTTCTTATGTTCCAATAACTGATATTCCAATTCATTTCCAAGAAATAAAAGTTATTACTTACCTACTTGAAACATTTGATCAGTTCAATTTAATTTTTCAATCATCACCAATAATTTAAGTTAGTTACCTACTCAATAATGAATTTACATAATACTTTATGTTTGAGCTGGCTTTTCATTTTATATTTTAAACTATAAAAAAAATAACTTCTAAATTCTACTCTAACTTAAGTTAATAATTTCACCTAACTAAGTAAGTTGAAAATTTGGGAAATTTTAAAAACTAACATATTTCATCTTAGATAGATTTTATATTAAACTAACTTAATTTTAACTAGTTGAAAAAAATGATTAACTTGTCCAGCTTTGCTATATAGTGAAGTTTATTTTCCGCAAACTATTTTTCCTCCTCACTTATAGCTCTATTTATTTGACCATTTAAAATACGTCTTGTATACAAATAGAACAGTATAGAAAAAATCGTTAAAAGTATCTGGGGGAAAAAAAGTACATTAATCAAATAAATATACGAGCCGAGAGTCGAAATCACAACATAACCTTCGAATCATTTTATTTTTAAGTAAATAATTATACCCAGTTTTAATCGAAAATAAATATACTCTACCCGTACAAAATACTATATAAAATCACGTGTGTTATTGTTTTTAGGTAATTGAAAAAAAATAACCCGACATTACTATTATTGGAAATACGTTTAAAATGTTTTCGCGGAGTCGTTGGTTTTTTAAAATGGTATCCTAAAATGATCGTCGGTGAAATCATTACATACTTGGTCGTTAGAGCTTAAACGTGCGTCGTGCGCCGATTTAAAAGGCTCCGGCTCGCCATGGCAAAGAATCACTTTGAATAGAGCGTATTATTTTAGTTGGTTACACGCTACGTGGTTTTGTTTAATAATGTTCAAAATTGGGTATCGTGACTCGGTTGCGACTTATTGTTGTTTGTACAATATACAATGCGAATATAATACGATTAGGTGTTAGAAAATAAACGTCTAGGAAAAGTCGTCGGCGGAGAGTGCAAGGGAGGTCGATGGACTTTGGCCAGGGACCGATAGAGGGAGAGGGAGAGAAAGGGGAGCAAATTTGGGCTGATTTGCTCCGTTTCGGTTTCTCGAAATACATACCCACCTTAATAGAGTTATCGAATTAATTGTGATTAGTTGTGAATTTTATGTATTTAATCAAGAATTTTAGTTCAATAAAATGCGAACGTCCGACTGGGTGTCCATACAAAAACAGTCTTCTCGGAAAACTGTTCCGTGGACATCGACCCGGACAACGGTTCCAAGACTGGTGTCAGTGGCCGTGTCTCAGAACCGAATTGCTGTTGAGTAATGATTGCGTTTTTTCGACCCGTATTATAATAAAAAAAAAAAAACGTATTATAACAAGGGAAAAAGGTACGGCGAACATCGTGGTATATTATTTGATATTGATGTGTTGATAGGTATTTTGTACACACCCGCCGATTTAATATGTATCGCGTTTGTAATCGTCGTGACGACATAAATATTACTTTTTGATATTTCGTCCCTTTCAATAGTGTTTTTGATCTACGGCCGTCAATTTTGTCGATAATTTATTAGGTAGAGTTCGAAAAGTACGGGTTTGCGGATAATATTATTTCAGTAGTGGAATCGAATTAGAATTAGAATCCTGGCGTTTACCGTAGGCAATTTGAACGCCTTCATGATTACGGGACCACTGTGCAAATTATATTTTCGTATAATATGCTGGTAAACGATTCCTAAGACCAGCTGATCAGTTGATCAATTGTTATTTTTATTAAAAAAAAAAGAGAAAACAGACCAGCTCTTGCAGTCTATTGTGTAATCAAACTTCAATAAGACACTCGTTATCTCGAAAAGTAAAAGTAACTTTTTTTGGCATTTTTTTTTTGTATAAATTAAGAAACAATTAGAAGCTCTAAAATGTACGTTAAAGTTATTTCTCATCACACAACACGAAAATATAAAATGCCTACTAATAGCTCAAAATTGTATTGAGAATTTGACCATGTGTATTAAAGGCTTTTATAAAATTTCTATAAATATTTTATGCCCTTGCAATTATTTTAATATAATTATAGCAAAAAAGCTGTACTAGAATAATGGGAAAGGGTGCAGCCACTGTTATAGGTAATTTATTGTATACCTGTAAGTAACGAAAAAACAATTCTAGGCGGAATTCAGTTTATAGTGATGCTTTGTCAACAATAAATATGTCGTAACAATATAATATTATGATATAATAATTAATTATTATTAAATAGACATTATATATTTTCTTTAATAATATTTGTTTAATGTCTTGCCGGTTTTCCAGGTTTTCAAGGTTATAATTTTTACGATTTTCGTCAAAATTTGATTTTAAAACTATTAAAACATATATTATATTACACTACATTTTTTTTTCGACCACTGAAAATACCTATGACTTATTATAATGAACGTATTGTCATATTTTAAAGCATTTCTGTTTAATCTAAAAATTTATTCACAGAGTACCTATCAAATAAAAATTATGTAAGAAATTTGCAAAATTAAAATGTCTATAAATGGCTTAAAAATTGCTCAAATGTTTTAAAAATTTTAGCACCTAGAAAAAATAAATATAAGTTTTCTATCAAAATTCAAGCCTTTATGAATATGTTTAACGGAATTTCATAAAACAATCATAAATTAAAATAATAAAATAATTATTTTCGTAAATTTTGCATTTTTTCCTACGTTTTTATTTCGGTTTTTCCCAATTATTATAAAAACTCCTTGGAATATCAAACAATGACCTCCCTAAAGTACCAATGTTTATCAGGACGGTCCATTTGATTTTGTAACGGGTTTCTTCGTTGTGTTTCAACTCGGACTCTTAAAAATATTTTCCACAGACACTTCTACGTTTGAAAACTGTAGATAAGTATAAAACGTATGTCGTTTAACGTGTACGCCGTAGCTAATGCAGGCGAAACGGGTCCATATATACAATATCCGTTTTGAGGCAAACCCACTCTGAAAATCCTGCCAACGTTATAATTGATAATTTTAACTAATCAATTGCCGGTCTGACGTTATTATTGTTTTAAAACGAATATATTATATTATATTCTCTATATTATTATACTCGTTTATTATTACGTGGGCCGCGATATTCGAACGTGGGACGAAAACGAACTGTGTGCCGTTCGACAAATAATATAATATAATTTTAAACGAAGTGTACTCGCTCGATGCGGATTAGGGATGAAAATATAATATTATAGTGTAAATATTAAATAATAATTTCGTCTCATCACAAAAATCAAAATGTTGTTTCGGTTTTTTTTTTTTTTTTTAACATTCATCATGAATAATCAATACGGTTAGGCGAGTGCTTTTTAAAACGAATCTACGGATTGTATTACATTCCTCCGAAGTCGAAAGGACACCTCCCCTCTCGAAATATAATAATTTCCCTCTCTGGAGTTTTTTTTATGAAAATGAATTATAAATGAAAGTGTGTTATTTAAATTATTATTTTTCGAGCTATTATTAGTCTTCCCAAGGCAGCGGAACGGATTAAATCAATATTTCGTAGGTATACTATTCAATGTAGCATAATTCGATTTTGTAAATATATACAATAATTCCGTGATTGTTATTATATTATTATTATTTATTAAACAGTAATAGTCATTTTCACTGATGATTTATTGTCCTAATCTTCTTCGAAATATTTTATACGAGCAAGTACAACAGGTTGCCGGCATATAAGGGGTTACGTCTACACAACGACGGAAAAGTTATTTTTAAAAAAAATGTCCTGACAACCGTTTTGATGTGTGGGTTTATATTTACCTGTATATATATAATAGGATTACTAAGAATAGGATTTTAATGCTTTAAAAAACATAAAAAATGTCTTCAACGATTATTTATTAGGTATAATTTAAAAAGTAAAAATTGTATTAAAAGGTGTATTTTTGTTTGTTTTTTTCCATAGTATTTTAATTAATTTTATTTTGGTATCTTCTAGACTTCTTAACCATTCATTCGGAAATAATAATTTTAAAATTGTTTTGTTGCTAGTTATTTCTCCGACAAAATTGTTGATGCACTTTTTAATGTACATTGAAATTCTCACGTTAATCGCAACAATTTATGTTCACTATATAAATGAACTGCGAAAAAATGCTCTAAAAACTTGAAAATATCATTATAAATAGATTGCAAGTGTTTTTATAAGTATATTTAATTTGCCAACAAATGGAAAATAAAAATTACATTAAAAGAATCAGTATCGTCTGAAACACATTTTCTTTTTTAAGGCCTACGTTTTGGAACGCCAGAAAAATAATGACATTGCATCGAAATCCCAGCCTTAATAGTCTTCACGTTACACCCGGCAGAGCAAGACAGTGGCCCAACCGTGGTCGGGGGGAGATGGTCCAACGACAGGGGTACTATGTTTTATAATATTGTAATAATAATATTATATGTCGGGTCGAGACTAAAATAATAAATATTCGAACATTATGTTTTATAATGAAAACTCTCAGAGATCAAAATCGGATAGGTTAACTCGAAAATTTCCGCGTGTCTATTATGCCGTAGATAATACGCGTATGCATATTATTATTATTTTATTACGTAGTTATAACGACGGACAAAAAAAAATATAGGAAGTCGTTAAGAACTGCTGCAGCATGTGACAGAAAAAATTATACGCGCCTACAAAAAACGAGAATCGACTGTACGTGCACGAGCCGTGAACGCGTTATTTTTACCGTGGTCAAATGTAAATTTACATATAAAATGATCGTGACATTAAGTTAACGAATACATTTTTTATTATACGTGTATGATCGTGCGATGGTTCGATACAAAAAAAGTATCGTGTGTGCAGGTGACATTCGTATTATTACTATCAGATTAATTAATATACATTCGAACGATAAACTATATTTTTATGGATCGTGTGAAAAAAAATTACCCATTTACGTTCACCTTTCGATATTTGTATAGTTTTTTCCGTATAAAATTGAATTGGTTTAGGTACCTAAAATAGAAAAAGAATATAAAAAATAAAATAATAACATAATAATATATTTTTTATAATAATAGAAAATAATAAATCGTTATAGGGTAATAGTATCGAGTATCTGTTATTGGCATTATAGGTTATAGGTCAAGTTTGGTGTAAAAGTTTCGTAGTGCCTGTTTTACTGGACGAAAATGTGTTTGTTTATGAAAATACACATCTCAACAACAATACTATAAACTTATAACTTCTTCTAAAGGTTCGAAATCTAAAAAATTAAAAACCTAATGAAAACAATTTACAAAACACGAATGCATTTAAATACTTTCTTGATAATAAAAAAAATACGTAATACAGACAAAGACAATAAGTAATAATAAATTATAATACGATAATAATTATTGAATTATTCGAGGCATCGCCAATTGTATTAAAATGGTTTTTTTTTTTTTTTGATAAACGATTGAGATTTGGTTTAAACCTCTGGCCATCAGCTATCAGTCACTGTCTGCGCTGCTGCTCAGGATGATATTAGGTATATATATTATCGATTATTCACAAAAAAACATACCGATAAGTTAACTGTATAATTTATGTGATATAGTTGTTGTAATAGTATACCAATAATAATACGCGTACGAATCATAGGCGCAACTAGGGGGGTTCTTGGGGTCTTTAGTACACCAAGTTTAAAATTAGCACCCACAAAAATAATGAATAAACTTTTTATATTATGGGCTAAATATTAATTTATCCGTGTGTTTCATGATTAATAAACGGAACCAACTTCAGATTACCTACAGATAATGTATGTGTGCGTATAAAAAATAAAGTAAAAATAGTGCTGATATTGGAAACGGGTATGCCACTGTTATAGGTGGGAATTTTGGAAGAAATGATACATTAAGTTATTTAATTTATATCTGTAAGCAACGATGAACCATTGCTATTGAAAAACTATTCGAAACGAAGTTCCATTATATATATTTTGAAAGGCCGTATATTTACGATTTTCGTCAACATTTGATATTAAAATTTTTAAAAAATAAAAATACTTCGTTAAACACAATTTTTTTTTTTGACCACAAAGTACACCTTACTATAAATTTGTTTAATTTTCAAGCATTTCTGTTTAGTCTAACAATTTTATCCATAGACTATATCTACCAAATAATAATTAATTAATCAAATTATTGAATAATGTTTTTAATATTGAAAAAATTAATAAACTGAAGTGATTTTTTTTATTCACTAGAACACCCAGAGTCCAAATATGTAATTAGATACTCATAAATATTTGTTTTACTCAAGTTATAGCGATTGTAATGAAGCGTTTTTTTTTATTTCGTCATTAATTTCCGGAATCTCGATGCCTAATACTATTTTACTCTGCTCACATTTCAAATAAAAATAAAATGTATTTTATTTTTTACTATCAGCATAAGTCTTCAAGAAATAAAAATAAAAAAAAAATACTTATTTATTTTAAGTTTTTTGGTTATTATAGACAGACAATTTTGGAATTAATAGGATTTGTTTTGTTTTCAGAGACTGCAAATAAATTTTACTCAATTTTGCGTTATAAGTTTATAACTATTACATATTTGTTGTAGAGCAAATTTTTAGCTACACGACTACATAATTTATGTTTGTGGACAGTTAGAGCTGCATTGTATAAATAGTATATCGCTATTAAAAATATTGTAACAATACTTATAATGTTTAAATACACCGCAAGTTATACTGGGCAAATGTACGAGCCAAATGCTGAAATACAAACACGTTTACGTTTACTAAACCTATCACAATTTATATTTCATGTCATATAATTTAAAAATGATATTAAAAAAAATACTTATGAGTTTCCAATTACATATTTAGACTGGGTGTTCTAGTGATTAAAAATAATTTCAGTTTTAATTTTTTCAATATTGTAAACTAGAAATTATGAGCGGCTGATTTAAATTTCTGGACCATTGTGCACCGTAAATTAATCAGTTCTCAATTTTCGCCTTTTTTTTGTTTTTTCCAAATTATCACGAGCTCTACTTGAAAAATCAATAAAAATTTTTTTTTTGTGAACAACTATATCTGAAATGCAACTAAAAAGGTCACTTGTCGTTTTTCTACTGGATCAATATTTCTGGTAGAAATCATAGATTACAAAAATGTAAAATCATAAAATCTTTACGCCGTGCGACGCCATAAATACAATGAAACCTCTAAATACCGGTCACTCGGTCACTGAAATTTGGTCCACTATTCAGAGAGAGAATTGTATTATTATTAAATTAATTAGTAAACTACATTTTATTTTTACATTAATTAAATACATCTTTAATGTACAACATTTTATCGACGTGATAATATTTCAACGACTGGACGGATAATATAAGATATACATATGCACAGTAAAATAATGTACATATGTTATATGTAGTAATACAAAATAATTTATAGTGTAGATTTTTATTTCGGTATTTTACAATTATTCGTAATTTACGATAAAAATTATCAATATCAATGTTTGAAAGTGTCAAAGTCAGTGGCCTAGTCGTGCCTATGGTACGAATATTTTTTTGATTAAGTCGGAAATTGCAATCGAATGTTATATTGTAAAACTAAAAATAATAATATAGGTACCTATTACCGGGACTATAAATAGCTCGGCCCACGAATAACTCGTAGTCAGTAAAAAAGATTTAGTCAAAATTCCTAATACCTATATTATAACACTATGGTATGTTATGATATTATAGTATCATAATATATACCCGATCATCAGTATGATGCATATACGCGGTCGCGTGATCTACAGGAGAAAATAAACCAAGAGTCGTAAAACGGAACTGTTAGTTTTCAAAGCCGATCTCCATGTAATATTAAAGTATATAGCAGAGCATCGAATTTATAATATAATATATTATGAACATTCCGATTTTTAGGATTTATGGACCGTAAAATTAACCGAGCATCACCGGTAAAGGTCAAAACAACTGCAACAGGTCTGTATCAGCTGCAGCTCGAACCATTATATTATTTTAAAGATGTACCGTGAAAACACAATGTAATAATAAAAAATCTACTATTAAATAACAGCCCGGTTTGTCACGGAAAACTTTCTAAAATATAATTTCAATATCCTTCCTATATATATATATATATATATATATAAATAATGCCCGACGATGGTATTTTTTCCACATTACATAGATACCATATTGCCGCCGTGGCCTCAATTACATCCTCGTCACTGATAATCGTATAATAACACGTTAGCGTAGCGTACATTTTTTTTATAGAAAAAAACTTAACAGTTACGACATCAATTTAAAATAAAAGTTATAAATACGTATATTATTCGAAAGTCGAGTTGCTATATTTGAGTTTGATGCAATTACACTGCCGTCAGACTACTTTTTTTTTTTTTGGCAAATTTTACGTTTTGATGTTTTACCGATATAGATAATGATTGTTGTTATTGATGATTTTCTGTATGAAAATAACAAGACAAATCCTGTTATCCGTGTAGGCGTAGAAATTATAACGAGATTCTGGACAAAAAACAATTACTATGGATAACTCCGAAAATTGTAGGTTATAATTAGCTCACATCATGAAGAAACGAGACGAATCGGAACGTTTTGAACAAATCAAGTAAATATCTGCATCTTTTTTTTTTATTGTAGCCAATATTTCAGTGTTTTTTTCTAGTGGTTTTAATGGTTTACTATGATGTGTGCGCTTTTTTTCTGTTAACAATACTTACAATTTCCACCAGAAATTTTGCGCCAAACAAATGTTTGTAATTTAAAGCGTCTAGGAAGTAATTTATTGATTTGATTTAGCGGTTCTAGACGTGATAATATTTTTAAACCGTTCTGGTGATTTTCGTGCTTTCGAATAATCATTCAAATTTTTCCTGTATCATGCTAGAGTGTGTACTTCAAGTACCTATTCTACGAAAGTACCATATTTCCAAGGATATTGATGTCCTAATCGAAAATCTATTTTTTAATATCGTCTTGTTTGCAATATCGCGGTATATTATATGTATGTAGCGTCTATATAATATGAATATTATATACTTCCGCGTGGTGTATATTAAAAACAATTATCGTTTTGAACTATGGTAAAAACAGATAGAGGAATATTTTGGTAAACGCTTTGACACGTTTTCAACGAATACAACACGCCGACTGGCAATTAACGTCGAATCATCATTTGGCCGAAAACATCAGTTATTTCACCAAATGGTCGTGAATCATTAATTTGATATTATTATATACATATTATACATGTATACAGTATTGGTATAAGCCGGGTAAAACGGACCTTTTGACGGAAATCTGAGAGAGAAAAATAAAAGCGATTATCTCGGATATCACACGGTAGATAATATCACTATCGGTATCGAGCACACGGATTCGAATCTTTTTGACCGACAGTGCGAAATAATAGATAGATCATTTTCTGAAGTCTTATGACAAGTTGACCGCGGCGTCTGGCGAAATGTCCGACGAATTGTATACGGTCCTTAAAAACCGATTGTCCGCCACGAGCGCAGATTATCCGCCCGCGGTCCGTCGCTTTTATATCTGCGATCGGGACGACACGACGTGACGGCCGACCGTATAAAATCCAATATAACATAACCTATATAATATTTCGTTCAAATCATAATCGACCAGTGAGACGTGGCCGTGGCGGTTGGTCCCGCTGTTTTAAGTAAAAACCATAGTTTTTAGATTTCGAGCGGATCGAATATTATAAAATTATTCTATTAGCTACATGCGAGTATATCAGACTAACTGTCCCGCCCGACGGGCGTTGCCCATGCCAAAAGAAATACAGTCCAACAATGCGTACCAAGTAAACGTTTTCTATAGTATAACTACTGTTCGTCGTACGTCTCCGCATGGTGACTGTATGTTACAGCCCTTACGCTTATTTGTCATAACTTTATTTTATCCATATCACCAAGGTGATAACCCGTAAATCAACGAAAATAATTCGATTTCCGTACCCAAACTGCCAATAAATTTGTGTGATACTCATTTAGGAGAGAGGTTTGGGGTAAAACCCCAGCCTAAGAGTTATTCCTGGTCTAGAACTATATTTTCGCAAAGTTTCAGCTCAATCTATTCAATAGTTTTTGCACGAAGAGGTAACAAACATCCATCCAAACAAACATTTTAGTTTGTGATTACTGTGGGTTATCCGTATAGGTGATAGATCATCACGGATTTTCTGACCTTTTTAAAGTTTGCATTTCCGCAGTATATTATTTCGATGTAACTCGTAAGGTTTAGCCAGCATTAGCAATGTAAGTTTCTGAATATATTCGTTTTCACTACTTAATTACAAGACATCGAATTCTCTCTACCTTCTATGCAATATAATATACATATGTATAAACCTAACGGAACAAAACGATTTAGTGAAAACAGTATTAAAATCTGTTGCATATTTTAAAGAACTAAGTACACAGACAGACGTAGATAGTGACTTTGTTTTATACCGTTTAGAGATATGGGTTTTTCTCGGAAAACTGCATTTTTGGGTTAGTAAAATTGTTCAGATATTTTCACGTCACACATTAAAAGATGCGGATGTTTCACTCAATGACAATAAATTTGAAAAAAAAGTCTACTCTCAACAAGCTTCTATACATTTTAAAAAAAACTGTCAACAAATGTCGATACATCGGTTATCGGTTTTACTTTTGTTGATACCTGCTGGGTTAAATCGGCAACAAAGGAAAATACGAAAAACTCAAATAAACACTAATACTACTCCGCTCAGATTCTGAGAATTGTTTTTTGATCGTCTGTTCAGTACATTATGTAAATTACCTAATATCTTTTAAACTTCCTACCTACTATGGTGGTATCTACTAGCCCTATTTTTAAATTTTTTTTTTTTAAATGTGTTTTTGGGTAGCATAAAATTTTATGATTGCGCCGTCGTCGATAAAATGTAAAGTACAAAATATAATCGTACCGCTGTCAATGGCCATCCTTTACCGGGATCCGGCCGTTTGACATGTGAGTATGTGGGTATGGCACTATGGCCGTAGGTTAGTATCAATGTTATGTTATTGTATTGCCTAAAAATACAGTGTTTTAAATTTTTAATATTAAAATGTCAAGTGGGAATACGAATACGAACAAGCGCACAATTTTAAATTTGTTCAGTTCCGAAATATAAACAGGATACCTATACTTGTAATTGGTTGTCCGGTGGAGAGCAAAATTGGCCCGATACAAATGTTTGAATCCCTGTTGTAAAATTGAAACGGCGAGGGTCGCCTATTAGCGGTATGAAGTACTTCCGTATTTTTTTTAGAATTCCACCGCAATAATAATATCATTTGTGATAAATTCGCTTCGATATTTGGATTACGCGATGAAAATATTAACTCATAAACATTACACGGACGACGATAAATCATTCCCCGTCAATATCACTCGAGTCGCGTAACTTGTTATAATTTTTTCACCGTATATTAATTTTTTGTTTATTATACCATCGTTACTAGTTTTGTAGTTGATTAATTGACAAGTGCAGCTGCAATTATACAATGCGGACTTATTGATCGAGTGGGGTTCCGATTAGGTACATTATACATAATACGTATTGAAATATAAAATAATAATTAATTTTCGCTATGACCGGAGTTCATAAATGAAATAGGTAATATGTACCAAACGCTCCAGGCATCATCATTATATTTTTTTTTCAGACTTTAGATTTACTACCTTATGATATTAGTGGTTTTTTAATGTTTTGTAGCCAAAATGGCAAACACCGCATGATTATGATTTTATCGCCATGTCCACCCGTCCGTCCTTATTACGCAACAGGCTTATATGACTCTTTTTTTAATTTTTCACCCCGAATCTGATGAAATTATACAGGAATAATAATAATAATGTAAGAATAGTAATAATAATCATAATAGTTTAGAACGGTAGTTTTCCGTAAATAAAGCTGGAGGATGAAACTTTTTTTCGTGCATCCTATCGTTTTCGTACGGAGAGTTCGCAACAGACCTCACTACGACTTTACTTCATTTGAAGTACTTACTCATTTTTTAATTATTTAAAAAAAAAACTTTTTAACGATAAAATATGCAGATAAATACGTATAATTTACCCGTAGAATCGTGTCGAAACTACAATATTTTTTTTAAAAGTTCATGTAACAATATATGTAACCCGAGTGATTCTAATAATATTTTTGTCAAGGGACAGTTCGACGTTTGAAATGTATACGGGCGTGCCAGTTTCTCGCAGATTAGAAGGTCGTCACGGTGGCATTTGTCGTCTCTGTCTTTCTATTAACGGGCATTGTATAATTAGTTTGCGTAAAACATACTAAAACGCCTTTAAAATCGTTAACATTTCGAAGATAAATAAGAAAAGATTTATTTGAAATTGTTTGTTTATTTTTTTTTTATTAAATAATTGTATATAACTTTTTTTAATAAATCATATTCAACTATAAACGTCGCATTTTCGATATTTTTTTCGAAATGTCGTCATCTGAAAATAGTATAATTGCACCGTTAGTTATTTTCGATTTTTTCGATGGGGAATCCGCAATAACTGAGAAAATCGATAAACGACTTCTCTCTACAACGTATACCGTGCACGTTCAATTATTATCAACTACAATGGCCCGTGGTGCACATTTTACGAGACGTTTCGCACCGTGTTTACCGTGCCGGAAAAAAAAACACGTCATTATATCGGAATAATATCATAACGAACCCCCTCGGCTTTGCTCACTGTTGACTATATATAATATCAAAACATGTGTAATACTCAAAATGAATATAAATGGCGTGTTATATTAGGTAGGTAAGTATTCTTTAAGTATACCGCTTTCGACGGATCACGTCAATTTGTTCACTATCTAAACCTATTAGGTACCTATTATATGTATATTTTCAGCCCACTACACATTATTATAATATAGAGCGAATTCGTTTGAATCGTTTGCCGAAACGAAAAAAAAAACCGCGCGAGAAATAGAAATAGAAATAAAACAAGGTTGCCAACAAAAAATTTGCTAGAAGAGTCTCATCTATTAGATTCATAACTTAATAAGCGATTTTTTTTTCCCCAAATGTGTTTTAGAACACATTGTAGAGAAGAACAAAACAATTGCAACATTTACGTTCCTATTCCTTTAAAAAATAATGTAATTAATTCCTTCACTCGTTACTCTAGAAAGAAATCACTCCTTTAGGAACGCATTCCTTAACAACAACTTTTATTATTATTTTTTTAATAACAATATTTGATGGTTTTTCATATTCTATTTACTCTAAAATCTACACGAACTTCTAATATTTTAAACGAACAACAGTAAAAAATAAAATATTTTTCTGGATAATATGAAAATTCAAAATTAACTTAGTTGGAAATAATACAAAAAGTTTAAGTTGATTTAAAGTTATCAAGTAAATGAGTTAAGTGAATTAAAATATCAAACTAAGTAAGTTATGTTAATAAGTTGGAGTATAACTTAACTTATCAACTCGTTAATGCCCAGCCAGAAAAATAAGATATGTATAAAATATGTATAGTTTATAACTTATTAACTGATTTACCCGCGTATTTTTCCGAACTAAATACTTTTAAAAACAGAAATCAATAAAACAAAAAAATTAAATTGTGTCTTCCCGTTTCCACCCTTATCTCTGTCACATTTAATCGTTATTGCCCGGTAATTTATCTTTTAAAAAGAGTACTTTCTTATCCGTGCCAATTAAATTAAATATCAATAACGGTTTTTTTTCTCCATTAGTATTGCCGAGGTAACCTATAAATTAACAACAAAAAAACAAAAAAAAATTAATTTCTGTTCTAAAAGTACCAAAAACCCTGTGTCCGGCCATTCTTTAGGAGTTGGATTTCGATACAAGAAGTAGATAGCGATCTTCCTGTAGTTTTGAATGTCAAGTGTGTAAAGTGTCATCATGACCGGAAATAAATTTTAGATATATTTTGGCGAACGGACACACACACATATGCATACAAATAGTGGTGTGGTAAAGGTGAATAATTTAACCATTGTAACTGACTGGGCCATTTTGTTTTGCATACGATACCCACTGCCCTTATCGCATATCGACCTTTTTTACACTCGATGCCTACGCGTTACACTAGAAGCCAAGTGCTTACACGTATGCAATTGTTTTCCATTAACCGTTGAATTAAGTTCGCCCCGAATCTGGAATTAAAACAATTTTTACGAATTCGTAAAAACAGTATTTATAAATTACTCGGCTAATAGGTATAGTTAAATCTGAACCCTATTATTATAAATAATTCTAAATAACACTGTGTCGCCACTGTTTACACGCTACAGAATTTCAATTCGGCGTCTGAGATGAAATATATTATACGCGATTCCGAAAACAGCGTAACGTATTTTCACGGACAACTACTGACGACTCGACGCGAAAATATATTGCGCTGCCGCGAACACGTCAGATCCGATTAAATAAAGTGATCGGGCCGTCCGTCCGTGTGCGCACCATATATGATGGACGGATTATGTGTGACGGTTTCTTTTTCGCTCCCACGGGATCTCGAATTCTTGTATTACGGACGAATATTGTATAAAATATATAAAAGGAAAGGGGGTAAAAACAACGATATAAATAATTGTATACGTATACTCGTGTGTGCATTAAAAAAAAAAAAAAAAAATAATAATAATAATGATAAACGAATTTAACGCGCGAAACCCGATTTTTTACCACGCACGTATATACACCCCCCGGGGATTCGTCGTGTATAATTTTACGGTAAGTATATACAATTGTATCATGCACGTAAATATGTTACGCAGTGTATATTATTTATATATATATACAGGTAAAAGATATATTTGTGCAAAACGTGCGAAATGAGACGAAATGAATACCTAATGTACTATGTGTTATAATGTTATATTTATGTATGGGCGCAACTCGTTTCTATTATAGCGTGAAAATAATATTCAAGGTCGATTAGAAAAAAAAATAATAATAAAAAATTATACCGTATTATGATTTTTAATAATATTATACCTAATATATACTTCGATTCTTCCGTACCGGTATATGTTATAGCAAGAATATTATTTGAATTGTTGATGACGATTATAGTTTCGTTAAAAATAATTCGATTATAATTATAATCTACGGAAGATCCATTTATCAGCGATTTTCTTGGGAGATTCCTAGGTGTCTGATGTCTGTTTTTTTTTTTCAATAGATACGGAATCGTTTAAAATGTATTTTAACGATGTTTATACCCTGATTCCACACGTTCATATTAGGTGAGTATTCACATTAGATTTTTAAAAAGCAACGCTTACTTTTAAACGCAGATTCGAATAAATAATATTTTCTTACAAGATTATAGTAAATGAATCACCTTGTATAACGATGGTATACTCACAGTTGATTTGATTATTATTCGCTATAACAATATATTAAAGTACCCATAGTTAATACAAAAATAAGGTGATATGGGGTCGGGTGTGTCCCTGATGTAGATAAGAAATTGGGAAGACAGGATGAATAAAATTATTTATTTTATATTGGCTGTATGTAATGATAAACTGTTGTTTACGAAACACGATTCTGAGTAAAATTCGGTTACTATTTTTCGGTAACTACTATATTATACCAAACATGTATATATATATATATATATTTTTTTTTTTAACAAAGTATAATTTATAATAAACTTCTAGTTAAATTGTCAAGCATTTCTGTTAAGTCATATAATTTTATCTATAAAATACTTACCAAATTAAAACTTAAAAAAGACTAGAAAATATAAAATGTCTTTTTTGAGGGATTCTGAACGGAGTTGAGTTGTACATGTTTTGAAAGGCTGTTATAATATTTACGATTTGAAAACAATACATTTCGTAAATTTTCCAGTTTTTCCTACGTTTTATCCCGATTTTGACAAATAAGAGAACTTCACGGAACATAAAAGTATTATTTATTACTCATCAACTAAACAAAATTTTCTTTTATAAGAGGTAGTAGTAATTTTGAAATTTAGGATAATATTTATTGTAGAAAAGAAAATTAAAAACAAATTAAAATTATGAACACTACAGCCACGTAAATATTTGTTCGCTATATCTATAGATTTTTTTTCCTATTTTTCTTATTTTTTATGAAAACCACTTGAGGAATAAAAAAATAACGTTCTCAATGTATCAACTAGATTCAAATTGTAAAAAAAAATGTTTTGTCGTTTTTGATTGAAGCAAGACTTGTGTCAAAAAAGTTGTTCGCAGATAGAATAAAAATCGCGTATAATAGTATAACTAATATATTCCTCGGTACATTCAAAATCTAAAAGGTTATCGGAAAACATATTTATTTTCTTAATTATTCTAGTAATCAGACCCACTACTCGTAATTTATTTCGATACCATTAAATCATGTTCAATTAACATTTATACGTTCCGTTCGGTTAGGTTAGTTCGGTCAGGTTACATCACCTATTGATAATATAATAAGTATACCTACCTAATTAAAATAATATTATGCTAATGATTCGTAAACGTTTCGTCATACTTACAACAATACTATAATATCGTGAGGACGTACTACCTCTCGTATTTGAGGGGTTATGTATAGGCAATTTTCTTGACTCTTCGGGAAATAGAAATTTTGACAGATAAAAAAAAAAAATCTCAATTCAGTTTCGAATACGTGATTAAAAATAATATAATTTTTTGGTGACTCTAAAATTGAAAATTTCAAATCGATTTCCTAAAAAACTTATTATACTGTTTATACCTATTCCAACAAATTTCTAAAACCCATAGACGCGTCGATTCACTTCGGTTGTACACCTGCATCTTTCCGGATACCCAATTCGTAAAAACTCAACGTTTCCATTTGGTATTACGATTTCATGTGTACCTATAAATACACAGTTAATCGTTGTTTCCCGGTAACTTATTTTTTAGTAATAATACTTATTGACAGTGCAGTGACCTTCTGTTAAGGGTTTCCGGGGTATATTGTTATACCGACCGGTAGAGCAGAAAACAAAAAAAATAAATAAAATAAAAGTGCCGAAATCGATCGTTATTATTACAGCATACATCGGACTTTAGTGATGCGATTCGATGTTCGCGCGTTAATATCATATAATAATAATTGCTCGCGTTACATAATAATGTTATTTTTAAAAAGGTCTGCTCGTTGGTTTTTCGACACTATACGTAACGCGGTTATTGCTCGTCGCGTTCTGAAGACCCGCTGTTACAATACCTATTATCTATACAATATAAGTAGCGAACGGCACGTGCCGCGTCGGCGGAGAAGGAAAATTCGATTTTTCAAAAAATGTCAAAACCGTCAAAAAATGACGGTTAAACGTTTTAAAACGAGAACGCGTACGTGACACATCGGCTTTATTCGGTAATATTCGTAAAGGTCTTCGAAGGGTTAATCCGACGGATGTTGACGCGCAACTCAAAAACCGCGCAAATCAAGAGGCGCGCGCGCACACTTGCGGTTAAGTCGATTTGTATAGCCGCGCGCACTTTGGTAAAACGTTTCTAGCGCAAAACAATCGAACCGAATCCCCGTAAATTGGTCACCGAGAAAACGTAAACGCGCGCACACACACACAAAATATCATAAACATGATGACGTCCTTTATACCTACCGAAAAATAATAATACTACAAATATTATTATTATTATAGATATAAAAATGAAATTACGCTGGTTTTTTGTTATTTTTTTTTCTTTTTATACGGTTTTATGTTATTATAATATAATATAATATGTATACTGTTGTTGGAAACGCGTCTATGCATACATGTATAATATTATTATAATATCGTTATTGTGGCTAAAGTTTGAAAACGTTATAATAACGTTACGGTTGTCGAGGGTTAGTGGGGTAGGGGAGTGCGAGAGGGAGGAGTCTTTTGCAATATGATAAAACGTAATTTATGCTGCTGCAAAAAAAGAAAAAACGATACCGACCGACCGAAAAATTAATATAATAACAATAAACGGGGTTCGGGTGGGGGGGAGGGAATTAATAACCAAAACAAAACGCGTAAAAAAACAAAACAAAACAAAAACGCCATTATAAATTAGTTACCGATATATTATTATATATTTAACTACATCTCGATACTTATTATTTGCCTGCGAATCGATAAATTATTTTTTTCATGGTTCTCTAACTATTTTACACATATATTATATAGCTGTTTGATAAATAACTTGTTTGGATAATTTTTTGTAGTGTATTTTTCCTACAACTTTTTTTGGCTTATAAATCCCGGGGCTCTAATAAATTACGAGTATAGATTTAAATTATTTAAAAACGCCATCCGAGGATTCATAATCTATGATAATATGATTAAAATGGTTGAAAGTGATTCGTGTTTTCATACATTTGGACCAATAAGCTAGAGTCAAATAAACATGCTCAGCCCAATTTGTGTTTTTAAAAATAATTTGACTCCGTACACTTCTTTCCTGTATTTTATAAGAAAAGCATATTTGCATTTTTTTTATCTGACACTAAGTTTCCCATAAAACATAGACAAGAAACCCAAGAGTTCTATTAAAAGATTTCAAAATTAAAAATTGGGCGAGCCACTACTGCTCGTCCAATTTTACTCCGGGTTATTGATTTAAAACGTCGTTTCTAAAAATGACCATACTTTTTTCCCTTAAATGGGAACTACACAGTAGATATTTGAAACAGTTTCATCATTAAGATGGCCATTAAAGGAGAAAAAATGAAAATTTAAAAAACTATTTCCCACTTCTTTTTTATTGAAATTGTATTGATTATATTTTTATATCATATTATTATATAGGTATAATATAATAATAATTTTGAATATTTTGAATTATATTATAGTAGCTATTATTATTACTATATTATCTATTATTATTATGACTAAAATGAGCTGCATGCATTGTTAAGTAAGTAGGCAGCAAAAATACTTATGAAACAAATTTGTTCTGTGTGTACTGCAGTGTATTGATTATGAAATATGTTTCGTGCGATTAATTGTATCAAACAAATTTCGCGCGAAAAATTTCCCCTTGTATGTTACCTGCCTAATGCTTGTTCGCCACATTTCGAATTCCGAAAAATTACACATTACTGCAAGATTTCACCACATATCGATCCGGTATAAATGGATGCAAATAATAGCGGATCCGTAAAATAAACATATATATTTATAAAACAAATCGTATGTATACATTGGCTACATTATTAGATATATACATTCGCGAAACGATTCCTCGTAGTCGGCGAGTAGTCGCGTACGTATTGTTGTAAGTTCATTATACGCACTCGAGGAGCCTCGTGTATCGTTTCGATCCGATGGGTTTCCATTTATAAAACAAGCGGAATGGGGCGTAGTGATGTTTACTCGCATTTTCGTTTATATACGTCGTTGCTGAGGTCATATTATTATTATTATTATTTCGTATATAGTATTGTGTATATACAGTAACACATTGTTCTGAAAATGAAATTTCGTATTCAATATTCGGTATATAGGTAGGTATAGTCATTCATGTAGTAGATAGGCGTAGGTATACAGGATGATTCTTTTATCATGCGAACCCGTCGATACTCTCGGTGGATTTTAAATGGGTACATTTTTACCTCTATTAACTTTCGATTTTCAAATAACTCCGTCTCCCGGGTTTACAACACAGATATTAAAAAAGAAATTTGGCCTAGGCCCGGCTTCGATTGAAGATAAACGATATAAAATTATTGAGATAGTATTTGGACATCGCATGAGGAGAGAAGAACCAGATGAGCAGTAAAAATGATAACGGAAATAAATTTTGGAAGAGTTAGAGGAAAAGGAAAACCGACAAATTTTGATGTTAGGTTGGATACGATTGAGAATGATATATAAAGATACTCAAGGACAGTCAGTATATACGAGGTGGGTAACTGGGTCAAGAAAAAGTTTAGGGTGAAGTACTCTAAATAGCTTGGTTTTATGGTTTCCACTTGTAAGGCTAAAACTTGCCCATCGTGGTTAACTGTTTTAAAATTGCATAAACAAACGCAGTATTAGTTTAAATAAATTTCGGGTTTGAAATTTTTGATTTCTATCAACTCGTTGACGAGATATTCCACTTTAAGTTAAGAAGGGGGGGAGTAGTGGGACATTAAATGCACTTGTGTGATGTCACGGCACGGCATGTGGCATTTGAATAGTGTTCCATAACTGTCCCCTTACTTAAACTAAAAAATAGAATATCTCCGTCAACGAGTTAAAAAAAGGGCAACAAATTATTTTAGATGTTTATAAATCGAATAATTTTTAAAATTATAAATTTTTCTCTATTTAAAATTGCTGAAAAGTAAAATGTTAATTAACTTGTGTACATACTTTTAAAAATTGCATATTTACTTTAATTTTAAACTGGAGGTGGCATAAGGAAGCATTATAATATAATTTTATATCCATGTTTAGATATTATGATACATCTATATGACCTACTTCTCCGGTCTAAATTAAAAAGCGGGCGGGTTGAAAATCAAAAGTCGATGTACGTTTTGGGTACACAATGATGTAGGAAATATGAGTACGATTTTGGAAATATCGTAAATAAATAGATATACGTATACCTACAGACCATTTAAATAATTTTAAATCAATGACGAGTGAAAAAAAAACGTACCTAGCAGAGCTCCGTCAGTAGAGTGGAATTTTCTTCAGCCGACTTGTTACCGTTACAATATTTCATGAGTTTGTAAGGGAATTTAAAACCCGATATTTCTTATAAAAACATGAAATCTGACCACTAAAAATAGTTGAGGGGGAGGGGGTTGAAAGTCAAAACCACATTCTTGGTTCTCGCACCGTGCGTATACAAAATGTCATCCCCATATCTTCAACTGGAGGCCTGTAGAGATATACAATATCATAAAAACACCCTATCCTCGCAATAATTTGGTGAAATTCATATTGAAATGCAACTAAAGTTGTATCACTTCAGTCCGTCTACAAAAAAAAAAAACCACTTATTCCCAAGTTTGGGTTCTTTTGGTCCAGATTGAGCCACTAAAAGTGTCCAAATGTATCAGGAAAAAGATATAAAAAGACACAATAATATAGTGCAATAGTCTCTGTTCTCGGGGAAAATTCGACAAAAAACACCAAAATATTAACTTCACTCGAAATCTTCGTTGATTATCGCCGGATCACGATCACTCTGTATAATAATATACAACAATAATAAATACACGCTGTACGAATTCTATGCAACCTTGACGTGTTGCGTGCGCGCGCGATGATATTGTCTTCCGAAGCGAGTTTTCTTGCGCTCAGAAACAAATAATAGTATGCATACTTACAGACAGGTATTATACTATAGTTACACATAGTATAATAATTATGTTCGGTTATTAGTTCACGTCATATTACAATAATTAACGACTCTTTAACGTAAATAAATCATCTCGAATTAAATCCACGCCGCAGCCGTTTCTTTTTCCCTCTCCGCTAGATGTGTTCGCGCGATAAGATCTCGGGTATTATAGTACACGAAACATTTCGTGGAAAACATTCAGTGTCACGTTTAGTCAGTATTATAGTGTAGGTATGTTGTACGAATGTTATGGTAGAAGGGTCGCTGGCCAAGGGCACATAGCTGTAGTAAAGCATGTAAAGCACTATGTTGACGATTTTTAATCCACTACCTGCATCTAAACACATTGTTATAATATTCGCATTAGTTGTTTGCTGATAGGAAAAAAGGTGTGTCAACCATGGGACCAAAATTTTTTAGAGTGAGCATGGGTCCACTATGGCATATCCTTTGTTTGGCCACCGTTCGTAAGGTTGGTAATACTAAGTTAAGATAATTATTAATTCGTAATATCATGATTATAGAATTTCTCACTTTATACTTTTTTTAAGCTTTCCGTAGTAAGACCGAACTCTCAGTAAGAGAAAATGTATAGGAAAAACAAAAAAAAAAAAAAAAGAACTTTGAACTGTGAAATCCGAAATTCGCAAACACACGCACCATCTACGATGGTAATATATATTTAGTTAAAATGTTATTAGCAAAGGTTGCACTTAAAACGCGTTATTCCTATACCGTATATATATATATATAATACGTATTATAAAGCTATAAACTTTTTTTATGGAAATCGACTTACACCGCTAGTCCTCCTTTTTTTTTCCTTGCCAGGACTAAATTTATTGAGCACATTTTTTTAATCGAAAAAAAATACCGGGAGAAAGAAAGTGATATAGCTTATATAATATATATAGGTATACTCGATTTACCCAAACAGCCAATTTTATGATCCCCGGCTCGACGGTATTTGTCATTAATTATAATATGTATAGTAAAAAAGTCGGTGATCGGTATATATATTTATATATATAAAAAAAAACACCGAATAAAATGATTACTTTTTTATTACGAGACCCTTCGATATATTTTCAAAGATCCCTCCTGCCGCGGTACAAAAATATTGGGTTTCTTTGATAATTCACTCTAGAATATCATTATATCAAATCGTACCTTTATGAATTGTGACTCTGATCAGAATTCTTATGGAGGCAATATAAATATATATGTATGTATGTTACGGGCACAATCACCGAATTGCCTGGACATTTAGAGGTGTGTCCGAACGCATTGGGCAAAGCCCCTAGTACCTGCTATATCACTTTTTGCCGTGTCCAGTCCGAAGTTGGACACTTCGCGGATTGTCCAGTGTTCGTGTGCAAAGCGATTGTGTAGGTTTTATTATGCTATAGAAATTTGCATACGAGTAGGTTGTATACACTCTTATATTATTATTACGAAGATTATTGTTGCACTATTATATTGATATTTTGATTCGGAGCGGAGCGAGGGATCCATTAATTGGTTTTACCATGATGTGTATTTTTTTAAATTCCGAGCGAAACGTTTATTTTATTTTTTTTTTTTTATGTGAACAACTTCTTTACCGAACATTTCGCTTTGATTTCCAAGTGTAGAAGTTTTTCTGAAAGCAAATATAACTGGGATGGTACTTTTGGGAGGTCGGTCATTTTTTGATTTTCCCACGAGTTCTTCAAATTGGACCCAACTTACTACCTCTATAGCAGTGTTGTAATCATCAGTAGTATCATATATTATTTTTTTTTAAAAGAAAATATTTTTATTATATTTCCAATTGTGCAGGTGTTTAAATAATTCGTTTTTTTTTCACTAAATCAGTTATTAGCATTTTCACGATTAAGTCATCGGAATAATATTATATTAAATAATTATTTATTAAAAGCATTTGTACTCGTGAATTTCAGATTTTTGTTCCAATAGCCTGTCTTTGTTATAAACAATATGCTACAACGATTGCACAATTTACACGAGAATTTACAACGTACCGACTGCAGTTGTAGCTCGTAAACAATGATATTTAATTTTATCGAAATATCAATTAATTATAAAATTAATTTTGACATACATTGATTTTATAATTATAATATTTTTTTTATCCGTGTTAGTATTAATAATGTTAAGTGACATCGCGGCAACTTAATTTTGATTGTAATTAAATAAATTATGTTCTCATAAACGAATAGGTATAATAAGTTATCATAATATAACAAAATGAAATTTCGCGTAAGCCGTATATAGTGATATAGTTCATCAGTTGGTTAATTCAAGTGATTTGGGTGTTTAACCATTGCCCCTCTTTAAAATTTAAGTATCTTATAATTTGTATTTCGATTTCATATAATGTTAATAATATTAATAATTAATTAATTAATAATATTAATCTATTATATATTCATAAAATACGCCCGAAATATATTTTTTCTCTGAAGTTCGAGAAAAAAAAAATGAATAATTTACGTCTTAGAAGGGTATCTGTCTCATCTAAACACAAAATATAATTATTTTCCATTCCGTCAGAGTTCATATTCAATTCAATTTATAGAATAACCTATTTAATTTTATTGAAATACAAAAAACGTACAATTAAGAGTAAAATTAATTTCGTTGTATTAATAACACCGTTAATGTCCGGCCATTACTTTCGCCGTAAATAATCTACAAAAAAAAATTTAGAACGCGTTTATAGTTCACAATAATTGACACGGTACAAAATACGTTTAATTTTTATGGTTATAAAATTGCATTCAGTTTTTTGTTTCAAAGATTGCATTATTTAAAATCATCAACAGAATATAATAATTTTTATTGTAAAATTAATATATGAAATTTTGTGGGAATCTGTTTAATGTCATTACTATCGAATTGATCATCAGGAAAAGAAGGATGAACATTTTTTGGAATTACAATCCTTTTGATTATTTGTTGACTACATAAAATCATATTAATTTGTGCTTTAATATATATTTTAGTTACTTATGACATTAACCAACTAAGTACGGAATTAACATACCAACTCCTCAAAGATCATTCGAATTTCTTGAACAGATTTATTTCGAACTCTAGGAATATGACTGTTCACACAGTTGCGTAATCCAATGTCTTCACCAGTTATCTAAAATATAAAATAGCTTCTGATATATTTTTTGCATTATGTGTAGAATAATTTATAAAATAGATAAATTGTACTGGTTTTATGAACAAATAATTTCATATAATCAGGTAAAGCCAATAAATGTAAATATTATACGGAAAGCTCGTTCAATTGATAAGGAATATTGCAGGTGAAAATGACGACTGATATCAATGGAAAAGTAATTTATCTAAAGCTGAAAACTTTCAATAATCCACACTTCATTAAAAAATGTTTGAACTCTAATATTTTTGAATCTGATGCAATAGTAAACAGAAAACCATCAATTTTAAAGACCAGTAATATTTTTCCGAAAGTGGTTTAAGTTACGATAATTATTGTTTATTAGTTTTGGGACGGTATGTCATTTTACACAATGTATATTTTTACATCATGACCAATATCGTTGATATCGTGGTCGCAACGGGCGAACAGCGAAGAGTAAATTACTCTTCGCTTAGTATTTAAAGAAGAACAACTGTTATTTTTCCTTAAATACTAAAGGAAAATAATATAAAGATAATATATAACATAAAACCGGTTTTTGATAACTATACGATTCTTAGTATTTAAAGTAGAATGATTCAGAAGTTTTTCGTTGAATTTGTTTTACTATGGATATTTTGTTAATCATTTATTAAATTTAATTTAAACATTTGAAAATGTACTATTTATTGTTTGAACGAAACTAATTACTTGATTAACTGTTAAAAATGGAGACAGGAGTTCGCTTAATGTTTTTGGTTGTCCATTGGATGTACATCGTCTATTAAATCCAAAATTTTTGTGACATATTGATTTAGAATCAGGTAATGACGGAAGTATTAAATTGTCGCTCTTTTCGTTAATGTTAGATTCTGTACTAGACATAATAGCTTTATTAATAGTTTTAACTATCAGTCCGAACAAAATAGGTATATGTAATAAGTAGATATGTTCTGTATTGAAATTCAAAATAATATTTATTTGTTGACAATAAATTTTGAACAAATAATATACTTGTTTAATAGTAATTGCATAGTATTCTATACCAATAGTTTTGTATTTATTTCTATAGTAACTTAAGAAATCTATAAATACTGATGTGTGTGATACTGTTGTAGGTGTAAAGTTAGTTATTTAGATTACGTAAAGTTATTTAACTCATATCTGAATATAACTATGGAAAATTGTTGACGGAATACGATTCTGAGGGAAGTTCGGTTAAACATGGTTTTAAATGCCGTAATTTTTACGATTTTCATTAAAATTCGCTTATAAAAAAAAAAATAACTAACATATAGTCAAACTTTGTTTGACCACGAAGTATAAATTATAATGAACTGTACATTAGGTTATCTAGCATATCTGTTGAAAAAATAAAAATACGCGCTCTGTGCCTCATCGCAAAGTTAATAAAAGATGCATCACCATTCAGTGCAATTTTCTTTGGTCAGTACCAGCCTCTATACCGTCACTACAACCCCCACTCCTACTCTTTATGGTTGAAATAAAAATACACTTTGGATTTTTATACAGCAACCTCCCTGTTTGAACACATATTTAAACAGAGGATATTTTTCTAATAACAGAGGGGAGTATCGTTCCTTTGAAAGAGAACATCTTCCATTACTATTCGTAAAAGTAGATTTCCACTTCATCATGCGTGTTCAGCCAGTTGTAGTATAACATAGTAAAGTATTTAGTACAGGGATTAAATTGAGAGGACAACGCAAGGGGAATCAGTCTCTCTAACTCTCACTACGCTTAAAAACAGTCCTCTTTAACAAATTCTTCAGAGGTGCACTAGTTACTCTGCATACATCCACCGTTCAAAATAATTACGTATTTTAGATTCTGAGTGGAACGAAGAAGTTTATGGATTTACAAAAATGTTTATTTTTTTTTTTCTATGAACAGCTTTTCTACCAGAGATCTTGCTCCATGCTCTGTACTTTAAGGAGGGAATTTTTCGATTTTGTTAAAAGTTTTCTTCAAAAGTGTGAAAATGTGAAAAAAAACGGAGGAAAAACAGGAAAATGTACGGAATATATTAGTAAAGTATTACGATTTATTTTTCTGTGGATAATTTTTCTACCAGAAATTTTAAACCAATTTATAATGATAGCACTTTTTTTGAAAGGAAATTTGACTAGGGAGGTACTTTAAAGAGGCTATGTTTAGATTTTCTAAAGAGTTTTTCCAAAAAAAGTGAAAAACCAAAAACAACGGAGGAAAAAGTAGAAAAAACAGAAAAATCGGTACCTACATATATTAAACAAATATTTTAAAGAAAATATATAATACCTTAATTATTTTACCATAATATGATATATACGCGCTAAAAGGTACCACTAAATATTTCAGTTGGATGACCTAGTATTGAAATGGAATTTTTGGGGAATGTATTGGGGTACCCAAACACATATTTTCAGACAAATATTAAATTTTTAACACTTGATACGCGCACGTGTAATACAACTTATTTTTTTTTTAAATGGCAACACCATTTTTTTTTCTACATATTCTGGCACACAGATAGAATATGTTGTGAATTAACACATAGGATACTTTTTATCCCGATAATGCATTTTTGTAGGTTAATTTTCAATGCTTTTTAGTTTAAAGTTAATCGTTTTCTTTATGTCGATGTGATAGAAACGTTGCATTTATGGAAATATGCTTAAATAAGTCAGCCAGTTTTTATTTAATATTTTAAATAATAAACAGGTATTTTACAAAGTATATATCTAGTGTACACACACTAAATTTTCAATTAAAATGTGAACTACACACGACCGAAACCAGGCAATACAGTTAGTATGAAGCTATGTATTATAGTGACGTGAAATTGGTCCCCCGAAATTAAAGTTTACTTACAAACTATGACAATTACAATAATTAGTTACTTAAAAGTTTCTAAATGTTTGAATTGGTCCAGAGTCGATCTGACAATGTAAGATAGTCCAACTTCATGGACATAAATTGCCCGACTTTAGAATGGATAAAGCAAGAAAAAGTATAGTACTTCGGACTTTGCTCAATAGGCACCATCTTGAAATTCACTGGCGATTGGAGTATTGTCCAGTCACCGGGTTTTGCCCGTGACATACATTGGATATATTATGTCTAATTTTGAAAATTGGACACTGTGAAATGTTCATTCAGTTGAATCAATTTTTTACCGTTCATTTTAATATTATAGTGAATCGGCCCATTTTCAAACTTAAAGTTTATTATTATTTTCAACAATACGGACTGAGATCAATTACACGAATAATAGAAAATTATAAGTAACAACAACAACAAATAAGTATATAACGTTAAAAACATTGTCTGTGTTCGTATTTTGAGTTTTTTTTTTAATTTTTCAGGGAGTGTGTTAATATTACAATTTAAAAATCTTTATTTTTCGATCAAAAAATTAAATTATCGATAGAAAACACAAACGATTTTATTAAATTTAACAATTGGCCAATTAATGTGCCAAGTCTAATGTTAAAACTAATAGCACGAAATTGATTCTACTGAACGAAAATTTGATACTATCCAATTGTAAATATACGAGCCTCAATATGTACATAAAAGATACATGCAATCCGGTGCAATAGTATCTATTTTCGTCGAAAATTGTTATAGAGACGTACAAATAGTATACGTGAAAAATGGGCAACTTAAAGTTACTAGAGAGTCAATTATTATAATTTAAAAATCTAGCGGGCCAGAGCATAGTAAGCCAAAAATTAAGTCATTCAAATTTCAAATTTACAATTAAAATTCATTTTGTATAATTTGTATAACTTGTTTAATGTGAGATTTGAGAATGTGTAGGTGACGATTCAGCAAAATCAACTTTTATTTCTGAAGTGGAAACACGTAATAGGTGATTTAATGTTTCATCTGTAAGGAAATTTCTTTCCATTAATTTTAAATGCGAAATGTGCATTTAAAAATGTGAGTCGTTCCGAACTTAGATGGTATTTTCAATCTCGTGTAAATGAATACTTTTCAGCTAGTAATGTTTTCCAAAATGACATATCAACCTCTTTTGCAGATAAAAATGGATCTGTTTGCGACTCGCATAATTCTAATTGGAGTGAAGCATTTCGCTTTTCAATTTTAACTGTCATATGATTATTATTATATAAGTTTATTTGAAGATTTATTTACGATAAACGTGATAAAATAAAATACAGATAAACGCTAAAATCGTGTACAGTAATTTTAAATTATGGCGCGTGCCAGATAAAAAAGGTACGCGGGTAAGATGCAGCCTGCGGGCCGCCAGTTGCCCATCTCTGCAGGTATATAGGCAATAGTTTATTGTAATGACGTATTTTGTATAATAATAAAATATCCGATTGTCGGCGATAAATATTAAAATACTAAAAAAAATAAAAAATCTGAATGGAAATAATGTGTGTATAGGCATAGACGGTACGGTATTAAATTGTAATAGTAAATTCTAATCGAAATTATCATAATTGAAACGAAGATTAACTAGAACGTTGAGATGTTTGGTTAATTTATTTATCCTTTCCATTTAAACTACCTATGTAATCATCTATAACAGTATTAATTTCACTCTCGTAATAATTTATGGTTTGCGGCCGATTATAAAATAACAATAATTATTATTATAGCGTGTATAATATGGTACGCGCGGTCTTCGATATTGTTTATAACGGTATACAGAGTATATTATCAACGGCTATAATAGATAACGTTCGAATACTTATAATATTTGTTTATCGAAATATTCGATTATTATGAGTACGATGACGGTAAAAAAAAAAAACATAATAAATTACCGGCAATAAATAGTATTCGATATTAAACATGATTACGCATTTATATTAAAGGAACTTACATAACATCGGTAACAAATAACATTATAACGTATCGTTGCGATAATTAACGAATTATGATTATAATTAATAGTTTCGTATAAAAATACGAAAAGTATAAAGTGGTAACCTACCGCGAGTTTATCGCGACATTATAAATAAATATAAACATTATCAGTACATCACGTTCGTTTTAAAACATGTGTATTTTGATCGGGTTATAAAATGCGCTGAACCGACGAAATTTCCAATATTACGTGAGAGATTTTTTTTTTTTCATGTTACGTATACATTATAATATAATGTATTTACTTGTTTTAGACTTTTAGCGCTACAATTACAACCGTACAATTTTCGATTCATCAATATTTTATCTCGAAACGAGTTTCAGTAAAAAAAAAAAAAATAATAATAAAAAAGGAAAGATTATTAATACTCATATTGTTATTTAATTTAAATTTCGATAAAAAAATACAAATACAAAAATGTTTATTTTAATATTTCCATGCAATACGTTGTATACGTAAACGTTGTAAACGTACAGCGATTGTCACGTTAATAATTACTTCGTTTTTAAATAGGTATCTTCAAAAGAAAAACAACAAACGGACATACTTCGCACGGTGGGCGGGCCGCTGTTATAGATGAGAAGTTGGAAAGGTTAGGGAGGAAATTTAATGTATATCCATACGCAAAGATTAATCATTGCTAACGAAAAGCGATTCTGAGCGGAGTTCGGGAGTTCGGTTATACATGTTTTGAAAGTCCGTTTTATTTATTATTTACGATTTGAAAATAATAAACTTAGTACATTTTTCCGTTTCATTTTTTTTCAGTGTTTCATATTTATTATGAAAATCTCTGAGAAAATCAAAAAATAACCTTTTTAAAGTATCTCCCCAGTTAGATTGCGTTCCAGAAAAAGTGCATACTTGAAAATCGGAGAAATATTTCTGGTAGAAAAGTTATTCACAAAAAAAAAAAATAATAATGAAAAAAATTAACATCATTGTAAAACCAATACATTCCTCGCTCCGTTCAGAATTTAAAATCGTAGAAAAATAATGCACAATTTATGAACGGCAAAAGAGCCTTGTCTAATGCATTCTATATCTTCCCGACTCTCCACTCGCGCAACAGTGGTACTTACAGGTGCAAACAGTATTTGACATTTGGGATGGGGGAAGGGCTGATTCTTATGCTCTTCTTTACATTTTATGATATATAACAATGTATTTTATGTGGTGAAATCATTAATTTTGGAGGAGGAGCTGTAGCAAATCTAAGGGAAGCTAAACCCCCTAGTCCCCCCCTATTTGCGCGTATTTCGGTACGTTAATCATTAGTATCAACTCATTTGAAATGTTTTCTATTTGAATATATTATTATACTATTTTGTTCGTTTAATGCATCTTTGCCGAACGCATAGACTGCGCGTAAAATCGCCGACTGTAGATTATTATAATATTATGACGGTGATATTTCCGAGATAACGAAAACTAGTTTATCGATTGATAGGTACCTACACCTACGCCTACGTCGTCATAATGTTATGTGCCACGTGCCATTCTAGGTCACTTTGGTATACGTTCGATTATTAAATATACGGACACTATTTCGTACGGTCGGGTAAAAATGTAGATTGCAGAACGCGGACACGTCCATATACCGTAATATACATTGTACAAACGTATACAGTGTAAAATATACATATTATATATGTTGTGGCTGATGTTGAAAATTGGATGATGTCAACTTGTCGACGTTGTGCCGTTCGTTTTACTACCGAAGTGAATTGACCGATAGTCAAACTTAGAGGTACAAGAACATCGTCTCTATTTGCACGCGTCGGTTTTTTTTCTTTCGATATTTTAATTTTAAAATGAGACACGACTACTTTAAAATTGTAATAGTTCACATACTTGAATCTCACTTTAAAATTAAATTATCTTGAAAAATCCAATATTTTCACCCTTAAGTTTAATAATACGCCGATTCACTGTAATGTTAAGACTTACAGCACAAAATCGGTTCCACCGTACTGCTCGTTTGTTATAAATTCCCTTTATGTATACTTTTGAACAAAAATAAGACATTTTTATTTTATTTTTTTTTTTTGACAACTCAAAGTTTTGGGGACATTTTTGAAGTTTCGGTATCTGAAATTCGAATTTTAAACTTTATTTTTGACATTTTGACATGCTAATATAATTTTTTAACCTATTCATATTATGTAGGTATTATCGGGTTATGTTAATGTTGAATCTAGATAACTATAGTGTCGGTGTCTGTGGCAAAATTAACGCTGGTTTTTTTGTAAATACGACTAGATTTTCTGTTTAACAACAGAATCGATACCGCGTTCAGTACGAGTTTTTCCAGATCAAAAGAAGTCCAAGTCAAAGATGCCCAGTTTTGTCTGTACAAATTTGCACAATATTTAAATGCTAAAATCATTTTTACCATTTTCTTTATTGCATCATTATTTAGAAACATAAGGTCGTGGAAAAAAACATCGTTTGAGGTTTTATACATTCTCAGCCCTACTTTAATAATATTCAATCAAGAATTAATCAGTAAACACCACAAGACGCGCGTATTCGTGATAAAAATATATTATCGCTCTGTACAAGTATAACGTAATGTATTACCGCACGCACACGTATCGCATTATTATTATTATTTTAATAATATTTAAATATTATTCAACATTGAAATCCATTATAATATTTATATAAATGGTCATATCATTGGTTTAAAAATGATTTAAATATTGTTATTTTATGTTAGGAATGGAACAAGACGTCACACGAGGATTCGACCAATATAATATATATATAACTTATATAATAATATAACTTGACCAATATAACTTGTCCAATATTTTAATATTTTATTGTTTTGTAATATTTACTAAAACCATTTCTCTATCTTACATAATACGTATGTATATTTTTTAATTAAATATAAAACTGCTTACCTAATTGTTTAATAGTTTTTATAAAATCCAAAATGGCCATTTTATAAATATATTTTAAAAACACTTTCGTTTCGTTTATAATAATTATTTATTAATGATGAACTGTTAAGTTTCTAAAATGTTTTAAAGTTTAAAAAATCATCATTAACAAAATTATTTTTCATGGAAAAATTTACGAATCGATTGTTATAATTTATAGTATTGGCAATGGAAATAATTTAAGTGGCAGTTTTAAACTTGAAAATTTAATATCTGTATAAAATGGCTATCTTGGATTTTGTAAACAATTTTATTAAATGATTTGAATGATTAATTTTTTAATTAAAAAAATATGTGAAAAATAAAAAAAGAGGAATTATAGCACAAGGCTTTCGTAATTATTACAATAAAAAAAAAAAAAAAATAAAAAAAAAATATAAAAATATTGAACGGAACAATGTTTATACCAACCATTAAGGTTATTGCATTTGTCGAATATTCTCGGGGACATCCTGTACAGCAGAGGTGGTAAAATTAGCCAAACTCTTACTAACTTCTAAATTTGAAGGCAATAAAACACTTTTAATAATTTAAATAATTTTTAATCTAATGGTAATTGTATTGTCCGCTTTTGTTCGAAATTTATGAAAACTATTCTCCCGCAATCTTAACACACGAAACGAAACCGGAAAATAAATTATCAAATGTCATTGAGCACACTTCGACAGTCAAAGTGAGTGGACAGATTATAACAGTTATTGAGCACGTTTTATTACTTTTACTTTTTTACTACTGTTATACACCGATTAGATTAAAATTATAAATATTATTCCGTATGTTCCTTATAAGGACCATGAGGGGACGTTGCACACATAAACGATTTTTCAGCATGAAAACATGACCACGAAAAATGGTAATAATTCGAGCTTTAAGAAGATTTAGAGCCAAAAACACAAAAATTTCAAAATTAAAAAAAATATAATATTTTGAAGATACATATTCATTCAGAATTATAGTGACTTTTAACAAAGTAATAATACTTTAAAATAGCGAAAAATGTCATATTTAAATGTAAAAGTGTCAAGTTCAATTAAGAATAAATTTAAAAACCGATACGTCATTATCTTCGAAATATTGTATTATTTCGATTTTATATACGTGTTTTTATCCTAAAACCTCTTTTTCAATGACTTTCCTTTGTTTCGCGTACTCGTGTTTTGATGCCGTAAAATGTCAATTTCGTCCAGTCGTGCTGCTCTAAATGGCACCGTGATGTTGTCTGCGGGGGCTACCCACCCCGCTACAACGCGGTTGCCGACACCGTCGGTAATTGCGCGTCGTCGTTATTTATTTATATTTTCGTCCGTGATGGTATCTGCGGCGATATCACTGATGGCGCCATGAAATATTAAGGGAACGTTGTTTTTTTCTGTGTTATCTGTGTGTAGTTTACAGCATAATTACACGCAAAATATTAAATTAAAGATTTTAAGAATAGAATCGGCCGTGTCGTGTATTTCGTTTGGTAGATTATTATTGTACTATCGAGAGTCAATTAAAACTGACTAAAACCTATTAAATCGAAATAACGTTAACCATCGTGTTCGAGCACTCTGTATGTATACAACGCCAGTGATTACCGATTTCATGAAACAGCGGCACCCAGATAGGTTACCAAGTAGGTACTCTAAATGCATGTGCTCTCGAGGCGTATTTTAAATTAGAGATCATTACAGTTCAAATCCGTTTTAATCTCTAAAACATAGTAAGAACGTTTTTTTTACGTATTAAAAAAAAAAAAAAAAATTGGATGGATGGTTATACTTTTGTGTTAATCACACGTGCTCTCGAAATTTCATCTGCACGCCACCGAGTCGTGAAATAATCGAATCGAATTACATTTAATGAAAGATACCTGGTACGAAAACAGTTAGAAAATAAATTCAAACATATTAAACGTTATCACCATAGAATAATTAACGAGATAACATTCACGTCTGGTCGACCGACTCGGAAACAAGTCTAGTGATAAAGCATTCGTCTTGGACGCCGACACGGATTTTCGATTCAAAAAGGAGCTACACACACCAACGTCACGGGTGCCAATTACAAACCGACATTGAGGAACATATCAGTATGGACTGTATATACAGCAGTGGCGTGCTTAGGAATTTTCAACGCGAGTGGATGAAGTAAACAAGAACGGTAAAACAATTTTCTCTATCCAACTCGACTATGGGAATCGGTAATTTAAAAGCCGGATCCCCCGTCCCCCCCCCCAAAAAAAAGAAGCTAATTTTTAATCAATACACGGAGCTTTTCTGCGTAACTCGACTGTAATATATGCATTCCGCCATTAAATTACTTGGATTATTATGTATTTTTAAGCCGATGAGTGGGGATGGTAACCGACGCCAATTATGGAGACGCCACTGATTCTGCATGGTAATATTGTACAGCGCCGACGGTTGTCAGCGATACTGTCGTCGAAGCGACGCGGCGGACGTTCTAGAATATTCTACGTGACGTCTGGTCCGCGCGGACTGTCGACGCGGGGAATTTCCGCGCGAAAACGTACAAATTTCATAAAAAAAAACGCGATAAATCTCGCGGGGCTGGAAAACTATCCAAGGACGCCCACGCTGCTGCACGGCTTTAAACCGCTGTGTGGCCAAACGTGCGTTTCGCAGAGGACGGGCCGCGGCGCCGATAACGATTTTTTTTTTTTGTTTACAATTTATTTGGACCGGTCGAAAAATATACGGAAAAAAAAAACTATAGAAAAACTCGTTATTTGTATACGTGGGTGATCGAATCGCTATCGAGGAAATTCGTTCCGACCGTTTATTTGTATCTCGATAGTCATTACGGAAATACGCATAGGTATAAAGTAATAAAATAAATAATACGCAATAATTGGTTTCGATTTTTGTTTTTTGTTTATTTACGGAATTCGCAAACGTACGTAGGTATTTTGTTTTCACTCGTCCGTTTTATTTTTCCGGCAAACAACAAAATTAAAAATGCGTTGCGATTTTAATACTACGCGGAATTCATTTTTTTTTTTTTTTATGAAAAAAAAGTCACGTTTTTTCTATCGTTAAATCTACAGCGTTCGTAAAATGATATATTTTCCTATTTTTTTTTTTTTTTACTTTTTTTTTTATCGGTAAAGGACAAAGGAGTTACAAAGGAGTGCAATCACTGTGATATTATAATTATAATTATTATGCCATAGAAACGCTACAAGAATATTCGAAATTATATAGTTGGCTGCAGTGCAGTGTACATACCCACTAAAATATAAGTCTTCTTCGGCTATTTTTCTTTCACATCGTACGGATCGCCGAACATTTTTTTACGAGTTCTTTATAGAAATGGTCAAGGTTTTTTTTTGCTTTTGTCAAATCGTTTAAAATGATGAAGTCCCGAGAATTGAACACGACGTTCAACCGTAAGTCGTTTTTCCGGGTACACAAAACTATCGGAAATCCGAAAAATTGGCTTTTTTCAGCGTTCGGGTTCGAACGCATGTTAAACACGAATAATTTTTATTTTTATTTTTTTTTATTTATAAAAATTGATAAAATTATCATTTTAAATTTTCTCAAATCGTATTGAACTAAATTTTTCGCTCGGAATTGTTTTTCGTTAGAAATTTTCTGTTGTGTATACATTGATATAAACTAAATCGTACTCCTATATCCATATTATGTATTATATCATATTACATCTCCTTCCCGACTTTCCAACAGTCGCTCCAAACACGGTGCGGTGTGTCCCTTTTTTTTTTCCGAATAGCCATAACTAACGGTGCAGATTCAAATCAAGGGCATTCAGAAAAAAATGCAATTTGCATTATAATCCGCACCCTAACCATAACACAGGTATTGACCATAAATTCAATATCAATAGTATAAAAATTATAACTAAAGTAATAAAATGAAAAAAAACAACAATAATAATATATCAATAATTATAATATATGGTATGTTATTATTACCGAATGATTTTAAATCGAAACCGGTCTTATATACACACGACTTCTGTAAAACACTCCAAGTTTTGTTTTGTTATTTTATTTATTTCTAACAATTTATTTATCTGTTTCTTTTAATTTATTTACATTTTTTTATATTTTATATTGAGTATTATTCTAAAACAACTTTTGTTTTTTACATGCCCAATTTTAAACTTGACGCTATACAATATTATAATATTTTATTTATGATGTGATTTAATTTTAATAAATAAAAATTATTTTTGTATGATAATATTTTTGTTATAAAACAATCTCTACCTACGTCAGAGGTTTGAACGCAAAATTATTATAGCGTAAAAATAATCAACTCCCCGAGTCATCATCATACTATTATACGTATTATTATCTATGCATATACAAACCTGTAGCAACGTCATTTAAATAAAATCTTAAAAAATATAATTTTCTCGAAATAATATTATTGAAGATATAATATTATTATCGGTTTTTTTAACGTTCGCGACCTTACGAAACGTGTTTTACGTTGCACGTTTTACCCAATATCATACTCTTACCGTAGTACGATATATAATCAATATATTATATAATAACATCAGAAAGTTTACGATGCAAACACTATAATAATTATCCTAAAAGTCCTCTGCCCTATTGATAATAATATATTCGGTTGATAACAGGCACCTAATAATAATAATAACAACACAGAAATTCAACAAGTATACGTAATTGATAACAGCATAATATTATAGATAATATAATAATATAAGTACAGGTACCCAACTACGATATCGGGTCCACGGTGCAGATCGATTGCTTGCGAAAAAGCAAAACGTTTTAAAAAATTTCACGTTGATAAGACGATAACCCCTGTATGTATAATACGAGTTGAATTATATTATTAATAATATTGCAGTGGTCAGTAATAATAGGCGATCAATAATAATTATTATACAGACCGATTTCGAAAAACGAAAAAGCATAATACTGTTATTACGATTTGTGTCATATAACTCAAATTGTGGAAAAACAAAACGTAAAAAAGACGTGTTAGGGTAATGGGGACGGGTGCAGTCACTGTTATAGATAATTCAATGTATATGTATGCCATATTATAGTAAAATAATTAAATAAGCTGTATATATTCTTTAATAATATTTGTTTAATATTGTACCGATTACCCCGGTTTTCTTATGTTTTTTCCCATTTTTTTCGCGTTTGATAAGAAAATTCTTGAGAAAATCGAAAAATGACTTCTTTAAGGTAAATCTCCATACCGATTTATTTTCAGAAAAGTTGCTACACGTAAAAATCGGAGTAAGTCCTCTGGTAGAAAAGTTGTTTATAGAAAAAAAAAATAAACATCTTTATTAAACCATAAGCTTTGATCTCTCCACTGAGAAAATAAAACATATTACAATTTTCACAATATTATTTAAGGGTATAGGTACAATAGCATGATTATTGGTTATATTATAGTGAAACATACAAGACAATTTATTTAAAATATAAATCTATCAAAATATTTGTAATGCATACAATTATTTATTAATGCAGTATACTCGTATTTGAATAATTAATAATATTATAAAATAATCAATTTTACAATTAAAATTTAACAAATTTTATAATACGTAATAATATTGTAATTAGGCTACGGTATAAAATAATTTTTTTTTGTATAAATTATGTAAATATTTATAGCAAATGAAATCGGTGTGATGTAAACAATGAAAAGTGTTCAGTATTCACGAACAAAAATAGATATTAATACTAATAAATACTTGTATAAATAAAAAAAAATCACTAAAATATTGATATCCATTTTAATGTTTGTTTTTTTTTTGTTTTTAGATTGAAAATACCCAATGCAAATAAAAAAAAATAATAATAAACGATTTGATCGTAAACGTGCGTACGTTCGACATGCGAGTAAGTAATAAATAGGCGATACTTATACCTATATCAAAATATTAAAATACGTAAACAATTATTTTTTAAAAAAAAAACGGCTGAACAAAAAATTAAGAGAAAATAATAATAGTATAGATACTTACAATGTATTACAAATACTGATGCTGCTGATTGATTTGCCATTATTTAAGATAAAGGTAGATATATATTATATATATAGAGTAACTCAGGGAAACTATACAAGGAAATTCAAAAAAATGACATCCTCAATGTACTGACTCGATCAAAACTGCTTCGAGAAAGTTCCGGTAAAGTTTTCGATTAGAGCGAGATTTCCGATCGAAAAGTTGTTTATAAAAACAAAAAAAACTTAGTAAAACCAATATAATCCACTCTTCGCTAAGAATCTAATATAGAGCGATCAACATAACGTAAAATACTCATCATCCGGAAAAGTATTAACGCTCAGTACCTAAAACAATGAATTTTGTTTGCAGTTACAGTAATGACGTCGTTTTAAAATTTTAATCGATTGAACGGCGGGGAAAGTAAAACTAATTTTTTCTCAGGTCCGACAGCCAAAAATCGACCATAAGGCTAAATATTAAGGCAATGCTAAAAATTGTTAGATCGTAGACGAATGCCTCCCAAGTTGCCTCCCTCACACCTTCAAAATGACGCTACCGAGGTACAGAATTTTTTTATTTTATGAAAATATAACAGATTTCTCTAAACAGTTCGTTTTCCCGATTCCAGAATGACCAATTTACTGCATTGAAACATTTTTACAACGAATCTTAAGGGACCGAGAGATTTCTTTCATTACACTAGAATTTTTGCAATAGAGAAGGTTAAAAATAACTTATGTATGGGTTTATAAAGTAAACCGGCCGTTATTAAGTAATCTTTACGTTACATAGAGATTTTCGTTCAATACAGTTTCGTTATAAAGAGTTTCCACTGTAGTTTGTTTTTCAATAAAATACTATTGTAGGTACGACTATATTAGTATGCAGTAACTGTTCTCGGAAATATGCACTCGCGCCATTATCTTATTGTCACCCGCACGCACTGTGCCGAACTCCGACCGCCCGCTGCCGCGATGAGTCGCCGCCCGGAAACGCTGACGTACACATACGTCAAAAATGCAAGGTTCGGATTTTGAAGCGCCGAAAACAACAGAAATAAGCGCTATAATATGACCTAAAAAAAGTTTAAAATAAGCTGTAATTTGCCATAAAAACGTAACAAACGACAAAAAAGGAAATGTATTTTATTTTTTAAAATTTGTCTTTAACATATAAATACACCCGATAATATAAGTTTTAAGTATAAACTGATCGACGAGTCTAAACGTCGGGCTACTTAAATATATTTCACAATATGAAACGAAAATGTGAGTATTTTTCCTTATGGATTCACATAAACTAAAGATTTTGTCGACTATTCATGAATAATACAAAACAAATTACTATGTTGTGCAAAAGATAGCACCAAAAATCGAAAAATAGCACTAAAAATCTAAAATAGATACTTTAAATGCGATGCAAAAATTAGCAACATAAAATTTCTTACATGCAGTCTCTGGAGTATAAAGCGAATGTAAAGTTCACTTTGCTATTTTTATCTATATCTCATAATAATAATTATCAAAATTCTATAAAACCCTAGCCCTGTTCATGTATAGGTATACTTTTTATTTTTTTTACAAGAATTTTTTCTGGAAACTATTAAATGTTTAGGGAAACCAGATTGGAATATCGCCTCGCGATTTATTTAGTGAATATTAAAATTTGGAAAACTTGATCGGTGGATGGTGGGGTGTGGGAGGGGGGGGGGTAACAAGTAAAATCTGGTAAAAACACAATTACGTACTTGTGCGGTGCGGTTTCATAATGTTACGATTTACGATTACGCGCACGTAAACTAATATTGTATTTTTTCCCCGTTCGTAGCTGGTATAGGTAAATTAATATTTTATGCCGGAGCCACGTCGTGTTGGCGGCGGTTGCTAGTCATCGGACATATAATAATCACAATAACGATAATAATACTGCCAGCAGTACCAGCATATAACAATAGGTAATAATATGTAAGTAGGTATACAATCGTTCTCGAAAAAAAAAAAAGTAAAATCGTACCCGCGGGTATACGCGGTTGCAGCGTGTGTACTATATTATTATGTTACGCGCCTATGGTGATGTGTTTTAGAAAATTAAAATATGCTTGTACAGGGTGGCCGGCCGTGTTTTTCTGATGACAATATAATGTTATGCACCTATTCTATAATATATTTAATTGTGTTTGTTTTTGTTTTTGTTTTTGTATTTCAATCGGATTATGTGTCCCCCACATTTACAGAGAAAAATAACGTTTTTATTTTCACCTCTTATAATCACCAGAGGAAAAAAAAACAATTTTCTGTTCACTTTTCGAAGTTGTTAAAACGGCAACACTGTAACACGTAGGTATTATTCTAAACATTTGAACGCATACTGTCCGAATAAACGATTTTTAGTAACAACTGTTTCAATTTCTAGTGGAGGGGTGTAAATTACTTTTACCCGTAGTAGAATTGTTATCTGCCCCTTGCTTTTGTTAGTAATCGCGTAAAACGACCTGATCAGAGAATCGGATTCGCCTTTGAAAATCCTCTAAAACACAGTGGTGTACTTGAGTGTTCACTTGTGTGAACCGGGGGGGGGGGGGTGCGATTTAATTCATACACACGTTTATAATATTATAAATATCTTCGTTGTACACCGAGGGACCGGATTAAATTTTTGTTTACCGATTTTTATTATTAACTTATCTTTGTAAAGCTCTCGGGATCGGGGAGAGCCTCCATAAAAAATAAACATCACTCATAAAACAGCGTCTCGCCAACTCATTTACCCTTTTCATTTAAACGTATTACTATTGATTCTGGTCTATTCGTATATACTGATGGCCAGGGACGGGTTGGCCGGTCTTCGCGTGGGCCAATATATTAGCATGTGATTTGCAAAATAAATATAAATAGATATTAAATTTAGAGATGTTACGAACCCGGATTTTTAAGGTCAAACCGAACCAGACCGAACTTTTAAAATATTTTACCAAACTCGAACTCGAACATTAAAAAAATAAAAAGGTTGGGTTAGGTCGAAAAACTAGGTTCTCAAACTGCTCGGCTCCGTGATTTACGATTATGAGACCCATAGAATTTTTTTTAATCGTAACAAGACCGCTCTGTTCCACCACAGAACATCGTATTGGTGACCTTGCAGAATCGAATGATTTACAAATACCCAAGCTATTGGTTATTTGTTTCAGATCGTCACATCTTTAATTAAACTGTATTTTTTTAAATTTTCTTTTAACAATTACGGTTTCAGTTTTTTGCGACGAAGTTATACATAGTCAAACGTTTGAAAAATAAAAGGAAGCTTTGCATAAAGACCTTATGCTACGCACTATACTTTCAGATTTTTAACATTTTAATCGTTAAAATTCAATTTATAATGTATCTGTGGTTGTATCAATTATTTAAATTAATTAAATTGGTATTAAACACTCAAATTAACTATAACTATATACACTTAAAAGTCAACTATTGTATTTGTCTGTACGTTTAAATTTTTTATTTTGAGTTAAAAAATGAAGTTCTGTATATTTTTAATGTTTTTATTTTTACATTAAAAAAAAAATGTTAAATCGTGAAATGGGAGAGGAACGAGCGCTTAAAATTTCCAGTTTTCCGATTCGGTACTCAAAGAATTTTCAGAATATTTTAATGGTTTACACTTTTAATATCCATTGATAATTTTCTAAAATATTCTACAAATGGCAAATTGTTGAAGTTTTAACGTGTATTCAATTATTAATGATTCGGTTTTCCTGTAGTGTACATAGAGTTTTAGCACCGTCATTTGCGCCTTTGATTTGTGCGGGTTCGTGCAGAGCCGGTTCGATGTGAAAATAGCCTAATAACAAAATAATAATGTACGCGATTTTGTGTTAATGGTTTAACTTATAATTAGGTAATAAAAATAACATACATAATATCATAATTGTCTTTCGGTGGTATAATAATAATTATGATCATTTATCTACATCTCGAACGAAAAAAATTTACATTCAACAATCGTTTTCGAGACGAACAGACTATAAAAACAAAATCGTATAAAATAATATTATAGGTACCTATATAACTGTAGAGCTTTATAATAATATCAACGATGATTTAACGTTAAAAAATAATCTTAATTATTTGGCCGTGCGTCTTTATGGCCGCCATTAAGTACGGCCTATTACATTATAAAAAAATAAACACTAAACGCTAATTTCAAAACCGTACTGCGCAATAAACTTCTATAATAATATACAACAAATATAAATAATTATTCTTTAGGCGTTTTTTTTTTTTTTTTATCGATTGTTAAATTTTACTCATTACCCGTCTCGGTGTGTTTTTAATACAAAGTAATAACAACACGTTGATTTATGCGTTTTACTCCGATGTTTGACTTTTAGGATTTCAAAAATAGTTTTTATGTTCTTTAATTTTCCTACCATCCAAATATCAAATAGTATAATTATACATAATTATTGGCCGTTATTTTTGCGAGTTTAACGAATAGCGAATAATACAATATATTATTATATGTTTTAATGTCGATATTCTATCGACATTGTTGTGCAAGTTTACGAACAATGTCAACTCAATCAAGTTAAGTTAAATGGACAAAAATCGAAAGTTACTAGTCAATCGAGTTGTTAACAAAAAATAAAATAAATTCTTAACCTAGCCGGGTTAAATTCATTCTTTATTCGAAAATGCAATTAACTAATATTAATCTATAGGTTGAGTTGTTTCGTAGAATGAGCCATAGTGAAAATGATAAAATAATGTATGAATTTAAATCAATTTATCGTGATCGAAATTCAAAAACTAATCCGTTATTTACTAAGTTGATGCGATAAAATCAACTCTATTTTTAACTATTTAACTAGTTAACAATGCCGTCCGGTCTCGAAACTCTGATGAATTACTCGAGATTTTCGAAACCAGAATTTTTGCCTACACGAAACAAATTTTCGTAAACGTTTTTGCTAATTTCACGACAACGCAAAATGATAACGTTGCAATAATTACACGGAGCTAGTTTTAAATATATGTATTTGAAAGTGAATTTGAATAGTTTTTGAGACGATAAAATCGCGTTAAATTTGCCTATACGTGACCCTTATCTATACCCCGACGTACCGCGTTTCCAAAATAAAGCGACGTGTGTTGAAAAACGCAGAAAATCTCTAGTTGATTAAGTAAAATCTAGTAGACAGAGATAATATTATACACCTTTCGCTTTCATTAGGTTTCCAAAAATTTACCCGATGGGTACTGACAGTCGCGTAGTCGATATAATTCCATGTTTTTACGGGCGTATTTTTTACGTAGGACCAAGCCTATATTAAATTTTAAAGGTTACGTATACATACATAATGTATGTATGTGTATCAGGAAAATCAGGAAATGTGACTTCATAACGGGCGACGAGAGGGGTGGGGAGAGGTGTGGATAAAGGAAATCGTATATACGCGGGCGCTTGGTAACGTGTATTACCGGCCGTATATTTATTATATGGATTTTATAACAAGAATGATATTTCAAAACTCCATCCAATTTATAGCGGAATTCTCGTACAAATCGGCATGGGCAACACAATGCAACATCGTTATTGTCAATTGCGTTTTGGCCATTTCGGTGCTAAAAACGTATAGTGTGATATAATTGAAACGAGTATTTCGTTGAAGCCAGATTAAAATTATACATATAATGATGACTAGAATTGGAGACGAATTTAAATACGAATATAGTATAGTATGATAATAAATTGATTGGATACCGTGTTTTATCACCCGGTTTATATACTTTTGTGGGTAATGAAGAAAAACAATGGAAATGCACGCAATAAGAAAATATATTGGAAAAACATGACTGACGACAATTTGTTGTAAAGGTTTTGGTTGATTGATTTCTCGGATACTTTATTATTACGAGGGGACGTCTGCGTCGAATAATAAGATTGCATTTGAACCCTATAAGCTATTATTTTAGAACGTCTATATAGAGACACGCGGAATTAATTCTCCTATGACATAATATTATGTCCTTACCGGGTCGTCTACTAGCCTACCATAGATTCATGACTTCAAGAGCCGATTTTCCATCAATATTATCGTATCGTATTTCGTTCCACGAGAGTTAATCTTACTGCTATTTTACTACGATGATTTTAGAAACATTCTATCCAGTGGCGTATCTATACACATTAAAACGCCCAGAGGAAAAATATTTGTTTAGAAATTATGTACCGAAAAAAATGTTGTGATTGAAATTTTGACCTAGTAATACTATACATACATTTTTGTGTTTTTTTTTTTTAAAATATGAACCTATAACCATACCTAATAATGATAAAAGTTTCGTTTTAATTGTAAGTAAAGTAAGTTTTTGTGATTTTTGTTGTGTTGCGCTGACCCAAACGACGCGTGTAGTATGTAATAAAAGTGCTGCTTTATAGTACTACATACCAAGCTTTGGTATGTAGTTGGTTTGTTAGTTTTAGATGAACCGGCCGAAAATGGCTTACTGCCTTGAGAGATACGTAAAAACAAATGTGTTCCTAAAAGTACTCTGGAAGGTTATTATTCAAATAATTTTAAGACTTAACGTCCAAAAATTTATTTTAAAAAAATTACAATTTTCTCACCGGTAAAACATATTAATTCGTTGGGTTTATCATGGAGCATAAATCAATGAAAAGACAATTGATAGCTTATGATGCTAGAATGAATTATTATAATAAGTAACCACGTCTTTCAATTAAAATTTCGCAGACCATCTCTCGCGCTTAATTTTGTAATTCAATGTTTTTAGTATAATTATTAAGACAAATATCATAGGTAATTATCATTTTAATGACAAAAATTGTATTTTTGTCAGTATGTAACTGTTTGTTATCATGCTTATAAACATTTTTTATTTGTTCTTTAATTATTATCCTTATTGTTATATTATCTGTCTTAATTAATTTTATTTAACTAAGTTACGCTGTTATGCTAGTACTTAAATTTACACTGCAGATTCATTTTTATAAAATTATATTTATTTATTTAATTTTATTCATCACCAACACAAGCATCGCTTAAAGGTCATTTATTGTGATATCATATCATTGTTATTTCGTTACAATAAATTATAAAAAAAAAAAGTAATAATAATTTTACTTTACACCGAGCGTACTTTATATTTTATACGCAACACATATTTTTATGAAAATATCAAATAATTTGTATAGAAATATCGTTGCATATTCAATGCAATTTTAATCAATGGTACGTTTATAATATTATCAGGTTTATGGGGTGACGTAGTACAATTTATTATTGATTGCTGCAGAGTTCTGGCGTTATTTTTATTTTCTAGTTTATATATTTCTACATTATATTCGTTGTGAAATTTGTCGACACATTATCAATAGTCAACATTATTTGTAGACTTCACTCGTCTACAATAATATATCTACGTGTAATACTGTTTGTATCTAATTATACAAAATGCATATTATTGGTATTTGTTTTTGTTTTTTTTTTTTTACATTTAAACGATACACAAGTATATACTCGTAAGAATTAGAATATATGATTTATTAAATAGACGCATTACTACAAAAAATTATTAACACATCGGTTTATCGATTTTGTGCCTACAGGCAATGAATGGCGTAGGCAGTAATTATAATCACTTCCTACCTATAATATAGCGTGTATAAGCAGAATGACTGCCGGATCATATTCTCCTCCGTACGCCTCCTCCCCTTTATCTATTTGTGAATATTTAACAAAACCGTTTGCCAATGAATATTATGCAGTTTGAATTAGCTAATGTGTACTTTGCCCGCGCCCTTCAAAAATGTCAAAATTTTTTATTCGTTTGAAACAACGTTTTTCCGACGTTATTTTTTTCGCAAATCTTAATTAAAGAAATTATGGCGAAAAAACTTTAAAAACTTCAAGACTTTAGGATAAATAATTACATAGTATATTTACAATATATTTAGATAAAATCGAATAAATTCAAATAAATTGATTACATCATTGCTCATTTTTCGAATTTTTTTTTCTGTAAAAATGTGTATGCCTCAATCACTAAAACCTAGCGTTTTATTGAAAAATGTTCGCTTTTTTTTTGTCCTTTTCGTGGCTTTTTTGGTGTGACTGTTTTTGGAAGAGTTATTTCGGAATGAAGCCCAATTTTACATGGAGTATAATATTTTTTTAACTTTTTAATATTTCACGCTTTAAAACCATTTATCGGTAATTCAACCCAGTAAATAAATTATACAAGTAAATCGTGGGCTTAATCCAAAAATGTCTGTGTACCATCTCATCATAATGTTATTTTTAAACTAAATTACTCAATACTCCATTTTCGTCAAAATATCAAAGAACCATACGATTCCAATAACCCGTTTCCCGTATAGGGAAAATTTATATTCTCTAAAATTTGAAAAAATAATATTTCTGATATGTATTTTGAATACCTAGACCGTGAAAATCATGATTTTAAACTATTTTTTACTAAAAACTAAAACGATTAATATGAGTATATTGAATGTATTATTGTAACATATTATTGTGTTAACAGTGCTAACACGATTAGTCAGATCTGAAACAAATTGTAAAATATTATTACAATTTACTACTTTTAATAATATATCTACACAGGAGAGAAATGCTATATCCACTAACCATATCTGAGATCCAGGTATACCAATTCTGAAACAAAAATCTCGTCCAGTCTGGACAAAACCTATTCCGGGGAAGTTATAACGGCCTTTAATATAAACCTTTAACGGTTGAAAAACCACGTCAAGTATAAATAAAGGCGGGTTCAAAAAGCACAAGCCATGTCGGGTAGGTCACACTTTAAATTAGAAAAGTCGATAATCGTGTCTGCCTTACAATTATATGGTCCGGGGTCGTTAATTCATTCTAATTAAATTCGTACCGACACTAAATTAAAATTTTAATAATTGATGATTTTTTTTTTTTTTGGATCTCATACCTATTTCCTATCCCTCCCAGGGAGAAGTGTTGTTTTCCCGTCGTAAACGGCACCTCCACATTTCAATAATATACGAACACTGCGCGCGCACCCATCGTCGGTCCGAAACGCTATTAATGTAATATATTATACAAACCAACGTAAAATATATTTAAACCGGGGTAATCGACACTTCTAAAACGTTTTTCTGCGCGTCGTTGCAGAAAACTGAAATCACACATGACATCCCACGCAGACGTTACGTGTATAGTACATAAAGTGCTCTTACAAAGCGCCGTAATTGCACGCGCGTCCGTTTTTCGACCGTATACGTCATCTCCAAACAACAATATCGGAACACCTACGCGCAAAAACATCAAATTATATGATGTTTGTACACTTGTGTTTTTATAAAAATATCATAATAGCAATAATATTATTTCTGACGCGCCGCACTGTCGCCGCCATTGTAATTGTTGGGCGAAAATCGTGTTACATTTTCTAAATAATAAGTGTAACTGGATTTCAAAAAAAAAAAAAACGAATTACAGATTCCGAGTGTAGTGTGGATATGCGCTTTGTCGGTTTGTAAAAATGTACCGAATTATTGGCGTCGTATCTCAAAAAATGATGCGTGGATTTTTCGGCTGCATACGAATTGAATAAATTATATATTAGATAAACAATATTTCCAAATGAAATCGGCATCCTTTTAAACTTAAAGAAGGTCGCGCACTGATGAAATAGTTTTTTTATATTGGCCTTTTCAAAATTGGCAAAACCGTTTTTCGGAAGAATTATAGTATTTATTTTATCAAAAAAATTGTGTAAATATGAAAACCGAAATTTTTTTCAATAATAAATAAATCGTATTGTTTTTCACCGTGCGTGGTTTTCATTTCATCCCGCCATAATTAAAATGGAAACGTAATCGTTTATACGAAATCGACAAGTTATTGCGCTAATAGTGCATAATCGAAACTCACATGTATTTAATGAAATTTTAGCCATCCTAAGTGGCCAGGACGCACAAATTCGGTTGTGATCAAGAAAAACTCGGCATACAATTATAGCCATCTTTTGAAATAGGTACTCGTAATATACGGGCGAATATTCGTCAATCGTTGTGCTTTACGAGTCGTATGCAGTTGCGGATACATGGGGGTGATGGGATGATCGCCCCCCCCCCTTTGGACTGTGTTTATTATGTTATTTTTGTATTATAATATTGGGCTGAAGGCCGATATTTTTGTTTTTATGATACGGCTTCTACTAATTTAATTTTTAAAAATTCGCCCTCTCCCCTTCGTTGACTTCTGGATCCGCTACTGGTCGTATGGGAGGTATTTAATCGTAAATCACGACGATTATTTTCAGTAGTGGTTTCCCATTGGTATACACGTACACACTTAGTAATAAAATTGTGGTCATATACCAAAAACGCACTAAAATATTTATTAAAAGTGTGAGTATTAAGGGATATCACTTTAAAATGGCTGACTAATTTAGTATTCATTTTTTTTTAATGATATTTATAAAAAAAATTGTATTTTTTTAAGGACACAAACGACAATATTAAGAAATTGAAATATATTAAGAGCGGAACATAAGTATTTTGTAAGTAAAAAGAATATTGACTCATATTTATTTTATAAGTTATAAAAACGGCAATGTTATACGTATTTCTGTGCTCAATAGTGTCGTAGCCTTTCGCTCGGCAGTATATTATTTGAAAAAAAATGTTTCGATTTTCAACAGTTTATCTACATAATTAAAAAAAAAAAAAAAACAGAAAACAATATTATTGGCGATTCGTCGATTTTTATTTTTGTCGATATCTGCAGGGTTATCTTGATTATAAGGGAAAAAACATAACAAACACTTTGTTTTCTAAGGATCGGTTTTTTTTTTCTTTCAACCATCGTCTTTTTTCCCGTGTAACCGCTATCTGGCAAACTATATTAAAAATTCCATAAATAGATGCAAGTATTAATTGCAATCGATTTCGGTACCTATTGAAATGTTTAATTTCTGTCAGTCCGTTGTCGATATACCGACGATGTCGACGCTTTTAAATTCGGTTAAAGGGACAATAGCGGAGCTTTCTAATTATAAGAAATATCGCGAAAAATATTTGAGTTTAATACTTATATATAAAAATATATTAAAAAGAAAAAAGGACGGACATACTTCGAGCGTGGGTGCAGCCACTGTTGTTAGTGGGAAGTTGAGAAAGTAGGATACAGAGGGGAATTCAATGTATATCTGTAAACAACAATAAACCATTGCTAACGAAAAATCGATTCTGAGCGGAGTTCAGTTGATAGTGTTGTTTTGTCAAAAATGTATATGCCATATTACTATGGTAAAATGATTACAACAATGTGGATTTCCATGACGACAATGATTGTTTAAAAAAGATTAAAATAATAAAAACTTAATAATAACAAAAAATAAATAAAAACGGTCGCCAATGATAACATTATTTTTAATCTTTCAATCTTTTTTTAACCTAAAGAACTAGGTTTTCTCATCGTCTCGAATATCAATGAGCATTTCAAAAAATTACCTCTCTATAAAGTACCACCCGGAGAATATTTCCTTTTATAAAAAATTCTATACTTGATAATCGGAGTTAGCTTTCTGATAGAAAAAGCGTTCATATAAAAAAAAAATAAACATCACTGTAAAACCAATACATTTCTTGCTCTATTCGGAATCTAAAATCAAATAATAGTACTATTGTTATAAACCCTACGGATTTATTTTCGGACACATCCGGAGATATGTTTCACGGTGGGGACATATCGACCCTACACCAATAAATACCTACACCTGTTATAACCTAAGCGCCTTGTTCTTTTTTGCTAGAAAAAAAAAAAAAAAAACACTGCAATATAATATTATACCCATAATACTATTGAAAACCTAGCTAGACCGTCCGAACCGAACCGGGTGCATTTCTGCGGCCAGAAAACGGCAACAATAATAATATAATATCGCCGCCGCCGCCGCCGCCGTACTCGGAGGACCTTGAAAATAACTTATTTTGCGCGGATACACCTCTGACTATTATACGCGGTGTTGTTTTCATCGTGTACATAATACGGGTTCTATTGACACGAAACTAACCAGATGAAAACAACATAATAATATAATGTATGCGACGATAAATAATGCAATTCATTATTAATATTATACGGTTCTTCGTTAACGCTATAATATTTGAACAGAGACGAACATTATGCATTACGGGTATTATACTACGTATTCGGTGTCTGCGGATATTATAATTATTTATTAGCAGACTCGGGTAGAAGGGTTTTTTTTTTTAACATTTCGGCGTAAATACGAAAAAAATAAATAGCATTCAGAGAATACACGTTGAATACCGTGAAACAATGGCATTTTCAAAATATTAACCATTCGGAACATTTCAGGAATATATGTAAAAAAATCTAATTTGATTTCGGATTATTCAATGATGATCCGTGTGACATGTATGCTTTTTACACTAGTGGAAATCCGAAATCCAAAAATATCACCATTATAGTAAGAAATATGAATATATAGATATTAGATATATATATAGATAGATAGATATCGATATGTAAATATTGTTTATGATAATACTAATTAAAATAGGTAATATATATTTTTTGTATGAACATATCGTTACTCTGTAAATATTTGTCCATTTATCCCTACGATTTTTCCAATAATTATGAAAACCTGCCTAGAAAATCAAAGAATGACTTCCTTATAGTCCCAACTAGACAATTTTAAAAATTCGAGATCTGAAAACCGGACTATTGGATTTTTGATTATCCGGATCTATATCACATCACTTGTATACACCTACATTATGTATTGTGTGTTGAGAATTTCGAAAAACCGTTTTAAACGAAGTACCACCGGGCGAAAAACACGCATTCCGAGCAAAGCATCAAAAGTGTTAATTCTCGTTGACAAGGTAATCTAGAAATTAACAACAGTTTTATATAAAAAAAAAAACCGTCGATTTTTCCCATTTATTAAGAATACTAGAAATATGAAATCCTCAGTGCACCGACTAAATTGGAAATGCTATTAAGAAAGTTTCTCCGATGTTTTCGATTGGAACAAGATTTCTGGCAGACAAATTATTATTGTTCAAAAACGTGTACACACACACACACACATACACACATAATATTAATAACGATAAACAAAAAAAACGCATCATAATAGAACCAATTACACATATGCCTCACTTCGCTGAGAATCTAATTAATAATAATGATATTAGTACGTGGGTATGCGGATATTCTGTGACGCAGGTAAGTAATACGCAACGCTATTATAATATTGCGGCGAGATCGAATTTGAGAAAATGTAGGACAGTACTGCACCTAAACGTGGTCAATCAATCATTTTTTTATTTTTCCGAAAGTCGATTTATTACCTATACGACGTTCTTAATGTGCCGCGATGTTTTTAAAAGTTACATTGCTGTACCTATAAGTGCATACATAAAAAGGTACATAATACCTAATCTGAGAGACGGTATAGAAACAATTTTAGTTTAGAACGGGTCTATTTATAGGTACATTACTTATTTAAACTCTATCATTATCGGCGCCATGATTTATAACTTTTTTTTTTGTTTTCGCAAGAGTACGCAACTATACATACATTATAACCATATGAAAAAACTAAATTTTCGCAAATCACGGATTGAGACTCTTGTCGTCATTATTCTCGGATAGGTAGGTACTTAAAAACTATTATACCTATGTAACAACATAATGGGGAAAAACCGAGGAAAACGGCAATATTTGCGCAACACCGATTATCTTTATCGATATCGATTTTGTATTTTAGATTACGAGCGTAGCGAGGAACGCATTGGTTTTATCCAATAATGCGCGTGATTTTCTTTTTGTTTTCTGTCTATTAATCTGTTTGGTTAGCTGACGGGAAATGAACTAACCTAAGAACCTAACTAAAAAGCGTCCAAAAGGGAGACCCCGTAAAAGATGAACGGACGGAGTGGTTAAACAAATACAAGAGAAGTAAACATTAGAAACGTGCAGACGATTTTAATAATAAATCCCGTTAAACAAAAAAAAAACAAAAACTAACCACTTTTCTATACCGGAAATCTCGCTTCGATCAACATCAATTTCAAGGGTGTTTCTGTTTTATCCTTGGTTGGGGAGGTCATTTTTTCACATCCCTTGTAGTTTTCTTAATAATTGGGAAAGAACAGAAAAATTTAATCAATAACGATCTCTGTTATTTTCGATTTTGTTTATTTTTTTGCAATTCAATTTAAAACAATCATAGAAACCCGAAATGTTCCCGGAATCCTTATATTTTCCCTCTTTCTAGACGTGGTACAATTCTCAAAGCATTATTATTGAACAATTTATAAGGATTTTAAATTTTTTAGTTTTTTTTAGTTTTCATTTCGTTTTATAAGTATACAATCGTTTTGAAGTAGCAATAATTGTCGATTATTTGAAATACTTAGTAGACCATATTATAATATGCACTAGGTAGTAAAAAAAAAAAAAAAAAAGTTGAGCGTTATTTCATTTTCTTTATAAGCGTTTTGAGTTTACATTTGTATGAAAATCGTAACATTGCGAAATAATTTAACATGTCAACTGAATTTTACTCAGATTATTATTAGCGATGATTTACCGTTACGTAGAGATATACATTAAATTACTTTTATACTTCCTACTTTTCCATCCTTTTCTCGCCTACAACCCATCAACAGCGTCAGCTCAGTTTTGTTTTTTGTAATTCAGTAAAAAATAACATAATAGATCGGAAATTTTCAACAAGAATCGATACATTCCTAAACGCGTTTCAAATTCAAATTTGTTTCGAAATTTTCCGAAAAAAAAAAAATAAAAAACATGAACGAGTGTAAAATTATTTGTTTGATTATTGCAAACTACTAAACACATTTTCAATTTAATTCTAATAAAATACGCCGAACTACGCTTACAGAACCGCAATGCTCGTATTCCGATTGCAGTATTATTTATAATATTCCTATATTAAATTAAATTTCCCAATAGATGATAATTTTTTTTTTTTTAATTTTTAACGACCTCGATGAAATAATTTTATCTCTTCGTCGTGCGCGCGCTGTATACCGACATATGTCTATACCGCGTACGACTGCACGGCGTGTAGAAACGAATATGCCAAATTCCTCCCAGGGATGAAAGCGTCACAATGAAATCCGTCGATCTAATGCCCAAGCTGAGGGGCAAAATCATTGTTTCTCAATATACGAACGTAAAATATATTGCGGAAACATCGCGATTTCTCGCACATTCAAAAATAAATGAGTACACTGTATAAAAAACTAATTTTAAACGACTCACGGCGATGAAATAATAATAGTGTTACCGCTGCAGTAAGGTTATACTATTATAATGTTGTCGGATTAGGGAACGATTATTACCTATACGTGTGAAGGGTGGAGGGGGCACATCTATAATATTTAATAAAACTCTGCCTTGGCCGCAAAAATGACTGTACCTACGTACGCCTCAGCATAATAAAAATATAATATTGCATGTGTATATACGTGTAGTATATTACGGTGTACGTACCCATACGTGTAGCCCATTATGTTTGTATAAAAAAAATAAAAAACAAATCAATAGAAACTAGCTGCAGCAGAAAACACCTATTGAATAAAAAAAGAAAAATAGAATAATCAAATCTCGTTTATTTTATAATATACTCGTTTTATCTCTCTCTGGGTCTCTCTCTTTAGAATACGTGTGTAGTAATAATTATTGCAGCGATATGGACGACTATTGGGGCAGTCATAATATCATTACGAAAACAATATATTTTTATCGGTCGTTCGACCAGGAAAAAAATAAATCGCTTATCAAATTCCGTCGCCGAGACGTTGCGCGGTATTTTTACAGATTAGCGAACTTTACTGCAGCTATCTCGCGGGTGTTAATTCACAATGATAACGTTGTAACGTGCTATACAATCAAGACGATATGATACGACCTTGCCCTGATTACAAAAAACAAAAAAAAAACCCCTACAGATTTGTGACTTTGATTTAATACAACTATTATTACTTTGTATCGTGTCGACAAATTATACCTATTTATGCGTAAATGCAAATAGAGGGGCGGCAGGTTTGAGTGTCTTAGTTCCTTCAGATTTTTGCGAATTCCCTCTAATTTTAAAGTTAGTACTTGTACTAAAAATTGATCGTCTTTAGAAACTAAACGCAAATACGTAAATTATTGCGAACAAATCGTTTTAAGATTCACTTTTGTTTTTTTGATAATGAAGTCAACATGGATATAAAGTACATAACAATGATAGTATGCTATACGCTGATTGTATATTACGATTAAGACAGTAACTGCTCGCAATATTGCTAAACGTAGAACTCCCCGAAAATACTAAAAACAAAACAAACCTTGGTCAAATGGTTTGACTTGGATAAGGTCAGCTATGATAAGCTTTTCAAGTTTATCAATGCTCCATATTGAAAGAGTTGTACCAAATAATATAAATGTAGAGAGCATTTTAAATGAATTTGCCAACTCAAAACATCGCACTGTATTCTTCTTCATCCCAACTATTCGGGATATAAACTCTCGCTTAACCCGAACACCTATTCATCTACCCCTTTTTTGGCCTTCTTCTCCACCTCTTTCTCCCCTACCTTTATTTTAGTTACAATTTTAGCTGGTTCAGATTCGTCAGCCTGTCTGGGCCTTTCACCAGTAGTTCAACGGCACATTTTACTAAAATAAAATAAAATGTACACAGCGCTCTAATTGAAGGAACAAAATAAGGACGATGGACTGCGGTTTTAGCATAGAAAAGCTGAAGTTTTTCAATGATCTCTTAAAGTTCGTTTTTGTTCAAATGGTACTTCGTAGATCACACTCGTAAATTAATAAAGGTGTTGGAAACGCTGCATGTGTTCAATCATATATACTTTAGGAAAAATTGACACCCCCAATAAAATTTCAATATTAAATATTTATCCCCGTCGGTAAATTTTCGTTAGAGATATTAAACACTTTTCCTAAACTATCAGGGGATATATTTAAGTAGTAAATATTAACCCTCCCGCGGTAAGAATTCACTTGAACAAATTTGTTCCGGGATGAGGAAATAAAATTTAACTAGTAATTATACTGACCTCCTTAATATTTTACCGAGTGGGTCAGATATCATCGGAGCACACTGCACTGGTATTATTGTCGTCCGTACATATTTGAAACGTTGGAACTTTTTTGTGTTTCTTTCAAACACTCAGTTGTGAAATTCTCACATTTTACTTTATACTCGGCGAATATATTACTACTATATACAGTATAATTTATCGGATACACGATTATATACTATGTGTTTTTTTTTCGGACGACAAATTGCGTGTGCGTATCGGATCGAAAAACAACGATTTTTACCTCGAAAACAAAAATACGCAAATAGATTTTCCGATATCAACAAAAACTTTACGAAAAAAAAAAAGAAGATTTATTCGAGTTGTCCGTTATTGTACGCGAATACGATAATATATTATTATACAACTTACGAGTCGTTATAATATATATATATATGTGTACGAATTTCTGTTGAATCGATATAAACAAGCACGAGTCTTCGACGACCGTTGACAAATTACTTTTTTTTTTCCATCACGACGTACGCGAAATAAAATTTCGAAAAAATACGCGCCGTCGTAAATGTACTAAAATAATATTAATATACCGTAGTGCGTTATTTATTCCTATAATGCATGTGGATGTAAACAAAATAAGTAAGTATGTAATTTCTTTTGCAATTTTTTCGTATATTTCGTTCTATTTGAAATTTTAATTCCACCACAATGCTCCGGGAAAACACTTTTGCGATTGTTAAAACGTTTGCGATTTGTTCATGCTGTACCGTAAACGATTTTTTACCCGGTGGTACATAATTAATTAGACACAAATTATTTTCTCTACAGTACGTTTCTCGAAACTAGCGACTTCGCAGTGGCGCTTCCGGTGACGAAATTTCAGTGCTCTGCGGTTTCTCAAATTTGCACACAATACACGGCAATTTGGAATACTGCACGGTTTTTAAAAAATATGAATAAATAAAACTAATTATTTTATTTATTGTATAATATATATGGTGGTTACAAAATGTTTGGCAGTGGAAAGTGAAATTCATATCAACAGAGCCAGCTGTTCCGGTGGTTGATTGCCGCGTCATTTTTAAATTGCCGCGCTTTTTTAGCCACACGTTTAGGAAACTCTCACGAAAATCTGTCACCGGAAGCACCACTGCGGAGTTGCTAGTTCCATGAAACGTGTTGTAAATAACATATTTTGCTATTTACATTACAAATTACTAAAACAATATCAATACGGTTACGTCCGAAAACCGCACACATATGGTTTCCATCCCAAAAAGGTCGGTAGACGAAAACCGCACACATCATCGGTTGACAGGCAGGTACATAGTATAACCTAATATCGCACACTTTAGTGGGGCAAAACCGTACGCTAATTATAAAATATTATATTATATAATATATTATTACATAAACATATTGTCCGACCAATTGGAAAACAAATACAAGTTAGTAAATGGGCACATTTTAATATTAGTAGTACATCATTTTTGTATTACATTGTGTTTAATTTTAGAAACGCATGTTTAAATGTTGGGAAGAATTTTCTAAGGACGGAGATCGTTTAAAATTTCTAAAAAAAACATCGGCTATCGATTCCAACGGATAATTATATAAACATTTTTATTTAATATTTTTAGATTAATTATTAATATATAATAGATACATATATATAAATACATTGTTATAAAAAATGCGATTTTTTGGATCTAAAAATTTAAAAAGTGTGCGGTTTTAACCTGCTAAAATTATGCTGTTTTGTCCTGTATTTTATTTTATCGCAAGTGTGCGGTTTTCGGATCTATCGATCAATACATTGGTTTTTATTATTATTAATTTCTGCGGAATTACCTTGGCTACGAGCAGGAAAACACTCCTCTGGCACTCCGCTGAGAATCGTTTTTTCATTGAAATCATTTATTGGTGGTCTTCGTGTGCAAATTGAATTGTCCTTTATCCTATATAAAAAAAATAGCAAATATTGCTGATGGGTATATGTAACTTTTGTAAATGGAAAATTTGTAAGGTATTTAAAGTAATTTAATTTCAATTTGTACGCAACGGTAAATCATTGCATACGAAATACGATTTTGAGCGATTTTCTATTAAACATGATTTGAAATGCCATATAATTTTATGTTTTTACGTCAAAATTTGTGTGTTGATTCGTTAAAATATGTCCATTTTGAGTTTTGTAAAAATTTTTTAGTTTAAACAAAAATATAAAAATATAGAGGAATCACAGCGCGAGGATCATGTAATTATTACGAAAAAAGAAAAACTTGAAAATATCGAACGGAACGAAAGTTATTTCGGGCGTCAGCTTTTCGTATTACAGCTTGTTGCCTTCGCCAATTTTCTATTGATATTATTATATTATGATGTGACACATAGTGTGATGTCTGTACGTCGATAACTCTAAAAAAAAAAAAAAAACGATATATTTATTTGACTCGCGAAATATTATTGACTATATTATGCAAATAATGTGCGCCATAACACGAATGTCGAATATTATTATAATGGCGCGAAATTCGATCCCGACGACGACGTGACGGTGTCTGGGAAACGAACGTGCAGCGGGGTAGTCGGATATGGAGAAAAACGAGAGACTTTTAATACGTGTGCGTAATATTATAGTATTATGGTTTTTTAACTGGATATTTACAAGGCGCAATATTATTTGTCGAGGCCGCGAAAAACCGTAATTCTCACGTAAATGGCGAAATCGGCGGGAATACGGGAATAACGCGTACTCGTATCGTTGCACTACGTTTAGTTCGGGAAATACGTCGGTAAGGCACGTTTTACCTTTTCGGCAACGCGATTCCGTTCGATTTAGATTAAACAATGGATTGTCAAAATGACCCCCAAAGCAACGCCATTCCGTACGATTTCTCGGGCAATGTCGCCGTTTATTATTTATTGTTGTCAATTCGTTTAATTTTCAATGTAACGTTGTGAAAAAAATTGATGAACTTGAAAAAGTCAAAGTTAAAATTCTGTCAATTGAATTGGACAGTATAGAACACTATAGATCGTACAACAATTTTTTTTACCAAATAATTACAAAATTAAAACTACTATGAAATAAAATTAGTTTTTCATTTAACTCCTGAAGAAATGATCATATGTAGATGTTGGTTTGTTTGGATTTTTTAGACAAGAAAAAATATACCACGGGTGTATAAAAGTCATTTTATAAACAATTAATTGTATGGAGCTGATTATAAATATTTCGGCGCATAACTGAACACAACAAAAACTTATCTGGTATATAACAAGTATATCGTTGTTGTACGTTGTTACAATAATAATTGGGAACGCCCTACGTAAACCGCTATAACTAAGTCAAATAGTCAAATACCTACGTAACCTTATGACTAAATCTGGTAATATTGCCCTAAGATCTTCGGTAAAAACCGTACGGAATCGTGTGCGTAGAAATGTGCACGATTCCGTTCGCTGACAAGGGACGTACGGAATCATGTTCTATCCAGATCCGTGTTCAGCCGCGGGCGAGTGAGACGAAATCATTTGATCCACCCGTTCCATCTGTACGATATACGTTTTAATAAATCGTCTATGTATTAGTAAACGAATTTCATTTTTATTTTAGAATAACAGTGTCATTTAAGAGGACATAACATTGACGGAGACTCGATAAAACGGTCGACACGATTCATAGTTTTCTGAAGAGTTAAAAATCATTTATTTTTAAAAAAAATTTTTTTTTTGGGTCGATAATAACTTCTTTTTGGTTGGTCATAGAATTCTTTTTTTTTTGTTTTGTTGTTGTACGTCCTTAATATGAATACGCATTTTTGATTAGTTTTTATTGTCGTTTGGACCCTATATAATAAAAAAAGACAAAATAAAAAGTGTCATTTATATCCCAAACTTAAATTGTTCGTTAAATAATGGCCACAGCTGTTTTTGCGTACGTGCAATGGACGCAACACGTATTTCTCTGTCCAACAGTGAAACCTTACCTGATTTAATCCTGATCTAACCGTGTCGCTTAGACCCAAAGTGTCATTTAGAGTGTTCAGACCCCTTTTGCCGTGTCACCATCGATATTATGATAATCGCATATGTCTTCTCTGTCACACAAACATATACGGCATAGCGAATTTGTGTTCAACAGCGACAACACCGTGCTGCTAATTTTGAAATAAAAATATGAGAATGAATTTATCGATTATCAAACTTAATGACAAGAACATTATCCGTGCAACGTTGGTGTAATTTTTTCGATATTTCAATACTAAGAGTAATATGAGTACATGAAATATTAAAATTAAATAATACTGATATCTCGCAGCTCAATTAGAAATTAAAAACGGTCTTATTCTCGGTATTTACAATATACAAAAAAAAGACATACTATTTAAACCTCGCGAAAATATTGTATACCTGACCATTTCATTATAAGTATGAAAAATCCAAAATATCTATAAACTGTATCGGGCATAGTTCAAGCGGAGTAAGACGATTTGTGTTTAAATACCTCACCTGCAGTATTCAGTGGCTTGCGCAGGTTGAGGATTAGGAAATAGGCCGCCCTCTACCCACCATTGGCTTGAAAATACTTAAACTAAGAGTGCTTATTTAGCGATTTAATCTCGAAACTCACAATATTATTTCAGTCACGTTACGAGAAGAAGAACGATTTATTGATCGAAAATTGGCTTTTTTAGATCAATAGCTTTTAAATTCCCACCGAGGTCAAGTTCGATACAGAAAAAGGTTCTACGATTCATTCGCAATTATTATTTCTCAACTCCCGCTGTGAAATTCACGGACGCGTTACTTGCGAACAATAATACTAAAATTTGGTAAGTTTGTGTCAGTAACTCACAGTTATAATATAGTCTACCGAATATCGAAATCACGCGACAACGTGTATTTATAAAAAATGTCTTGCGTTGTCGTTTGTAGAATTTTTTTTTTTTTTTATACCGGACGAAAATACATTATATCGATTAATTTCCGCCGTCGCCGTCGCCGCCGCTCCGGCGTCATTAAATTAATTAAAACAATTTATAATTCCCTCTTCGACGTAAGTACCTATAGGTACACGCACGTTCGTGCGACTACACACAAGTTTTCAAAATGTCAGTCGTCCGCATGTCACACGTATACGTAGGTGTATAACGTATACAAGGTACAACGTCCGCGAACAAAATAATCCTCGTTTTAATAATATATCGTATTTAATTTCATATATAATGTGTAGGGCATAATATTATATTAATATTGTATAATATATCGCTAGATGCATGAAATATGTATCGATCGGACCCGGCAGCCCTTAAGGTTAAAATATAATAACGACGATATTCTATACAGGCATATAGTGTGCCTTTATACCTCCGTGCAATAGAACTTCATCAACGAACAACGATATTATATTGCGTAGACGATCTAATGGGCGGAATCGTATCGAGTTTTCCGAAAAATATTTCGAATAATTATAAATAAAACACCTGTAATATAGTCGCGCCGCCGGTATCGGTAAACTCTGCCCTGCGAATCGTTGTGCAAAATATTATAATTTTGTTCCGGTCGGATTCCAATTTTCACGAACTCGAACGTGATTATTATTTTTTTTTTCCATCGAGTTAGACGCGAGTATTGTATAGTATATTTTCAACGCCGAAATCAAGGGAATTAACGTTTTCCCTCATTCAGAAGACCCGCCGTTCGAGGCCGCAACTGGAAAATAAATTCGGGAGGGAGGTGGGGGATTTTAAACTAAAAATATGCGGTGTTCCAGTTTTATTGCAATATTGAATAGGTACTTTTAGATTCTGACTGGAGCGAAGAAGCTTATGGTTTTATACAATGATGTATATTTATTTGTTTTTTTTATCTATGAACAACTTTTTTACTAGAAATATTGCTCCGAATTACAAACGTAGCGCTTTTTATGAAAGAAAATTTGACTGGAGTAGTACTTTAAAGAGGTAATTTTTTGATTTTCTCAAGAATTTCCCCAATATATTGGAAAAACCGAAAAAACTGATGAAAAACGGGAGAACGGGAAAATAGGTACAATATTAAACAAATATTATTAAATAAATTGTTTAGTGTATATTTAATTATTTTACCATAATATGATATATAAATTGTTGAAAAAGCATTACTATCAACTGAACTCCTTTCAGAATCGTTTTTGTATTAGCAATGGTTTATCGTGTCTTACAGGTATATATTAAATTCCCGTCTGAATCCTATCTTCCCAACTTCTCACCTACAACAGTGGCTGCACCCGCGTGAGAAGTATGTCCGTTTTTTAAATAAATACCACACTATACCCATTTGGGAAGTGGGTTAAATCTCCAGAACCCCCACACGGGTACGGTATGACGTCATTGATTATTGTAGTTTCGTGTCAATAGTATAATATTATATTCTCAGGACTCGAGACTTGTAAGCACTAAAAACCGATTAATTATGCGCTATATGCTATATTAGGCTTAAAATAATCCGTAATATTTGCGTTTATAATATGCAATAAAAAGTCATAAACAATTTCGTGGCGAGAAAAAAAAATCCTCATCGTGTATCAGTAACACCATTTTGGGTATCACTGGATATATATTGATGGTTATGTATGTATAGCCAAATAAATTAACATTCAATAAAGCTTAAATTATTTTGTGGGGGGCTTATCCCCCGTAACTTATCCACTCCCCCTTTGTGCTTTTTGTACCACATTTATAAAATTGTTTTATACGAGATATTATAAAACACGGTATAAAAAACAAATATTATACTGTTTTTCGAGAGACCGGTAACATACTGCAAGTAAATCATCCAATAGTGCATGTGGATATTGTATGCCTTTCTGACAACGAAATGTACGTAGAACAATTATATTTGTCTGAAATAGGAGTTCAATATTGTTTGTGTATGTGACTCGCGTAGTCGCGCGCGAACATTTTTTTAAGATATAAGCATAGAACCGTAGAACCTAACCAAAGTCTATAACGAACGTTAATAAAAAAAAAAAACTGCCATAGACATTCTGCGCGTGCAATTGAAATATCTACATAAAGCTATACTATGGTGTAATATAATCGCGCCAACGAGACCACATTGTCCTGAAACCTTTTTTTTTTCGTTTAAAGCAAATTATCGTAGCATTTGTTTGAATATACGTGTTAACCGATTTATCACATACCAATGTAATATTGCCATTTTTTTTTTTTTTTTTTTAATAATATTTTATATTCGCAATCAAGGTTACGAATCATATTCTATATTTTATTATTAAAATTAGTTATAGACAATTATGGCAGCTTCTGGTTAATATCTTGTAAAGTCGATTGGAGAAACACAATTGAAGTTGTACCAAGCAGCTGGATATATAATTTTGGTATGTGTTTATGGCCCACTATTTTATCAAAAACAAAAACAATTTCGCAATTAAAAATGGCATTAAACCTTCTAAGAAGAATGACTGGAAAAATCGTAAAATAAAAAGTGTTATGCAAACGACTTGGTGCTAACTAATTTGAACGAAACATCAAAAATGGCAAATCATTTTCTTACGCAACCGTCAACTGGAACAGAAGTACGCATGTACCTACATCAATCTAATTATCTTTTAAAATTAAAAAAACAAAAATATTGAAAGTTTCTGTTTATTTTAAAATCACATATGCCTATAATGGAACTGGCATATATGTGTTTCAAATGTAATTATTATAATTAATTATTTAATTATATTATTTATTTTTAATTTTATTAAATAAACGGTTTTATTTGTATTTACAGAAGTTCAAAGACAAATTATCAGACAACTAGTCGCATTAAACACTAGGCGAAGTGAACAAAGACAGTATCTACTTATATACGATAATATTGATAGTTATACAGTAACATTCAAGAAACTCAACGAAATCCGATGGTGCATAGGATTTAATCAATAATTTGAAAGAATACATGAAATGCTCCCATATCAACTACCTAATGAAGAGTTAATTATTTTTAAAGAAGCCTTAAAGGACAAAAACTTTATGCGATCAAACTGTAAGTAATTTTAAAAATGTATGGGTATGTAATGTTAAGTAGATATCTAATAAAATATATAAAAAATAACATAACATATTAATCATCTCCTAGCCCAAGTCACAGGGTGCATCGAGCTGGAATTTGGCATAAAAATAGCTATTATGATGTTGGCATCCGCCAAGAAAAGATTTTTTGAAAATTCAACCCCTAAAGCGGTAAAATAGGGGTTTTTAGGTATTTTTGGGACGAATATCTAATTGTTTATTTATTTTTGTTCATTCATGGGTTACCTTGGTGACATGAATGACAATTTAGTTGTCACGGACAAAAAAACCATTATTATTATTTTTATTATTATTATTACTATTATTTACACTATTATTTAGCAACTGCAAAGCATTATCGGGTCAGCTAGTTAATTATAATTGAATATTGTTGTATACATAATTATACTCTATCATAATTATGATTTCTATTATTCTATGAATTAAATATGTTTTTAGGGTACCTAAATATGTTATTGAAAAGTGGTGGTGCTAACTACAAACAAGCAGTGATTCATATCTTAAAAAATCATTACTGATGAGTAGGTATGCTAAATCATAAAGTCATACAGGACATAAAGGAAATAAAATACTTTTCAATAGAACAATTTTGTCTTCTTTACTTACTAATAAGAATACATTATAATTTTAATTAATTATAGTAGGCTTAACTAAAACGACTCGTTAATATTATTATTTGAATTAAGTTATTCATAACTTATGATAGTAATCATAAAGAGGAACACAATCTTTTAGTAATAATTTTTTTTTAAGACATTTATAACAATTAGGTATACTTATTAATTAACAAAATAATTAAATACAAATTAATTTCTTAAAAATCTAAATATTAAATTTAAAAAAAGTTGCTGATAAAACTACTGAATAATTATTATTAAAGGTAATTAATACCTTAATTTCAGTAATGTAATCACAATGAATGAAATAAAGAGAGAGTGTATACGATTCTTTGTGTGCAAGACAAAAAATGTTAATAAATGAGTATAAATGTTGAATTATGTTAATCTCTTAAACGGGGATCTAGGACAATATTCGTCCCTACGAAAAAATAAGAACAATTTAATAAGCAACCGCTATACATATCAAGCCCCCAATTATTATCGTATACCGCTTTAGTTATAGTTAATAATCTCGCGGTCCCTTAGGTACTATATTATTATTATTGCACTATGCGATTTGGACGATCGCCGTTTAACGTGTCGTATTATATTATGTATAAATCCTCGAGAGTACAATATAATAATAAAACGACGACTGTAATAATAATATTTCATTCGGGGATTAATCGCGACCGATCGTGCGTATACAGAGTGATTCTACTGCCGTGAACCGGCGATAATGTCAATATTATGTACAAAGATTTATTTATTTTTTAATAGGTCAAATAATAATAATAATAATCAATATTTTGCGGATATCGGTCGTTTCATTCCGGTGACATTAGGTATGTAGATACGCGTTTCAAAATGTCTCCCTTATTGTTCGTCGTAATACTGAGGGATCGACATAGGTACCGTGAGACACTGTATCATTATCTCGGAAAATAAAGACTTTTTTTTTCGAATTTATGTTTTCGATAATTTAACGAATAATAGCAGCGCCAAAATGTTACATTACTTTTTTTTTTTTGTACCGAGTTGACGAGAAATTGCGTTTTTAAGTTTCGGTGGACGGAGAATAGTGGAACGTAGGTAAGTATTAAAACGCCGCACAAATGATGCACCGTTACTCTCCATAAAGTGAAATATCTCCACAACGGTTTGACGGAAATTGAAAATGTCAACACCAAAATTTATTTTAACTAATACTCTATCTGTTTATGGAATTTTTAATCAAGGTTACTATTTGAAAATCAATAGTAGGTAGCCGTTTCACCCACTTAAAAATGGTGACTGACACTAAGTTAATACTCACCGAGATTACGAGTGTCTTACTTTATGTTGATCATTCTTTACATTTTGTATAATACCTATTATGTTATAATATACATTGTATTTCCAAATATCGAAACATTGCTCCAGAAATGTGTATTACTTACTATTCCCTATTCCTGTTATAATATGCGCCTCTTGTGTTTAATTTCAAATTGTTCTACACATAACTCGTAAACGATAATGTATTGCAATGTTACGCACATTAATCAGAAAAATTCAAAAGAAAAAAAAGTTCGATTTTTTTTTTTTATTATAATAAAAACGCGAAATTCGAATTTTCGTATTTACTTCCTATTACTTGGAGTATAGATATATTTTTAAAGTTAATTTTGGGGCATTTTTTAAAGAAGCTCTCTGTGTCCCGGCGGACACACAGTAAAGAACATTGAACATTCAGTAGAGCGAGATTTTGCTTGCTGCGTATCCAGTAGACAATAAATGGTATACGATTGAACTGTATTAGATTTTGTAACAACATAATATACTTCTCATAGGTGAGATTCCCGTTGGTGCGTAGAGTTGTATTCTGGGGAAAGACCGAAACTTAAGGTAAATGTTTGTTCTTTAAATGCTCGTGGAGCTTTATTCGAGGGATGAGGTAGTGGTACGCAGAGTGGATATATTTACTAAAAATGTCCAGGTGGTTTTTTTTAACAAATATCGCGGTTTATATTTCGAGTTCGTAGTAATTTCGTTTTTAAACCGCGCGGGAATTAAATGAAAATGTTCGGAAGAGTTGAACCGGACGTTAAAAATTATTCAATAATACGACCGGATATAGCCATGTTATTGTTTTAACGGTCGAAGGAGAGCCGCTTGTTTAGTATAATACGTCACGTGTGATTTTAGATTTCTATGGCGTAGGCGTTTAATGTTATACATTTTGTAGTAGATGTGTATATGAATAATTTTTTAAAACATTATTTTGTTTTTTTCAAATCCTGAACGTTGCGCGAGAAACGTATGGGTTTTACAACGATGTATGCGAATTTTTCGTCGGTGTACAACATTTCTACCGGGATAAGAACCCTTGCTCCAATCAAAAACCGACCGGATAATTCTTTTGTAACTTTCTATAGTCGGTTTTCGTCGAGTAGGTCGTGTTTTTTTTTTTTTTTTGGTTTTCTTATTTCTACGCAATTAGAAATTACATAAGTCCAGGTAGAATAACTATTGCGTGGTTACCAAAATTGAATACGGAGGAAACTCGTGTCTACAGAATATTATTACTAAAATTTATACCCACGGGTGTGTTCAGGCGTGTTCAATTTGCGAAAATATCAAAAGTCACGCAAATTTTATAAGAATAATAATAATAACAATAATAATCGACCGTTTGGGTATACACATGTACGTACACTTATATCCTGCGTGATAGCGGCGCGCATACGAATGAATTATAAATTATACCCGCGTCTATAGAATAGATTATGCGAAACTAATATTACCGCGAGAAAATTTCGTTTAATTAATTACTAAATTATGGTGAAAATTCCACGTGGACACGTTAATTTGCCGACCAGTGGCCACGTTACGCCCCCCGCCCTCAAATTGTAATCTAGACAATGACGTTTCAATAAAAATTACTGGTCATGAAATTGTTGATTTCTATCGACCCGTTGACATCACAATTTCAATTTCGATTTTTTACCAGATAGTTTGCCCCGATTTTTAAGCGTAACATCTTTTCTGAAAGAATATTACACTGTGGTGGTACTTTAAAGAAGTAATTTTCCCTAGGGTTTTCATAATAAAATAGAAAAACTGGGAAACGACTCGGGAAAAAAAGGAAAATTTACGAAATATATTGTTTTCAAATCGTAAATATTACGGTCTTTCAAAACATATAATATGACCGGATTCTGCTCAAATTCGTTTTTCGTTAGAGATGATTCACTTTTGCCTACAGATATAGATTAAATTTCGCCTCTACCTTCTCGACTTTTCACCTACAACAGTGGTCAAACCAATCGTGCAAAGTATGATCGTTTTTTATTTTTTTTTTCTCCGTTTCAGTTTTAGCGTGTTTTTTCACGTTAAATCCGATAGTAATAAGTGTAGATTAGCCGAAAAACGCGGAGTCAAAAATCGGAAGTTTCGAGAAAAAGAAAAGTGAAAAATTACAGCCGAGCACTTCAACCCCCTAATTGCGTCTGCAGTAAGCGCCCTGGCCGTAAACAGACGCCGGATCCGCTATTCTCTCGGCCCCCTACCCCCCGGGTAGTAATCTGACACGACAAAGTGTGGTGTGTAGGCTGAAAGCCGCCGTCGCGATAAAGTGCACACTTTGCCGTACGCCACCGCACAGTCTGCGTTAGAAAATAACGTGTGCGTAAACACTGCAGTAAACCGACTTTTATAAAATAACGCGTGGAAAAATTCCGGCAGCCCGGACCTCGCGACACGCTGAGAATCGAACGAAAACGAGAATCGCACGTTTTCAAGCGCCGTCGTAACGGTTGTTGAAAATTAAAAAAAAAAAAAAAACGTTGACTTTTTACGGTGCAAAACCACTCGGACAAATAACAAATGTATTGATTTTTGATAAACGTAATAATATGTACATACAACACGAAACGAATCGTTTGATTTTACCGACCCGACGCACATAATAATATGCAATTAGTTTTAACTATCATAATATATCCCGTGTGTGTGCCTTCCTGTACGGGGTTTTTTTTTTTTTTTTTGACATTATAGGCGTGTCACGTGTGCCGTTATAAATTATAATATTATTTATAACGAGCGGTCCTCGAGACCTCACTGCGGCCACGATGATGAGATCCAAATAACAGATTTTATTTTAATTATAAAAAAGGACGCGCGCGTACCTCCGGGTACCTGCACGCTCATTGTGTGCGCGCAACTTCATGTTGGTTACCGTTAAAATGTAATTATGAAGCAATACTGAAATCCATAAAACTTTGAAATTCGCACAGAAAATTCGGGAACCTTTGAAATTTGCATCATAATACAAGACGATTTCTAAAACTCGTACAAGTATTAATTAGGGAAATTTGCTTAGAATCCTCTCGTTAATTCGTTCCGTGCTAATATTTCGTTTGTATGCCACTTATACGTAGGTGTAAACCTAACTATTTACTTGTGCCGATAATAATTAATATTTAAAAATTGCTAGTTGTACAATATCTCAACAAAACATCATCAACGAAAACAAGAAAATGTAAGGAATCACGAATTTTTCCCTTTTTAATCTTCATAAAATAAACTTTCAAGTCGATTTAGTATCGTTTTTAAAATGCAATCAAATACGTACACTTACGCTACCGGGACCAAACAATAAAATGGAAAAAAAAACGGACTGACATACTTCGCACCACGGGTAGGCCACTGTTATAGGTGAGAAGTTTGGAAGGTATAAGATTCAATTTATATCTGTACGTAATGTTTAATTATCGTTAACGAAAAACGATTCTGAACGGAGCTCGGTCAATAACGTTGCTTTTTCAACAATGTGCGTTTTCACGACAACAACGATTGTTTAAAAAAATATTGAAAAATTTAAATCATAAAAATAGTTGTCAATGACAACCTTATTTTTAATCTTTTTTAACCCATAGAACCAGTTTTTCCTCATTATCTCGAATATTAATGAGAATTAAAAAAAAAATCACCTGTGTAAAATACCAAGTAGAGCGAAAACGCAACAAAAATGTCATTTACCAAGTTTCGATTGGCGTAAGATTTCTAGGAGAAAAGTTGTTTACAGACAGGAAAACAAAATACACGTCATATAGGTAGGTAGTGAAACCAATAGACGAAATTATTGTTACTCAGAATCTAAAAATTGCATAACACAAAATTAAACGATTATAAAATACCGGCCGTTGAGATTTCGTTAAATTTTTAATGTTATATCTAATTGTTGACTACGGAATAAGTTGTAATCTAGTGTTGTTCGTTAAACAAAAACTAACGCGAGAAACACCTACCGCAATTGAGTATACACGGACTCGCACAGTCGTATACGGTCAAATCGATCATGTATATAGAAAAAAAAAACGATTTTCACGATATTATATTAACGGCTGAAATTAATAATTGACTGCTGTTGCGGTGAATAGAACCAATATGTGCATAACCTAACCCGCGGTGTGCAGTGTAGTGCTCACGCGTAGTATTTCCATTTATTGCTGAATAATCGTGTAAATTGTATGACGATAAATCGATTTTTCGAGTAGACATAACGGGTATGTACTCGTATATTTACCGATGCGAGTCGCCCGCAAACGCCGCGACAATTAACTGACTATAGGAATTGAAAAAATAGGCACATACTATTATTATTATTATGTTTTTACTATTGAAATTTGAACACGAATTATTATTGCCGTGTCTGAACAATGAGCATGATACCGTGTGCGATAAAAAAACATTGGTTTTTATTGAACACGTAAAACGTAGAATATGTGTTTATGAATAGCCAAAATATTGTTAAATTATGAAACCGGTTCGTATAATATAGTATTTAACATTTTTACGACTTTAGTTCGGAAAATTTCCTTTTACAAAATAATATATACATTGCGATAATAATAATATTATAATTTATGTCGTATAGATAGATAGTAGGTGCATACTATGCAATCTCGAAAATGGGTTAATGTTAACGCGCTAGGTGTACCGCAAGACGCGCGCGTGTGCATGTGTGTATGTGTTGTGTATGTATGTGTGTGTATGTGTATGTGTGTGTGAATGCGCGAGCGTCTATACATCAACTTGACATATTTTATGTAGTTCATACGAGGGTTATCAAAATTGCTCTAAATCTAACAGTGTTAAGAGATGATAATAACAGATAAAAATGTTAAAACAGAGTGACTCGATCAGTTTATGATAATCTCTTATTATAACGGTGATTCCGCTGACTATATTTTATAGACGATCAGAGGTTAATAATTTTTAATGTTCACCTGGTTTACCCGTGGTGTGTACCGTACTGTAGTCGGCGTCAGCAGACGGCTAATGTGCCTACTCTGTATATTGTGTATTTTCGAAACGCGTTTATCTGGGAAAAAAAAAACAAAATAGCAAACATATTTTAACAACAATATAATATTATCATAATATATAAATATATTTTAGTGTTTTTTTTTTTTTATTTGTTTTGGTCTTCAATCTCTCGACTGATTGGTCGCAGCTCTCAAAGCTTCACTGTCAAAACTCAGGTCATTTACATCACTATAACTTACCATTTCCATATCCTTCATAATTTGTGATATGTATTCCATACTTAGTGGTCCTCTGCCGGTTTTACCGTCCACAAATTATCGTTCGATAATCAGCTTAAGTAAACTATCACGACGCATTATATCGCGCCCCCTATCATATTATTACTTCTATATTAATTACAGAATTCCGAATTTGTTTTTTTTTTTCTTTAATTCTTCTCAAAACTTCATCATTTTGTTATTCTGTCGCTTCGTGAAATCTTAAGCATCTTCCTGTAACACCACATTTCAGTAGTTTTTATTTGTTTCTTCTCGGTTTCGCTTCCAGGTATCGCACCTATTCAATGACACACTCTACACGTACAATATTTTTGGAAAGTTTTCCCTGTGTCCAACACCACACTGTTCGTAATTATTACGTGGTTTTTGTTTTTAAATTTTTTTTTTCCTTGTACAATCCTATTTGTATCTAATTTGCTTTTTACCGTAGTTCTCGATTATATTTTAGTAGCGTTTGGAAAATTATTTCTTCATTCCCGTTCCTATTCATATTCATGAGTTGAAAAAAGAATGTATTTCAATTCACATCTCTACAATGGCGGACCCAGGAGGAAAATAGGGTAGTTTGTCACTCCACAAACACCGTGTAGTATAGTAGGCTTTTTTCTTGTATTGTAGTAAAATATATATCAATTTTCATCGTCGTAAACGGTTTTAACCCCTACAAAATAAAATCTGGATTCGCCATGCATTTCCGAGCTAAAAAAAAGTAATGCATTTCTATTCACTATTCCTTGTCGTCATAACGAGTGCACTCCAATGTATTCCATTGGAAATGTATGAATTCATCTTCACCGTATCGAAAGAATAAAAGTAATTGCGTTTCTATGAATACACTTTTTTACAAACACTGTAATTTGATTACCTGTATAGCTATAGGTATATTAAGTAGCTCAAACTAAACCTAATATTTTTTTCCTGTTTCAAAATTATGGAATATTAGAATAATTACGTACAACTATTTAAATTATTAAATATCCGTAAAACCAACTTAAAACGGATTTTAAATTACACTCGGAACGTTACGAAACGAATTCACCAATACGTTTCACTAAATGTCAAATACTATTGTTTGCCGCATGGACATTGAAAAAAGAATGTATAGGAATACATACAGGGTGTTTCAGGGATATTCATGTAAACTTTGAGAACGAACTCGTGTCGGTGCAGAGCGGAATAGAAAACCTGTATTACGTTTTGTACTTACGGAAGTTATCTCTCGCGTTTAATAGAAACAATCGCATTAAACGGAAAATAGTTTTCCTGTGTGAATTTCCGTCCCTCGAAACCTCCATCACGTTGATATTACGTTTCACACGTAATGCCGCCACACGAGTCGAAAATACTCAAAAATCTAGTGACATATCGAAATATTAGTTTCGAAGAGATGATGGGGAGGGGAAAGTCCTCACGCTCAGCTGAGACAGTCCTTTTTGAAATCCCGCGTTAGCAGAACGGTAAAATGGGAACGTAAGATCGTTCTCAAAGTTTGTACGTATATATCTAAAACACCCTGTATAATATTATACCAATGCAATCCGTTCCCGAAAATGAGTAACATTTATATATATTTATAATAATAACGAAGGCGTCGTCGTCATACCGAAACGTTAATTACCGGCCGTATTTATATCTACACATACCTACGACAAATTAGTAACTATTTACGATATTTATTTATACAAAGTGAGTACACGAAAAATGATAATCGGTTTGATAATGAATACTTAACGAGTGCACCTGCTGCAGCTTATTGCAATTCGTGTTGACATAATATTTCTACATGTTTACAGAACGGTTTTACGATTCATTCGTTCGGGAGCGGCGCGTTTTGGGTTATGAATACTTATACAAACAATACGTTTTTGGGCGCCTTTATTGTATACGAGGAAGAATTTTTTTTTTTGAAACAAATTCGAGGAATACACAATACAGTCGATAATGGTCTAAGTGTCAAAATACGTAACCCGAATTTACTGCGGGTAAAACGATATTGCCTATATAATTAATGCGCACATTATTTGACATTGTAGATATGTATACCGGTTGCGAAGAAAAAAAAAGCAAATACATTTGCGAAACATTTGAATAACGCATAAACGAAATAGACAAAAAATGTTAAAAGTATGTCAATGGGCAATTTATCACTAGACATTATTTTTGGGAGACTATAAAAAAGCCATCCACTCCGTTTAGTGCCTCATCGTGCAGATTAGGTAACTCTCTATATATTATCGATTCAACTTTGAAATTCCGCGTCAAATGTGTTTCTTTCTTATTTTCAAGGGGCGTCGACCTTCAAAGACCAGTCCTCCAAATATATAATGTTCCTTCTATTTCCATTGCATTTTCCGCTGTACTCCGGGTTCCACCGCCCTGCATCACAGACAACACAATCCTCTCATCTTAAGCGAGAGCTTTCTAATGGTCACTTTCCTGTCGGGTTGTTTTCGAGTACTATCCCTAATTACCTTGATACCTACTTATTATAATAAATCCCTGGTAATAATAAATTACCACGGGTCAAAATATAAACCAACTACTCCAGAATCTAGAATTGTAGGTGAAAATTTGGAAAAGTAGAGGAAAAATTATTTATATATGTATCTGTACACAACGGTTAAACATTGCTAACGAATAACGATTCTGAACTGAGTTAGGTTACACCATATATATGTTTTGAAAGACCATAATATTTACGATTTTTCCGATTTTTCCCGGTTTTTTATTTATTATGAAAACTTTCCTGGGAAAATAAAAATTTACTTCCCTAAAATACCGTCCCACGCAAATTTCCTTTTGGAAAAAGTGCTACACTTAAAAATCTGATACAAAATTGTTCGCAGAAAAAAAACCAAACCTCATTGTAAAACCAATACATTTGTCGCTTCGCTCAGAATCTGAAACTGCTCGATAGGCGGACAATTAAATGCGTCAACTTGGATAGCATTACGCGGCTAATTGCGTGGTTCTATTGACGGTCGGCGTTAGAGGACATAATCCGGTTTTTGAAATGGGATGTATAAAGTTTTTGTTTGTCTAGTTACTAGTTCTGCGTTGAGGGACGTTCAAATTAAATCAGCTATGGAATAACGCCGGATAGTTTATATAACCATTGACCATACTTTGTGCAAGTTTTTCAGATCGTTGATATTTATCCCGGGTCTTACACTACACGCTTCATCGTCGTCGTCGGTTAATTGATACAATTAAGAAGCCGACGCATAAACCGTTTGTGTGCGACCGCTCGTCTCCGTCCGAATGTCCGCATCACTTTAATAGTTCTATTATAATATAGACATAACATTTTAAAAACGTCGTCTGTAATTAGGTATACGTATAATGTATTATGTAGGTACCTACCTATATGCGCCGAGGCAGTTACAAAATATTATATTTTAACCATCGCAAGTGGATGTGTAATAATAGCTGTTGCACGCCCGCAGTGTATTAACGCATACGTCTAATGGAGAACAACGACATGTGCGTGCGAACAAAATTATTATTCTACTGTACATCCACCTACGTCGGACTTACGGCGATTTAAAAATATTGTTATTTAGAAATAGAATAAAAACGTGTACTTATAGGTGTTTAAAAAAAAAATTATAATTATTATTATAACAGTCTGTACAATATTTAGTACGTGTTTATATTCTATTTCGAAATAATAATATTTTCAAACAAATGTATAGTAGTATAATAATTGTGTTACATTATATTTGCGTATGAGGCGGTTCGTTACCAGTGTTTAAGACGGGGAAAAACGTCATACTACATTTACCGAAAACTGAGGGATGTTCCCGAATTAACCGAACTTTCAGGAAACCGTCATCACGGGGACAAAGACCTCCAAAACGTGAATAAATTTAATTAATTGATTAAATTGTTATTTTTGTGTTGAATGGTACGCGCTTAATTACGCAGACATAGACAACGGGTCCTCTAAAGATGATCTATATCCTCCAATTAGTTTCAAGAATATCCTTAGTGTTCAGGTCAACCGTCATAAAAGTAATATTGCTCGAGATAATTTTACGGATACAAATTCATTTTAGGAAACGCTAACATAATATACGGTTAAATGTTATTATTTCTGATGGTTTTATCTAAATAATTGTTTTTTTTTTTTTTTTTAATTATTTACTTACTTTTTATATGTAATCTGTTACCGTTTTCCACGCATTTTCAATATTTCCTATGTCAACGTACGATTTTCACATTCAGAGAGAGATTTCATTTTGAATTGTTATTTTTGATACGGCACTTTACGAATCACTTTATTATCTATATAACAATGAAATACTAAACAAATACAAAAGAACGGTGGTGTGTAAATAGAATATAAATGTACTCCTCGTAACTAAAAAAATGATTGGAAAATAATTTCTTATTATATTTATATATAATATTGCAAAATTAAATTATTACAAATAGTCATCGAGAGTTATTTGTATACCTATAAGTAGTTTTATAATAATAATGAAAGAATTAATTAAAGTTTACTTAAATTGTTCAGAAATAATCACTGTCTCGTAATAGTTTTCGTATTACCTTTGTATAGGTACATTTGTGAGTTGTTTGCGTATTTTATTTTTATTTTTTTATAATGATAATAGGTTAGGTTCCTTCAATTTAATTTAATGTATTCGTTAATTATTATTATATTTTCTCGTATATAATTATACGTACAATACATGAAGGTATTTTTATATGAAATTTAGCAATTATATTTTTCTTCTTAGTCTATTAATAGATGTATAGGTAAAATAAATGTACGGATAAATGTTATACGCTAACCGGGGGAAGGGGGAATAATGATAATAGTGAACGTTGACCGTGGCTAATAATAATAACATTTTTAGACCCATACATGTAGTTTGCAAATTTACTGTCCCAAAATATACACAAAATAATTATTGTATATTTTAACGGGTCGTTCGCATAAACTACACAATATATTATACAGTAATATATCGATGCGATTTGAAATCAGTGTCCGGTGCGTTTTAATTCCGTGTATAATTCATAGATTTTGAATCGCATTATTCAGTTGTTCGGAGCGAAAGTTGATAAAAATGTTACTAGAAATATTTAAAATGAACTGGAAAAACTGAAAACGAGCGTAGAAAAGAGAATTAATTTTGCGAACGATTTTACTAAACCAGAAATCCACAAAGCATAATCAATGAAAAATGCTAAACGTGCGGGCTTTGACGAAGTATATCCAGAATTCCTATTTTAAAACCTAGGAAACCGGTTAGCGATAACAAGAGCTAACAGCCAATATCCCTACTGTTACCTACAAAATCTTAAAACGGATTGTATATAACCGAATTGCAGGAACTATAAATGAAACCATCCCAGTAGAATAGACCGGATTCAGGACAAGTAGGAGCTGTCGTGATTTAATTCTATGGCATGGAAGACGACTTCGAAAAAAGTTGAAATCCGCTGCAGCATTCATAAATCTCTCGGCTGCATAGGTACAGTATAGCACAAAGGGATGATCAATAAACTCCTGTGGGTTATCCTATGCAAAACAATGAGTAATGTTCCAGAAAAAAGTAAGCAAAGAACTTTAAACAACGTACTGTCACAAAGTTCAATACTTGCTCCCCATGGAATAACTCTACTAATAGTTCTTGGTTTGACGTTGAACAGAACACTAACATTCAGGGAACATCTAACTAAAGTGGCAGCAACAATTAAAACACGTAACAATACAGTAAATGAACTTGCTAATACTAACTGGGGCTCGGGTCCTAACACACTTAGAATATCTTCACTAGCCCCAGTCTACTCATTACCAGTATGGCTTAACAGGTTAAACACTAGCGAAAAAGATACCTAACTAAACGCGTTAATGAGGACTATTAAAGTATACTTATTAGGATTATTAATAGAGGACTATTAGGGACATTAAAGTCAATACCGATAATCAGTATCCTGGCTCCCGGTATTAAGCAATATAACAATATGATAGCAATATAAAGATCACTAATTCGAGAATATAACAATTATGCCCTAAATAAAAACTTGCCCATACGTAATTAAAATGAATATAATAACCTTAGCTATAGATTAATACCTCGCAAACCCCATTGGAAGCTCAAAAATTAAAAGAAAAGTACCCTTAACTCTAATAATTGGGTTGATGAATAGACCCTAAAAAACCATGAAAAATATAAGATCATTGAGTGATAGTTTTTGATTTCCCGTGAGTTTTCCCATTAAATGGGAAACACCTGTAAAAACACGGGAAAACCGAGAAAATAGATACAATATTAAACAAATATTGTTAAAGAAAATACGTAAATATTTTACCATAATATGACGTATATATTTTATTGACAAAATAACATTATCAACCGAATTCCGTTCAGAATCGTTTTATCGTTATAAGACATATATTCAATTTTCCTTCTACTATCTTCCCAACTTCTCACCTACAACAGTGCCTCAGCCACGTGCGAAGTATGTCCGTCTTTTTAAATGAATAATTATAAATATATTTTTTTATAACAATATTTGTAATCTTTGTTATTACTTCTTTCTGTATTCATTATAGATCAGTTTTTCTTTTTGATATATTTATAATACAAAAGATGGTTAAAATAATGTATTTTAGTTGTCCCATATAACCTTAAAAAGTTATCACTAAATTATCATGCGATTACATTTTATGGCCTGTCCATTTTTTTTATTATCATCCAAGATATAATTGCGCGTCATTATTATTAGTTCTAGAAAATAATTTCAGTAATGTATTTCTTTTCAGTGTTATGATACAGGTTAAACAATAAAAGATACCGAATATGAATAGTTTTAAAATTTTGAGTACAGTAAAAAGTTTTTACTATGTTATATATTGTGTTTTCTCCTCCCCCCCCTTCTGAGAAAACTCTTTTTCAGCCAATAAAAATACACCACATCTTTAGAATTTTACAGCTCAAAATATTCGGATTTTTCTTCTTATTTCATTTTAACGATTTTTTCTAAAAAAAAAAAATAAAAACCTTGAAGACACGTCGGTTTTATTTTTGTCGATTCCGGCAAGAACAGGGGAAATAAAAAGTATTAAAAACAAGACTGAAAATACTATAAAACACTAAAACTTTATACCTGCAGTCTACCGAGCTCTCCGTGTTTCGATTCCAACGCGCCCCCACCGCCCGGCTTGAACAACTTCTGGGTCCGCCACTGATATAAGGAAATATTATATATTTTACGCGACACGCGATCCCACTGCGCAATAATATAATAATAATAAACGTTTCATATATCAAATACCTATGATATTAACAATAGGCACTACGGAGGTTCACTTGGAAAATCATACATAAAATTGTAACATTGCAACCATTGTTTCGATTGTCGTATAGACACACGCATTGAATAGTACAGCCGTCTAATACTATTTATTGTCATTATGTCGCTGCATTTCTGTCCTTCCATAAACGTAATTTTACAAACATGCGTTTACCTATAATACCTGCCAATTTCGTTCCTACAGACGTTTCCGACGGTGACAATAATAATTTTCAATATTATTCGTTCTCGCGCTAATCGAATTATTAGTTTATAACGTTATTGATTGATTAACAGGGAGAAAACAATACCATGGTTCGCACACCGCGTTCGTTTGAAAAACAGCGACGCGCGCACTGTCCTCGATAATTGCAGTCATCGTCTCTAAATATTTAAGAGTATTCAGTCTTCGTGGTCGAAAACTCGTTCATATTCGCGAATCTAAATTTACATTTTGATAACATGTATAACAAGTCGCCTGTACGTATAATATAGTGGTCACGTAGGAAAGCAATGGTTAAACAAATTTTACGCGTGTATTTAAAAAAATGTAATCGCACACGCATGAAGATATTGCGGGCCGTGTATAATTATTTCGAAAATCGAAAGAAAAACTATTAAGTTATTATAGGGAAAAAAAAATATTTTCAGATGAATGTTGGTGTATATTTAATATAATTTTAGGTTTATTCCGCTGCATACTCATTTGTTTATTATTCACATTCATCACTTTTATCAATCACGAGTAATCAAAGCGTTTAATATTATCGCTCAATTGAAAACATGCGCAGCAAACGACATAATTTTTATTTGCGGTCAAACATTTTGCAAATTGTACGTTACAAGAACGGAATATTACATATTACACGAATATAAACCACGGGATTTTAATTTTTTTATGAGCACGCTACGCGTGCGTTTGCAGTATGTCTTGCAAACGCAACAAGACGACGTATGCAATTTGCGTTCAGCTGAACCGATTTCGGACCGTTAGTTTCACTATCAGTGTAAATTTATCTAAACTCAAAGGGAATCAAATTATCTGTGTTTGTACTACGTTGGTTTTCGTCGTTACTTTAATTGGACAAAGTCAATTTAATTTTAATATGCGAGCGTATGAAATATCACGATTGTTTAAAAATGCTAATATCTCTCTTAAACATTTTAATGTTGGAAAAAAACACTTCGCGAAAACACACAATACGGTGTTCCTCTATTTAAGTTTGATAATAGGTCAATTCACTTTAGTATTTAAATTATTAACACAAAATTGTCCCCGCTGAACGCTGCAAATTTGCTATGTCACGCCGTTGTACGACAGATTTAGCACACGCGCATTCCTTAATGCGGTCTTCACATTTTAAACATCGGATTCCCCCCAGAGGTCTTTGAGTGACCTTCCCACTTGAGTCGGTCACTTCTCCCGGATCCCAATTTGTCCAGATAATCCGTTTCCCCGTCTTTACAGGGACCGTAATAATAGATTTTCTTTTACGTTTTATTTTAAAAAAAAAATACCTAAGTTAATGCTATATCGTACGTTTGTAAGACGGATACACGTAAATTCGGTTTCACATTGAAATTGAAATTCGCATCAAAAGTAGTTATTGAATCAAAATGAGTTTGTGTACATATATATCTATTCTAATTTATACAATTTCGTGTCTCCCATAATCGTTCACGAATTATGCACTCGGTGTATACGTTTAAGACGGTCAAAAATCGTTTCTTGTGACACAAAATACGACACGATTATTTAACGCGTACCAGTTCCTATAACAAGTGTAGGTAAGTTTTCCAGTAGGCAACGGACACTCGAAATATGTGCCAATGCATTCGTCGGAGGGGTTACCGATAACTAAAACTATTTGTTTTTTTTTTTTCTAACTTCTATATACTACGCGTTATTTATTATTATTATTATTTTTATTTTTTTTATCGACTAACACGATAATAATAAACAAATTATACAGGAGCAAATAGCGCACGTATTTTGGGGCGGGGAGAAGATTAAGCCCCCGTAATGTCGATTATGTGAATTCGGTATATTTTCACCACTATAAAGACTTGTTTTGTGGGTGTTTAGGTCCTCGCGTCGATTGTAATAATAATTCGAACGGTTATGCGCCGCGAAAAACTTCAGAGAAAACAACAAGGAAGTACGTTTAAATAATCCGCGATCGTTATATGAATTCTAATAAATCGGTTTTCAATTATTTAACAATATATAATATTTATGCGTTTATGAAGCTGTGTAGGTTAGGTAAGTATTGGTGAAGCTATTAAAATGTATAATGTCGAAAATAAATATTTCCCGTTTTGACGAAGCAAAAAATAAAAAAAACACCGTGGATGCATTGCGAAATACATAATGATTATAAAAAAAAAAAAAAACTTACTATTTTAATACCAGCTTATACAATATATAATAAACGTTGTGAAGATTAATTTATTTTTCAATACATAACAATAATGTATACAATACGTATAAATGTGTTTCGCGTCGTACATTCATTGATTTTAAATGAATTAATTTCACCGCCCGTAATGTTATACAATTATGTATAATAAATGTATGTAAATCGTTTTTCTGAAGTCTGATAGGTGTATAAATCGGGTTTCTTCGATTTAAACAAACAATTAGAAAAAAAAAAAAATAAATTATAAAGCGATTTGCATTTATAATATATTCATCGAGCCCGCAGTTAAGTACCTATATTCCGTATATATTAAACGCGAGTATATACAAGATAGTCATATTATCACGAATCAACCATCCTCCCGGAGGATTTTTATGTGAATTCGATTTCCATCCGAAATGAGTATTCGTTTTGGATTTTCAAATAGCAACTCTCAACCCCTTTCAATCACTGATTCGAATAGAGAATAATTTTCTAAACATTTTGATATGCGTAACACTATAATATAAGATTTACCCAGTGGTGCGCCGATATGGTGGCATGGCGGACAATGAAAATTGTTGGTTCGTGATAAAAGAATCACTCTGTACAGTTAACACTTAAATAGTATACATTTAAAACGGTATTGCGTCCGGGGAAAAAAAGTGAAAAAAAAACATACGCTTTTCGAGTTTTCTATGTACAAACCCCCGGGCGTGTTTTTAAAAACATATAAAATTAAAAAATTTCGTGTTGTTCGATATTGCGATCACATAATATTGTAATACCATACATCGTATACTGCGATTTGCATACGATATTCATAATCCGCGGTTGTAATATTATGATCCGAAGGACTCGAACCTAAAATATTTCTACACGCGTCCCGCAATAATGTTTATTAATTTTTTTAGCGTGTGTGTGTGATGACCACGAGAACGAAAATTTGGAACCAGCACGGTTGTGTTGATAAAAAAAAAAATGCGTGCAGAATAAAAATGAAATAAAAAAACGAAAAAAAAAAAAAGGTCAAGTCGGGTCGGGTCAAGTTTAAAACACGTATAGGAAAAAAGGACAGAGGATAAACCGACCCGACCACCACTTGCGTGTTATCTTTAATGAATACAAATACATTATAAATAAATCGTATAATCGTATAACGTAACGATTTTAAATTGTATAACAAAAAAAAAAAAAAAAAATCCGCGAGTTTTATTATTTTATACCTACGTATTTGTGTGTGATTATTGCGACCGGTTTCGGCAAGGAGCCATCGTCAGTAAAACAACACACGGCTCTGCATTATTTTTAATCCTGTGGTATTTATTTATGGTATTACGATAATATATAACATTAACCATAATATTAAAATTCCAACGTAAATTATAATAAAATAAATAATAATATACTATGTTCAAAAATAGTACAATAATTATTATAATATAAAATGATTACACTGTTGATGGGTGTGCCACTGTTTCGAGAGGAATGTGGAAAGGGAGTTTGTATATAGAGTAATTTAATTTTTTATCGTGTTGCCAATCTAACCTAAAAAACAACAAAAAAGGTAAACGAAATGAATTTTCCGATCCGTTAGACACACAGAAAATCGTGCACAATCGGAACAAAAATCTACAGAGTTCCTAAAAATGTTTTGTTTGGAATAAGATTTCTGGTATTTTATTCAAAATTAATTGGTTAAAGAAAGAAACGTATTTTATGAGTCGTACTTTTTTCCCCTTGTCATCAATAGATATAAGTCAGAATCGTTTATTAAGATCAAACATTATCAAAAAGTTCCTGCCGATTATAGTAAGATTTCTAGTAAAAAATTTATTTATAGACAATAAAAAAAAACCGCATTATAGTGAAACAAATTAATTTCTAGGTTCGCTCAGAATTTAAAAAATTACCCTATTATTACGTTTTATTATGTTTTTTTTCGGTCATATTTTATTTGTTTGGAATTTTGTTCGTAGAGATGTCAGTTGCGCAAGGCATTTTACCGATGATCACGGCGAGGAGGTATTTGGCCCCGCCTCAATTTTATTTTTTTTATGTTGTTTTACCCGGCGCCTTTATTATTATTCCAAGAGGTGATATAGTAAAATAGAAATTAAACCGACGAAAACCGGTCGATGAAAAATGTTTACCGCAATCCTGCAGGACGTGTACACTAATAGAATCCGACGGAACTATAACCTACACGCGACACCAAAAATCGCGAAAAAAATGCGATTCGTTTGAAATATGCTTTTCGAAAATCGCCGAAAAACTTCCGCGGACAGAGGAGAACCGAGAGGAATGTAACGCCGATCCCCGAGCGCACGGAGAAACCGCCCAGACTTGTTTGAAAACGTTTTGATAAACACTGAGAAACGCAGCGTGATAATAATGTGTACTGCGCGTGGTCACCGTCCCATCTCCGCGCGTGGCAATTTCATACGCCCAGTTTACATTTTAAGAGCCTGAACGCTTTGCTCGCAATCTCGTTATAAAAAACAAAAAAAAAAAAAACGGTAATAACTATACGATTGAATAATATTATTTTAACGCAATAAGCACCTGTATAGAAACACCGCACGTACCGTATCAGTTAATAAACGAAAAAAAAAACAAAACAAACAAACTGGTATGCGACTTTCGACGGAGTTTTCGGAATACGGATTATCCCATTCGATTATAATAATAATAGTAATAATACACGGGCACGCGTACTTACTAACAAAATACGAGTTGACCGGGTATAATTGTGACGTTATAATGCGATTATTATGATTAACAAGAACCCGAAAAAAAAAATATACACGTCATATGAATATGTTAGAGGAATAGGTTCAAAGCCCCGGTCGCGAGCTATCGTGCACACACGTATAATGTGTTTCTGTCTCGTGTCAGGGTTAACGAGTTCCGAGCGATCGTTCGTCTCCGATTGGCTTTCGCGGCGACCGAACGAATCGTATAGTCGGTGTATATTACCTACATTTAGCAACAACAACGACAACGAAAAAAACATTATATAAGAATAATAAAAAAAAAAAAAAACAAACATTTACGCCACTTCGATCCCCGCGAGTTCTCAGAAAAACTCGACCGAAAAAAACCGCCGTCGCCCGCCTAGTAGTCGCCTCGTTTCGTACCATCACACCCGGTCGCGTCTCGACAGCAACAACAACGACGACGACGACGACGACGACGATATTCCGGTATATTTTACGTATTATAGGATTTATTGAAAAGCCCGTACGTATTGTAAACACGTATCTCGTACAAACAAGCGTGGGCGGAACGGAGAGCGGACGTTCGAGAGACGTGGACGAAACCCAAATAATGGTATAAATGATTGTCGAGAATATATCGTTCGGTAGACGGAAAAAAAAATTTGAAAAAATAAAAAGTCCCCGCTATAATATATTTTGTTCGGCGTAATTTAAAACGCGTGGGCATACCAAATCGATATTGAAATGATATTATGTTGTAGAGTTTGTTTAGCGCGGACTTTTTATTATAAATGCGTTCGATACCGGATGTGTTTTCCACTGAAATCGCTGTGCTCACTGATCGCACAGAATTCCCCTAAAACACGCTCGAACGCTTCGTGTATTTTTTTCGAAAAAGATTTTTCCGTTTACTGGAAACTAAACTCTTAAACTGAACGAGATATCGAATTCAAATATGCATGATAACCATCCGTTTAGCTCGTCGAAATCGTTGATACTTCGAACCTTTTCCCCGGGTGCCAAGAATTCCTTATTTAAACAATTTGAAAAAAATAACGCAATCGACTCGAGTGTTTCGCGGATAATTCGAATTGCCAGTGTTTATTAAAATCAGTGATATACGGATTATTGTCCTCGGTGTGTTCGTTTACCGTTGAAAATAAAATCCTCAATGGATTAATGTTATTGTTGCTGATACAATTTGTCTATAACTGGTTTGCCACTGGATAATACGATTCGTTGCCCACACGCATATGTATGCACTTCAGTGTTCCGTTACGTTTCGACGAGACGTGTTAACGATTTTAAGAATGTCGACGTTCAAACGGATTCAAATCAAAATAAAACGAAAATTCGATAACTTGAATTTTTTAATAAATCGAAATGTTTTGCTGGACCCTTCAATTTTCGGTTGACTAATTTTTACTGTAATCGTATGCGTAAATAGTACAAAATTTCTTTTTGAGGGAGGAGGGGGGGGGAAATTAACACCGCACAATGTTATTTAATATGTATAATGCGCACTTAGTGTTCACTTGATTTGAGGGACTAAGCCTCACTCTATTTGCGTCTACGATTGTAAACATAAATATTTAATTGCATGTACTAAACAAAATCGAGTTTGATTAATAAAAAAATAATAATAATAATACAAACTAAACAATATAAATATCGATACGGCCGGTGCCACTGTTTTAGGAGAAAAATGAGAAAGGATACAGTAATTTAATGGATATCTGTACGCAACGATTAACCATTGCTAACGAAAAGCGATTCTGAACGGTTTGGAAGGCCGTAATATTTACGATTTGAAAGTAATACGTTTCGTGAACGTTACTTTCCCGTTTTTCCTACGTTTCTTCCCGATGTTTAACGTTTAATATGACAACCCATGGGAAAATCGAAAAACAACCTTCACGAAGTACCACTCGAGTCGAATTTCCATTCAGAAAAGGTGCTACACTTGAAAATCGGAGTAAAATTCTGGTAGAAATGTTGTTCGCAGAAAAAAAAATTAAATATGCGTACACCATTGTTAAACAAATATAAATTCCTCGCTCCGCTCTGAATCTAAAATACAATATAAATAATTAAGGATTTATAAACGCGAAATTAAAAAAAAAAAAAAATAAATATACAATCCGACGAATTAAAATCGTTCGCTGCTTCCACGTTTTGTTTGCATATTGTTTCTTTAAAATATTGCACTCGGGTACGAAAGATAGATAAAAGGATTTTTTTTTCCAATTTTTTCGAACGAACGTGCATCGCTCATACATATCGGGGACACGCGTTTTAGCGCACGGCCGCATGATACACAGTGAACTTGCAGGGAAATGACTATAAAGTATAATTATTATATTATTTACGCGCGCATAACATAACAACGCGTGAACAATGTATTTTATAAATAATATAAAATATTACTGTTGTTATCGCGGAAATAGCGTTTACTTTTATATTTATTGGTTTATTTTTTTATCGCGTTCGGATAAAACGACTGCGTTGAATTAAATCAAAACCGAACGTTTACACAACTGTATTGAGTGTCCCACGAAGATATACACCGATCGCAATATCTCCTGAGATAATAAAGATAATCAAATCGTGTTTTTTTTTTTTTATTAATCGCAAAAATAAGATATTACACGGTTTCATATTTGAATTCATTTTTTATGTTTTGGTAAAAAAAACTTTAAAAAAATTAATAACTTTTTATTATTTTTGTTTTTTAACGAGATTTGAAGATGCCTATTTTATAGTAAGTAGTAAGTAACAGTAAGTATATTCTATTGAAAATGTTGACACATCGACTTTTTATTTTCAGTAAATTTCAAGTTTTTTAGCGAAACGTAAAAAATTAATTCAAACGTAAATATTTGCAGTCCTTATTCCTGTGAGTAGTATATATAAAAAAAAAAAAAAATCAAAATTTGATTATCATTGTTATCTCCGGAGTTATTATAACGGGCACATCTGCGTGGGACACCCTGTACACTCGCACCATCGGCTGCACGCACATAATATTATGTATCTATATTTTCAACAGTGTAGGCTCCTACCGATTGGCATTTTATTCGGCGCAGGGGCGAAACCGTATATAATATAATATATAGAGATTAGAGGGGAGAGAGAGACCGGCAACGCGCTGTAAATTCGCCCGTACGCATGGTCGGCCTGCGAACGGAAATTTTCGCAACATTACAGTCTTCGGTCGGAGCGTTCGCCTAATCGAAAAAGTGTGTTTCTAAAAACGATCGGACATTGAAAGAAAAAAAAAACCGCTCATCTTAGTAAAACTATAACAACAGAATATAAAAGATGTTTGTAAATTCTATAGGACAACACGTTTTGTTTAAACTCGGCTGAACGGTTATACGCCTCCTCCCCCCCCCCTCGTCAAAACTAACTGCTATACGGCGCGGCGATTCGTTTCCGTATAAAAAACGTCCCGAAAAATTCGCCTCTTTTCTCGTCTCCCGTCCCCTTAAATACGAAAATTACGAATTCGTGTCTAAATATGTAAATTAAAACGCTTCCGCCCTCCGCGTTATTAGTGGAAGCAGGTGGGTTTAATGATCCGTCGTAAGGAAATGTATAGGTATTATGCCTAATGCCGTACGTAACGCACTCGTGTTTCCTTTAAAAAGTGAAAACCGTGGAGATTAGTTGTAATCGACAAGAAAAAAAAAAAAAGTAATTTATAAATGTATATAATTTATCTATTACAAAACACGTACATAGACGGCAACATCTCGGTCTGCGATAGCCGCGTAACAACGATAATATTATGATAATTATTGCCTATAACAACAGAAACGGCGGTCTACATAGTTTTCATACCCGTTTTATTTTAGTGATAGTATACGCGTGCTACGAGTATTCTGTACAGACTAGATCGATGCGATGCGAAATATTGTGCCGGTACTTACATAAAAAACGAATTGGTATCGATTAAAACGAATACCTTATTAAGTGTACAATTGAAACGTCGAAAAGAAACCGAACCCAAATTTAGTTTTTACTATAATAGAATAGAAAAAAAAACAATTGCACGAGCCCATTTTCATCGCGTAAAAAATATAACTTATTTTCCATACTGTTAAAGTACTTACGAATTAGAGTGTTGTTTCATATTTTAGTTTTTCTAGAACTGCTTTGTGGAAAAAAGAAACGTTCTTTTCTAGTGTTTCAGTCATTAGGGTTATTAGTTGTTTATACATTGGCGTAGCCAGGATTTATCATTGAAAGGTTATAAGAGTCTACAACCTTCATAATCTTACCTACAGCGAAGAAAAAAAAAAGCAACGAAAGTGTTATACTAGTCAACTGGGCTACGGCACTGATTGCCGGTAGAGCGCAATTCCGTACGTTTCACGTTTTTGGGTATACGATTTCGTTCGATTTTGATCGAATGGACAATGGATTGTCAAAATGGCCACCAAAACAACACGATTCCGTACGATATTTTAGGCAATGTTTCCATTTATTGTTGTAAATTCGTTTAATTTTCAATGTAAAGTTGTAAAAAAAATTGATGAACTTGAAAGTCAAAGTAAAAATTTCGTCAATTAAATTGGATAATATAGAATGTAAATTGTACAATCATTTTTTTTACCATATAACTACAAACTTGAAACTACTATAAAATAAAATTACAAAATGTAGATTTATTTGGATTTTTCAGGCGATAAAAAATACACCGCGGGTAGGTAAATGTAATTTTGTAAACAATTGTTTGTACAGAGTTAAATAATAGTCAAAAACCTACGTAACTAAATTTGGCAACATTGCACTAAAATCTTAGGTGCGAAACGTACGGAATCGTGTTCTATGCCACTGATTATAATATATGGGCGCAACACAAATTTCGTGCGGTAAAATGTTAAAGCGTAATACCGACACATAATCTGGTATATATATAAGTGGTTCGGATGAAAAAATAATAATAACTGTTACTAAATGCGCATCAGTCGATTCGGTCCATTCCGGAAAATATCGTTTTGATGTCCAAGTTTTACATTCCTCGAACAAGAAGAAGACAATAATTATTGGTGAGATTAAATGTGATGTGTTATGATGCAACGTAACATAATATAATACTCAGAAATAATAATGATATAAATGAGTAGTTTTTTTCGAGATTTTAAAACGTTTATTAATTACTTATACAAATACGACGTCGAATTTCTATAATACGTTTTAGATTGTGAGCGTAACGAGACAATAACGCAACCTTTCAACCAGAAATCTTGTTCCGAACAAAAAATAGCGAGAGACTTCCTCGGTTGCATTCTGGATCTAGATGGTGCATTGAAGATGCGATTGTTGTTATTTTCCAAGAGATTTCATAATAATCGGGAAAAACGGGCAATTTTTCGCGACGTTTGGGTTGATTTCCGTGTTTCCGTGGTAACATCGCATGAAACCTATATTTTGATTCTAAAACTACGTGACATCTATATTCCGGGAATGTTTCATTTCGACGAAAAATACAAACACATTTTCCCGTATGTTTCACGTTTTTTTCCCGCGATTTTTTCCAGCTATTAAGAAGGCTAGAAGAAAAATCAAAACTAAATACTGCCACAATACTTCGGCTATACAAAAGTCGAAACCACAAATCTCTTTTGTTGAAATCGGGTTGGAAGAAGATTTTTCGCTAGATTTTCGGTGTTTACAGATTGTAAATAAAAAATAATAATAAGCTTATCACGTGTAAAACCAATATATTCCTCGTTACGCTTGGAATCCAAAAATGTCAGTATGTAACATTGTCGTTAATATTGATTGATGTTAAATAATAATGAAAAAAAAACAAGTTATATTATATTGTTTCGTATTATGTACACGTGAGTAAGCGCCTATATTTAGGTGGGATTTTTATCGTCACGATCGATCTTGTTTTTTACGAATTAATTTTCGAAACAATATAAAATGCAGTCTAGTTAATATAACCTAAACGAACCCGATAAGAAAACAAAAAAAAGAAAAAAAAAAAAAATAAGGTAAAAGAAATCTATCCGAGATAATATGGCCGATAAATATTATTAGGTACATTCATTAATTAGATATTATTGTAACATCCTGGTGCGTGAGCGTGTGCGACGTCCGTATACTGTTCGGAACCCGAGCGATTATATCAAACACGTTACAACAGTAAAATGACAAACCGAGTCGACGGAATCTAAAACGATACACCATTTAAACGAATAAATCCCTACTCCGGAAATGGTTTAAAACTTAGAACGCCGCTTAAGAATGTGGGCACTGGTAGGCAGAGGTGGAGCCGGGGGGCGATAGAGGCGATCTTTCCATCTTTATTGGCGGGAATTGTGAGGTAGGGCTTGAGGGGTCTCAAAATCAACCCTCAAATTACTAATTATTAATTTGAAGAAGCCTAATTTCTGTGTTTATACGTTTTTAGTAAGCTTATATTCCTTAAGCCCTTCGAATTTCCGCCATTGGCCCCCAACGGATTGCTCCCGAATATACTCACAGTCCTAATATACTTCGAGTTTGATTTTCACCATACATGTGTATCTTGTATGTCTTTTAAAAACAGCCCCCCCCCTCGTTTTCTTTACCCGGATTTGTCCCTTCTGATAGGTGATTAGTAATCGGAAAGTATAGGTTAAGTAAACAAAATAATTGTAGAGACAAATCTAAAAGAGACAAACGATAACTAAAATTATTAAAAAAAAAATTAGTTACGACTCGTAACTTTAATTCCCTAGTAAGGACCGATAAACTGGAGTAGAGTTCACTCACTACTAATTTTGTCCATGGTTTGAAGGAAACGTTTATTCGGTTTTTTTTTCATTTAGTCTTTTAATTAATGAACATGACGAGTTACCTTATTTTCATAAAATAAACACGTACTTAAAAGTGTCACGGAATAAGTAAATATCAAAATATGTTTTCTACAAAATATAGTGTTGTATGATGCAACAACAAATATTTTGAAATTAGAATTATGGAATAATAATAAGAAATAGTGTTTAAGAAGAAGGTTCAGTTATTTTGTAAAGATATAAAAGGGTAGGAATGGGAGAAAGTGAGTGGGAAGTCCGGAGTCTAGACAGAAACACCGGACGACGTCGTGTTGGACGTTCTTTGGGTTTTCGATAAAGTTTATTGTATGTTATTTTTGTTGCTTAAACTTCTTTTGTATTTATCCGAATAAGATTTATATTTTGTATATATTTGTATAATTCAGTTCTTCAAACTGAGCAAACAACAATAAAAATGAAGGTTACAAAGCCAAATCATTTTTCGGAACATAAATTGGACTATTGAAAGTATGTTTATTTTATTACAGCTTTTATTGGTCTGAATGTATGAAAATTCGAATCGTTTTCAACTGTCTTAAGATGCTTTCTATAGATATATTAATAAAAAAAAAATAAATAAATTATGACGTAGAAATATATCAATACCTATATGTTAAATTTATATAGATAAAAATATTTTATGGAATGTAGTGGAAAACTACAGTTAGGCATTTGATGTTTATTGAATTTAAAATACATTGGTATACATGACACATTTGTAGACTTTGAATGTATCGAAGACTTGGTTTTACTACGATGCGTTTTGTTTTTCTTTGTGCCAGTTATCATCTTTTCTATTAGATATAATATCCTACTCTGTTCGCCAGATTTAGCATTTATTCATTTTAAAAATAAAACTGTGTTTAGTTGATACATCAACGTTACTTGCGATTGTGTTTCTTTGTTGTGGTTCAGTTAAACACAATCGTAGAGACCTGATATTATATTCCCAGAATGCTCCCTTTCTAGACGCACTCGAATTCTCGAAACATTATGGGGCGATTTTCGATCAATCTATTGCCATTTGAAAATGTCTGATTTTGTTTAGTATTTTGTTCGGTTTTACGGTCCAGCGAAAACGGCCGAAAATTTTACAAAAGTTCACCACAGCTTATGCTAATGTACGTAGTGGTGTGAAACGCACAAACGACACCGAAACGCGAATAGTAATTTCATAACAAGCATGTAAAATGTAGTTGTTCGGCGCGCAAAATCCGATTTAAAATATCAATATTACGGAGCAGACGTGAAAAATGTTGAGATCGTAAAAGCAACGGGGATCGCTATATTATTATAACTACGTACCAGTCAAATGTATAGATACCCACGTCTACGTCAAACGACTAACGGCGAACGATGTTAATGAGCTGTGCGTACAAACGACACGTCCCACGGCCGTCTCGCTTCGTGCGACGGGCACGAATCCAGGACTTTTAATTGAGGACGTCGTTATAAAGACTGTCAGGGTGAACGCATATGAACGTGTTGTTTTTCCCCTTGACGACAGTGGGTATAATAATTATTGTAGTTTAAGACTTGATCGAACTTCCAAAATTACTTTTATCTGTACTTGGGCCTATAAATACGTATACGCAATATAATACACGATGTACAATATTACATTATATTCGTCGTGTATCTGTGTGTGACGACACGTTTATTTCGTTCAGTGTGTATACACATATTGTATATGCGTGCATAATAATAACACATATTCCCTACGAGCGTTAACCTCCAAAATAATTTAATTTTAGTTTCTGAACGAAGCGAGGAATGTTTTGATTTTACAAAGATGTTTATTTTTTTTTTTTTTCTGTAGACAACTTTTCTACCGGAAATTTCGATCCGGTTTTTAACTATAGTAATTTTTCCGAAAGAAAATCTGACCGAGACGGTACTTAAGGGAGGTAATTTTTTGATTTTCCTAGCTGTTTTTATAATATATGGGAAAAACCGGGGAAAAACGGAGGATAACGGGAAGACGTTCGAAGTGTATTATTTTAAAATCCTAAATACTACGGCCTTTTAAAAAATATGTTACCGAACTCGGCTCACAATCGTTTTTCGTTAGCGTCAATCGCACGGATGTACATTAAATTCCCTTTTATATCCTACCTTCCGAACTTCTCACCTACAGCAGTGATCAACCCATCGTCCGAAATACATCAGTTTTTTTTTTTTTTTAAATATATATCACGATGAGTAACGAGAGCCACGCCGGTCGAAAATTGAAAAGCTCACCGCGTTAATCGACGGTATTATTTTACGGCGATAAGTGACTATGTACATTTTAGTCGATTTACGCCTGAAATCCGGAAGAAACTGTAGGGATTGTTTTTGACAGATTTCAGTTTTGAGAAAAAAAATTTAAGTCCCAAATCATTAATAAGAGGTCGTGTTTGTCTTTCTGATGGACAGTACAGCAACAGTCGTCTCATTTTTTTTTTTTTGAAATATTAACAATAAACAAAGTTACTACTATAACACAAAAAAATATACATAAAATATACCGTTTTTCATACTTTCGATATAATGAGATGAATAATTTAGAGATTTTTTGTAATTTTCCGTACGTTTTACCTATTTGGGAACACAAATTCGTTTTATTTTGATCAAACGATGGATTGTCAAAATGACCCCCGAAACAACACGATTCCGTACTTTTTTTTGTTCAATGTTGCCATTTATTATTCGTTTAGTTTTCTTAAAAAATAAAACGTTATAAAAAAAAAGTTGACGAACTTGAAAAAGTCAAAGTTAAAATGTTGTCAATATAATTAGATAGTATACATTGTATAGGTAAAAATCGTTATTTTTTTACTAACAACAAACTGTTATAAAATAAAATAAGTTTTTCACTCAACTACTGAATAGACCACCGTATGTAAATGTAGGTTTGTTTGGATTTTTCGGGCAAGAAAAAATACGCCACGGCTATACAAAAGTCATTTTGTAAACAATTGATTGTATAGAGTTGAATATAATATTTCGGCGCATTATTAAATACAACAAAAACGTATTTGGTATATAACAATTGTATCGCTGTTGTACGTTGTATAATATAGTTTTGAATGCCCTACGTAAACCGCTATAACTAAGTCAAATAGTCAAATACCTACGTAACCTCATGACTGAATCCGGGAAAATCGCACTAAAATTTTAGGTACAAAACGTACGGTATCGTATGTTCTACTCTTATAAAACGCCGACGAGTTTTGTCTTCTACGAATGTCTACAGTTGCATATTATGTGTTTTATCGCTCAAAACCATATTTTGAAGACCTTTCCGTTTGTTTTTAATGCGTGAACACATTTTTTCTTTGTGGCCGGTTACAAAGACAGTGACGGCTAATAACACCACAGTTACACCGCAGTGGCGTGTATGCAAGACAGGCCTACTAGGCCCGGACCTACACGATTTGTTTTTGACCTTTCGTTATGGCACGGGAAATCGATTTAGTCAAATATATTATCAGAACGTCAACGGCGATCGTATACTGAATATATTTAACCTAGTATAAGGTACCGTACGCTGATTGCTGGTACGCCGCACTTAATTCTCAGTGGAAGCGACCCGTCTGCATTGTTCTCTAATAATACGCAACGTATGGTGACGACGAAAATCGTGTATAACACCATAGTATTATCTGTGGCGGTAATTGTTACTGTTGCCCGATATGACATTATTTGATATTATTTCTTTCGGCTGATCGAGTATCGTTTCTATATTTTTCGGTCGTACTCAATGATGAACCCGTACAGTAACTCTATTCTCTATGGGTGAACCAAACCCAAGGCGTGCACACTATTTGTGAAACGAGACTGAGTAACATAATGGTTGTATTTTACATATCGAAAAACCTGTAAAATTATTTTCAATACAATCGTTAATCAGTTTAATGCAGACTCAACACAAAGAGGAAGAAGACTTCGGTTGACATAAATATTTAATTTTAATTTTAATAATCGATTGGCATTTAAATATTTTCCAATATTTTTATTGACACAATCATGTGTTACTTATACAATACTTTGATGAAATTAATCATCTCGCCCAAGTTACGACCATGCTTTCCACTGTAGTGGAACGCAACGGGGCTACTTGAATATTTTCAAGTTTAACACGTCGTATTTTCGTTACTCGAAAAAAAAAACGATCGGACCGTAACTACGATAACTACGAAACAATTATTATAAATTATTTAGCCCACCGCCGTCGTCACGTGCAGGTTTTCGACAACCTGTTTGCCTGCGATTTGGTCCGAGTGTATTATATAGGTACGTTTTACAGCGCCACGGAACACGTTTGTTTTTTTTTTTTTTTTATCGTTAATGCTGTCCGCGCAATTTCCAATTTCACGGTTAATATTGTGATTATTGTATTTTATAAAAGTAAAAACGCGGATTTGCATACTTAGCGGCGACCATATATTGACCGTGGCGGACGTTTATATTTTGTTCCGTACGCCTAACAAATCCAATGAGCAAACAAAAGTGACGAAACGACTATTTACCGTTGTGCGTCGTTATACCGCCGTCGTTGTGTTCGTTTTTGATTTTTTTTTTTTTTATCAATACATTACGTTCGGCGGCCGACGCCACTCGTAAATTACGAGTTTTTAATTTTTTTGAACGTATAATGTGGAAAAACAGCCGGTTTTTATAGGTCTTAGTTTTCGCGGCAATTGATCATACATTTGATAGAAATATTAGAAAATGTTTTTCGAACGTGTTTCTTTAACGGAAAGTTAACACGAGAATGTAAGAACATTCTATTAAATAGTCATGATTTATCAATGGGAAATGTAATTAGGTGGGGTTACAACTCCCAAAACCCTCCCTGGTTACGCTACTGGGTAAATAAATTGTTAAATCGTATCATTACTTTAAACGCAACACATTTTTAATTATATGGAATTAATACCCGTCTTAATGCAGACATTTAAACATTTTAATCGGCTCTGTCTAGACCAAAGAGTTCAAACTCGGAAATTCGAGTTTTTTACGGGTGAATAACATTTTAGCTGAATTTCTATACATTTTAATATATGAACTTTACCAACAAGTTGCGGAAGAAGTTTTTTTAATTTAACATAGATCTACAGAACTTTCAAATGATGCCAAGAGGTGACATTTTTTTATATGCATGGTGTAATTATCAAGAATGAGTTATTTGGTAATTCCAAATTCAGTCTTCTCTTCAATCATTATTATGCTCAGATTTCATGTTCCCACAGAAAATGGCAGGCTTTAAATACTCTTAAAAACTCGTGAGAGTAAGTAAATTGGTTAAAATGTGTTTATATAAATGGAATTGTTGTCGAAGACTTGTGTTTACTTTTTAGGAGGTTAGAACATCCAACCCTCGGCCTATTTCAGCAGAACGTTTTTATTCAATTACTTATCATAAAAAAAAAACTTTACATAGTGTAACGAAAACGAGTCGGGGGGAGAAAATTCGATTCGAGTGACGGAGGTCTAATACTTACTTATATTTTTTATTTTATTGATTTTAACCTTATATTAAAATCCAAGCAAACGAGTGAAGAATACTTGTTTATTAAATATTTTTCAGAGCGGTTCAAATACTATAAACGTTTATTTTGCAAATTCTTTACATAAAATTGATAAACGAGCTGGTGCATCGTATCATTTTTCAAAACTCCGCAATTAAGTAACCCAAAACCGCGGAAAACCGAATAGAAATCGAAAAACAAAACATTTAATTTAAAATATTCGATACACTTCAGACGACAAGCATTGTGTATTTAATGGTCAACTGTTAATTTTAAAATCCTCAACCAAAACCAATTCGTTATTGTATGTTGAAAAGTATAATGGTATTTGAACGTTGTTTATCTGTCTTGTCGCTCATCCTCGACACATTTAAACTTCAAACGCCGCTTGTATAAATAATTAATTTTTTATTCAATATTCGTACGATTTGTATTATATATAAACAACAATAGTTCCCGAAAATGCATAACATTCCGTTTCGAAATTTTAAATAAAGAATTTACATAAACAATTGATGGATAACTGATTCGTAAACGACAAAATAAACATCGAATAATTTAAACTCTGTGGGTTCTAAGAAACGCGCGAAAATTGCAATTATATATGAAAATGAGCTGCGAAAATCGCGATGTTATAAAATGTTATTTACCGAGAGACGGACAGAATCGTTTTAGAATAACCGACCGGGTCGATTCGAAAATGATTTCACACAAATTACAACCAAAATTGAAATTATTAGTCTGAGGGAGAAAAAATCAAACTTAAATATTATTGTAAGTATGGGTGACTCTAGTTGCCTTTAGGTTTGGATATTTATTATAACGCGGAAAAATAATAAGGAAACGGTTTTATAGAATCCGAACTCGACGAGGAATATATTGATTCTAAGCTGTGTAATGTGCTTCTTTTTTTTTAGCTTTATGTTTGTGTACCAGAAATCATGGTCCAATAGAAATAAAAAAACGACAAAGAGCTTATTTGTGGCAATTCGTATCTAGCCGACGCGTTGGACCATTTGGGCAAGGAATATTTCCTGATAATTTTCTTAATAATTGGTAAAAACTTTACGAAGTCGTTATTTTCAATACTGATTTTCTGCTGTGATTCGATTAAAAAAAGTCATAGAGACTCGACATTTTAATCGAATACTTATATTTTAACCTTTTCTGGGCGTTAAAATTCGTTCAGAAATATTCTGTATATTTTCAAACTATTTATTTACGTGTTCGACATTTTTGAATTTTAGATTATGAGAGGGGCGAAGAAGCTTATGGTTTTACAAAGATGTTTATTTTTGTATTTTTATTTTTATCTGTTAACAACTTTTCTACCAGAAGACTTGCTCGGATTTCTAAGTGTAGAACCTTTTCTGAAAGGAAATTGGTGTAGGGAGATACTTAAAAGAGGTTTAATTTTTTAATTTTCTAAGGAGTTTTCTCAGCAAATATAAAAAACCGCGATAAAACATGGGAAAACCGGGAAAAACGTAGGAAAATTGGAAAATTCGGTAAAACATTAAACAAATATTATTAAAGAAAACATACAAAGCCTATTTAATTATTTTACTATAAAATGACATTTATATTGTTGACAAAGCATCATTATCAACTGAACTCTGCAATGGTTTATCGTTGCTACAGGTATGCACTGAAAGCGGTGGCTACACCCATTCCCATTATCCTAGGACGTATTTTTTTTAGTTATTTGGTTTTATTTGGGCATAAAATCGTTTAGGCCAAACAGAAATGCTTCAGACAGAAAAAATTGTCTGTTTCTCAAACAGAAAATTCAACTCGAGATTTATTGCAATACGTACTTAATGGTTAAAAACATATGTATAACCGAACTTCACTTAGAATCGCATTTCGTTAGCGACAATTTATCGCTGCGTGCAGATGTAAATTAAAAATAACATCTATACGTATCCTGTAAGTTCTCTACTTGCCGCCTACGGCTGTAGTGCACCCGTTATCGTCGGTATCAGCTACGCGTCTCTCTTTAGGTTTTTCTTTTTTTACGAGTGATAGATGTTTTTACATAAATGAAATATAATTTTCGCGATTCAATTACCGCGTCGCGCGAGTTGTGCGACGACGTCGGAGGAACAAAATCAAACAAAACGAATTCCTATATGTGGATCCGCGGGCGCGGGGATGCGCGGGGATTTTTTTTTAGCGCGATATAAGTATCAGTTTTCCAAAACCGTATTTTTACCGTTTACGCAATACACGAGCATATAATGTGTAATGTATACTAACGGAACGATACGTTTTCGCAAATTGATACGCCGAGCATTAATAATAATAATTATAAAAAAAGAGCTAAGTATGCGGACGGACGATGATCGAAACGACGTTTAATCGGGTTAGTATAACAAATCGTTATAAATAGGTACCCGCCCGTTTCGATATCAACAGCAACGCGTACAAACATTCATAAAAATCGCGGTGTTTGCCGTATAAAAAAAATTGCGCGTTGTTATTATTATCGTCGTCCGTATTGGATTTATGCTGTACCTGTACGTACCTGTACCTACGATATAGGTATTCGTTTGGTCGATAACGTCGGAATGGTTAATGTCTACAATATCGCAGCCGCGTTGTGTATGCTGTACGCTGGCTATAATTAAAATTGCCATCGAGTATACGTATGAATATTATACAGGGTGACGTTTTGTTTTCGCCGCGAATCGGCCAATATGGTATTTGAGATTTCGAGCGATTGTGATTGTGAAATTTACAGTATAGGTGCTGCAGTACTTGCAGTAGACATTAGACACCTACGGAATAACATTTTCGGACATTTATAAATTATAAACGAGAACCGGTGCCGGTTTTCCTAGTTTTCTTCGAGTTTGTACGATTTGAAAATATTATTTTTAACATTTGAATGGTTGCGTTAAAGATAAGATACTATCCGGGTAATCTACTGCAGCCCGATACAAGTTTAGGATGAAGGAGTACGGTCGTTTTTAAAAACGAAAATGACTACGCGTGACTATGGATAAATAATTGTTAACACAATATTTCTTTAGTATTTTTTTTTCTTTTTTAATTGATAAACAATAATACACCATAGATTTCGAACAGTGGTATCAAAAAGTTAAAATTGTATGTATTTTAAAGTTTCAGAAAATAATATTGAAAAACAAAGTTCATCGCGGTCTGTAGAAAATCTCTCACTTTCTGATGAAAAAATAATGATCTTGATAACGCTGATTGAGCCTAATAAACACGCTGGCACCAGACCTCTAATGAAATATTCTATATATATGATATTATGTAATATCCTGTAATTATATTGTTTACCGTACATTATTCAATGGTATTCGTTATGATATATTCAAATTTTTGTTAACAATGTGTTATAATCGTGCGAAGCCTCACTTTACTCGGATTATTCTAGTCTCCCCTCCTCAAAGAACTAATTTGTACGATTGTAGAAATTGTCTCCTATAAATAAATAAAATAGAGAAAAATATGTAATACAAACGTTTTTCGATTTATAAAAATCCAAAATAATTTGATAATTTTGTTTACTGTTTTTTATTGGGGGGGGAAGGGGAAGGTGAAATTGTTAAGAATTCAAAATTGTATAAATCGAATATTAATTTAAATACATTTTTCTGTTAAACTTTTGATTTCCGTCAACTCGTTGACGAGATATTCCACTTTTTAGTTTGGGTGGAGGGAGAGTAGTGGAACGCATTATTAAAACGTATTGCGTGGTTCCGTGCCACCACACAAGTGCATAGTGTTCCACTACTCTCCCCCTGACTGAACTAAAAAGTGAAATATCTCGTCAATGAGCGGACGGAAATCAAAAAAAAAAAAAAAAAAATCTCAACAGCAAAATTGATTTAGACTCTGCAGCCTATTCGTGGAATTTCCAACATGGCCGGTTCGCATTTGCAAAAGTTTAGCCCTAAAACAGACAGTCGAAAAAAATAAAATACCCATACAGGTATATAAAAGTTATTTTAGACGTTTATAAATCGAAAACTTTGGTGTCGTGCATTTTTCTTTATTTCGTATATTTCTACAGGAAAACAAATTGTTGTAACATTAAATTGCTGATCGCCGTGTATTATTGTGCGTTCGTTTTTCGCGTGCGTATTGTTTACGTTTGAAACGAGTATACTTATATTATAGGCTATTATATACACGTATATTATTACACATTATAATAACTCGCCGTCCGCATAAACCCGCGCGCACATAATATTGCAACACGACACACTGTATAATAATACACGACTACCTAATAGTATAACTCTATAATATTATGTACCTACCCGTACAGAATCTATCGTTCCGCAATATTTTTCACGAAAACAACACGATCTGTACACCGGCTACGCCTGCCGTATTTTTATTTTTGTTGTCGTTTTTTTTTTTCCCCCGGTTGTTTTCCGTACCTCCCCCCCACCACCGCCATTTCACCGCGTAATGATCACAATACGCGTCCGGTACTTGACGGCGCGGGATTCTCGAGCCGTGCTAATGTAGCAAAAACGTGGAACACATATTATGTACACACAATTAATACGAGTCTAAATCGTTTTCCAATATGCGTCGTCTGTAAATGAAAGGTAAACAATTAACCGTTTAACGATTTTACTCATAAACCTAACTTAACCTTCACCCTCCACCCGATCAAACACCGTCAGAAATTAAATTTTTTCAAAATTCATAAATCCCCCCCCCCCAAAAAAAAAAAAAAATAATAATAATAATAAATCCTGGTCGCGCCACTGAATGCTAATGTAGCGAAAACGTACAATATAATATATTATGCACACATTACACAGTGCATATAACATTATAATATGCTACGTATATGTAACGGATGTTACACAATTATCTAATGTTCTAGCTTCATTGACCGTTTTAAGTTACAAATCAGTAAGCAGAGTACCTATGGTTTGATATTAACGGAGGGACATTTATTATTTTCCTTGAGGCAATATTTTGGAAAGGCTGTATTTTGTTTAGATCGGTGTTTAGATTTGTGTTTCTCCATAGCTATATGCTTCCCCCGCGTCCAGATAAATGTTATACGGTCCTGTACGTAAGGAGTTTGACATTTAAGGAGGTGAGTTTATTGCAAATTAAATGTTTAAGCATTCGTAGCCGGTATTTAATGTATAGTCTCCAATATATATTGCGCCCGCGTTAAGGGTCGGTCAAATATAAGACCAAAGTATTTCACTGTAGGAGAGGAAGGAATAGGGATGCCGTAAAGAAATACATTTGGACATGGAGCCTGTACAAGTGTTAAAGTAGTGTGTATGGATTTATTTTAAATCTCCATTTAGTATACCGATTTGCCATCAAACCGAGGTACGTTTGTAAATTTTAAGAGGCTAGGAACGGATCCTCATTGATTGAAATAATAACTTAATCATCAGCGTAGTCGGGCAACTGTTGTGTTTGGTGAGATGGGTTAATCGGAGACGAATATTTCGTAAATTTTACCGTTATTTTTACGGTTTTTCGGATTTGCTCAATGATCAAAAAAACTATAAAGAAAATCAAAAAACGACTTTATTGGTCACCAACTAGATTAAAAATACACCATGGTTTTTCTTTTGAAACGATATGTTTAGCAGAAAATATAAGCCGTAAAAATTTAAAATAAAAGAATCCTAGCGCTGTAAATTTAACAGTTTTTCGTAATTCTTCGATTTTTTTTTAAAATCATTACAAAAACAATCAGTAAAATAAAAAATAAACAGCTTACTCATGAACTAGATTAAAAAAGCGACAAAAAGATCTTATATCGTTTTTCTATCGGAGCGACATTAATGACAGAAAACCTTAGTGGTAACAATTTTAAATAATAAAAAAGTTGCGCCGTAAATTGAAAAGATCGTATTTTTCGTATTTTTTTGTTTTACCCAATTTTCATGAAAACTACTTTAGATATCATAAAACCGAATCCTTTACTATTTATTTATGTAAGTAAATTTATTTTACATTTATCTTATTACTATATTAATTTATTATTAAGCGTCTTCGCATACCGTCGGAAACTTACGGATGATTGTCGTTCATTATTAATCTCTATGGCAACGACACCGTTTTTGATGGGCCGTTGTCTTTTATTAAGAGTATCTATTGTTACTTTCTTATTTCAATAGTTGTAATTAATATTTTGTTTCAAAAATAGAGGAATGATATACCTACTAGACACGGACACTTCCGGACTTTGTCTGGTGTGTTTTGGATATTTACAACGAAGTTTGACCAATTTTTTCATTCGAACGAACACGTTATTAATATAATAGTCAATATACTTTAAGTGTATCTTCGACCGATTCACAAAACTTCACCTGTGACATACAAGGCTTCAGGTACTATTTTGTATTTCATATTTTTAATGTTATAGATAGGTGTTTAATATTTTATCAGATCATGGTTATTATTATGTATTATACATGAATTAAATCAAAGCGTCCGTCAGTTTTTTTTAACGCTTTGAAAATCGTATTATCAAAAAAAATACCTACGAAAATTATGTAATAAGTATTTTTGTAATTAGTGATTGATTGTCTGCATAATTTTTTGTAGGCGCATATCATAATGAATCATTTTTTTTTTCTAAACAAAGTTCTGCTTACTTTCTAAAGCTAGCATAATTTGGTATTTTTTAAGGGAAAAACAATCAACATCTTATACTTCTACACATATTTTTTTTTATGGGATTTTACATACGGATTTTTCGTGTGTTTTTGTTAAATATTAGTTGGAACCCCAAAACCCCAAATCGTATTGGGTAATTATTTGAAAACTTAGTTAATTATATTTAGACTCGTTGAATTTGGACTATTATTACATATAGTTTATATTATAAAATAAATTAACAAATAAAAAGCATTTATTCGTTTTCTACCGTTGTACATTATTTACGATTTACGAATATTAGATTGGAACGTGAAAGCTCATAAGATTTATTTGACCTCTGGCGTGGCTTAAGCAGCCCGTAAGTCGATTGTGTGATACCGCGTAGCATAAATCTGCATAAGCACGGACATCTTCACAACACATTTTATCAAAATTATAATTCAAGAGTACTTATAGAAATGAATACACTTTTAAACTTAAGTGACATTCAATAATTCTAATGTCTATACATCGTTTACAATTTTCCAAATTCACCTGTGCTGAAGAGTAAAGATCATTTTCTAATCTTAGGGGGCTAAAAACTTATTAAGAAACACTACAGGACAGCAGAGACTTAATGGAATGGCCACTTTAAACATACATACAGACATTGAAGTTAAACCGGATTCAGTGCTTGGTTAAATGCTGAGGCACTCTACTCGAAGAATTAATCTTAGACTATACATTATTTTTATTATCATACTATGACTTATGAGTAAAATATCTTTATAAACATAATTTTTATGAGTCCAAATTGTTTTCCAATATGCGTTGTCTGTAAATGAAAGTTAAACAATTAAAAGAGTTTACTCATAAACCTAACTAAACCTTAACCCCTCTATCCCAACAAACAACAGCCAAAATTTAATTTTTTTTTCAAATTCATAAAGCCCCATTAGAAAATAAATCCTGGTTACGCCACTGCTCGAACGACGTTAATTGCGATCGATTTGTGTTACTGTGCCTGATTCGTTTGTTGCACAATAATAATTTACGTATACAAAAGTGGCAAATTAATACGCGCGTGATGCGGCCAGGGCTGTAATTACTGTAAATTGTTTTCGTGTAAATATTATCGTTGTCCGAACGCGAAGTTCCTGCTAGGTATTCCGCGAAAAACAGCATATTATATGCAATAGGCAGGCAGTGACGTGCCCACGAATTTTCAATGGGAGGGGATGTAGCGAGTATGAATCATGAATAAATCGCAAAATCGTCTTCTCTACCTAACTCGACAGTGGGAATTGGTAATTTAAAAGCCGGATCCAAAAAAGCCAAATTCTAGTCAATGAATCATGGATTTCTCGTAACTATTGACTGAAATATATGCATTTAGATAATATTAGATTGCTCATATTTTTTTTTGTATATTTAAGCCAATGAGGGGAAAGGGTATAAAGCCCTTAACCTCCCTCCTGCGCTCGCCACTGTAGGTAGGTATATAATAAGCGCAGAGTGATGTCATTTCGATATTTTTCGGTAGAACCTGGGACAAAGTTATCAATATTTTATGACTGATGAACAGAGACTGGATTTATATCCTCTTTCCGAATAAAGCATTTAAAATCATTTAAAAAAGTAAAAATGATAAATGGGTTAAACTTAATTTCCTAATACTGCACAAATGATTAACACGAAATAATTTTTTTTTAATAATATCGTACGTAGAAAAACAAAATTACTTTTTATTAATCATTTTTGTAGTGTTAGAAAATTGTATTAGTAAGTTAAAATAAATAGAGGGGAAACTATTAAAGCCCCTATAATTTTTGCTTTTTTAAAATATTTGTGCTTTTTGTGAATTTTAAAAACATATAAATCCGGTCTCTGCTGATGATATTAGGAGAAATTGTATATTTATTTATTTTAAAATTAAATGACAAAACGGCAATATACAGAGACTCGAAGATAGTTGTAATACATTAGTGCACATTGAATATTAAATAGAGAGAATAATAATATGTGTACAAAAAAAATTATAAGATTACAATAAAAACAGGTATTTGATGAATTGAGGGGGGAGAGAAATGATGACTTCAGCTTAACGGTTAAAAAGTTCGTTTAAAAAGTCGTTAAAAAGTTAATTTTTTGTGCTCATAAGAAACGATTTGAGTAGATATATAAAGGGGAAATGGATAGAGTACGAGAGAATTCTAACATTTGTGCTATAGATAATACTTAGGAGCATCGGTAAATTTGGAAATGAAAGATCTAAGAAAGTTAGATTACCAGAGAAAAAATGTTCTCGCTCCTCTCCAACATATTAATTCACTTTTACAACAACGGGTATATTTTATTTTATGTTAATGCTTACAAAAAAAATTGGTATACCTATACACAATAATGGATTATCCATTTACAAATTATAAATGCACGATTAACGATACTTTTCGCCCAGGTTTATTCGACAGGTAGAATATTGACTATATGAAAACTGAGTCATAGCATTCGAATATTGTAATAACATAATTATACTTCCTTTTTCCTTTTTGTATTTCAATGCGATCTATATAAAAAATGTTTTTAAATAAATTTCACAATTTTATTTTCAAGTTATAAATTTTCTTGGAAAATTCTTGCTAATACACTATAGTGTACCCTAGGTCTAAATAGATGTATTTTTGATAACACGATTAGAAATATATTATTGAAAAGTGGGTACTTTATAGTGATCCTGGGGTCTAAAAAGATTAACATCCACTATCATAATAATTAGTAATTAATAATCTAATTAGTATATACGTATAATACATGAGGATTTTGAGTATATTTAATTTTAGTCACTGTACAGATGGCGATTTAGCGATTTTATTAACGAAACATTTTCAAAACGTCACGTTTAATCCCGTACACCGTGAATGCGTGAACTTCTATAACAATAATAATTTTGGTTTTTTTTTTGTTTTCGAATATAGCAACGCTCACCGTATTGCCACCGACTTACGAATCGAAAATAGAATATTTTTCAAAAAACGTTGAGTCCTACAGTTACGTTTTAAATCAATTTGTAGATAACCGCTGCAGATGGTCCACAGTAAAATAATCATCCTGTATACACGCTCAAATTATAAAAAAAATATAACGATATTCGAGTGTAGGTATATTATATATTTCCGGGAGTACACCTTATACGTCATCCACGAGGCTTGCGGGTTATTTTTTTTAAGTTATATAACGAGGAAAAAACGAAACACATCATACGAGCCCGCGGATGTCGAGACGGCGAACATTAATAACTATTAGGTGTATAATCAAATCAAACGTTTTGGTCAGTAATAGTTTCGCCAAAACACCATTTCGCAGAGTATGTTGTACCTATAGCATAAGTAATATAATTATTCTAATATACTAACGGTTTTGTCGAAAATCAACAAATTACTTCCACTGTATGTACATGTGTGTAAAGGTGTCGATTTATAATTTTTATTCATGTAAAACAAAAAAAAAAAAAAAAAAAAAAAAACGAACATTTCAAATAGCTATACACAACTCAAAACAGACATTTTACCGCGTTTAGAAAATCCTATAATATTTAAGTACTCCGTGAATTTCCCAAGACTGTACAATCATTAATAACTGAATTATAACAAACAAAATCGAAATGAACCATTATTGTGTAGGATAATCCCGTCTTCTTTTCTATTATTAAAAAAACTGAAAGGAAAATGAAAAATGAACGATTTCTTTCAAGATAACATTATTCACAAACCGCCACTGATGTGGACGATCGGAACATAATTTCCGGTAGAATAGTTGCTCACAGACAGAAAAAAAACAAAATATAATTTAGTAAAACTAATAGGTTTACGTTCCTCAAGGCTTCGCTCAGAATCTAACTGTATAAACTTGTCGAACATCGTGCTCTGTAAACCTGAATAAAAGGGGCCATGACGCCCCGGCCATTAAACACCACAGGGGTCTCAGTTTACTAAGGGTTTTGGGTTTTTGTAAATTTTTTGATATTTTCATTGTTTTCGATATCTTTTCGTTTCGTTTCACATTTGGTGAGAATCCATACTATTATAGGTATGTATAGTTTCTATTTTGTCAAAAAAAATTGACTAATCGTTTTTAACAATTTGGTTTTTTTATTATTATTATTCTTTTTGAGGGCCCTCGTTGTAAATTTTACCTCTAGGGCCTCTAAATGTATTAATCCAATCTTGATAATCTGCGTCATCCTGTGCATCACACGGTATTATTATCGTGTACTTCGAGAAAATCTCGCGCGTTTGTCTACACATTACAAACGTTTCGAGATTAAAAATCAATTTTTACAGAGATGGAGAAAAAAACTGGACAGGAGTTCGTTAATACGTTTTGTCGTCGAATTGGCCACGGAAAGAATAATATTACGAAAATAACTTGGGAAAAAAAAAATTTGGGTCACCACTGATCGCTATTTAGTTATAGTCGACGCGCGCGCAAGATGGTTTCGTCACGTCTATAATATTATTATCTCCTCTCTCTCTACGCAGCTGGAATAAACAACACTGCAATATTGATAGTATGGCGTTACGAGGTTTTTTTTTTTTACTGGAAATGCATAGAAAAAAACAAACTAATGATATTCTCCACAAGGTCATGATATAGGAGCCTATATAATATTGTTAGACGGCAGGGGAAAAAAAACCGATCGAAACGCTTTTGATTTTATTGGCTAACCGCTAACGTTCGATAGTATGCTTCATTGCTATTACAGACCGACAAGTACTATTATAATAATATGATGATGGGTTTACTATATTATATACTTTATCTTCATATTATTATCACATGGCGTTATCAATATAAAATACAAAGCGGTTATGTTAGGTCAGGTCAGTTTAAGTTAGGTTATGATGCCGTTTGGAATCGTCACGCAGGATTCCGAATAGATATTTACCAGCTATACAATATTTTCGCGACGACACATTATTTATACGATCATATAGAGCGCAGGAACTCGAAATTTACCATTTCGAAAAATTGAACAAGTTTGATTTTGAAATAACAAACACACTACAGAGCATATTAGTGTGTAGGAGGTAGTGTATAGGCAGTGACACACTCAACTTTATCACTACTGAATGGACCGCCGAATTTCGTATTCTCGGAGAGTACGGCCTATAATAGAAGCTTATTTCTAATCACTAACAAAATTATTATACTGTAATATATTGTATAATTCAATAGTGTGTCTCTGTATTATATAAAAAGTTTCGATATTTATATATTTCATATATTTTATATTTTATTTACGTAACCATGCAATGCGAATGACGCATTGCTTATTATGGTAGTGATACGCTCGCTAACCCCCTTATAACTCGTATTACTTTTTCTTTTTTTTTTTTTTTCTGGAAAAACGCCGAAATGTTAATGATGTATTATTCACATTAACAGGTACCTACACGGAGTATATAACAGTTGAACCAATCAGATTGCACCGTGTCGGTGGTTGGTCACTCTCGTACTATAACACACAGACTCTCTAACAAACACTAGGCATATACGATATTAATTATATTTTAATGGAATAGAGAAATTTAAAAAAATAAAAATAATATAGTACATTTTTTTTTATTTCCGTTCCGAAATTTTTTTAAAAAAATTGAATAATTAGATAAAATACAACTCTATTTACGACAAGAATTGAAACGAGGTTAGGTTGGTTAAGTTTGGTTAGGTATCTGTACATCTATAATTAACTTCGTGTTATCTATAATATCGATGTCGGACCCAGGAGGGGGAGCGATCGTCCCTCCCTCGTTATCTAATATGTTTTTAACCCCAATAAATTTGCATCTCGATTTCTATCATACATATATAAACGCGTATCTTATAATGTGTACTTTCAAAATCGTCCTCTCCACCCCCCCCCCACCGTTATTTGGTTCCGAATCCGCCCTCGCTATATATTGTGCTCAAAGTGCAACAGAGCGAGTAATAAGTCACTCGTTTTAGGTAAAGTTAATTAAGTCAAGGTTGCGTTCAGTTATGTGCCAAGATCGATTTGAAAGCTTAATGTTTTTAAGTTGCGAAAGAGTTACGTACCCATTAAATATGTGGATACGATTAATACTCTTAGATACTCATCCGGAGTACTAAAAATCGAACTAATTTTCAAATGATGCGTCGTTATACAATGTATTATAATCGATTGATAAACTTAAATCTATTATAACTTGTTTGTTTTAGTTATATATTAATATATTATTTATATGGATTTAAACACTCGAAGCACGTTTTTTAAAAATTATTCCTAAAAATATTTTATTAAGTTTTTTTGTACAAAGGTACCCATACTGGTTGTAACGGCGGTGGCGGTAATAAAAATAAAAATGCATTGGGCCTCGCGCACAAAAAAATGTTCCACGCGCCATTGAATAATAAGCGCACATGCCTAATAATATATTTGAGCGTGGCGTGCGTATATTATACTACCGAGAATCCGTATTATCAACTATTTTTGGCACCATCGTGCAGATAACATAAACATCGCGTCGCGCTTTTAATTATTGCAGCATATGACAAGGACGCGCGATTCGTTTGTAGCGTTTGTTGTGATAGCGTTTGTTTTGTTTTCCGTTTTTGGTTTTTTTTTTTTTTTTTTTTTATCAATTTTTTTATTACAACCATACAAAACGCACGCGGCGAAACTCTATGAAAATATTGTACAAAAAGGCCCTCGAAACCCTTTAACATTGTGTAAACGCGTTCCCGTATTATATGTATATAATTTCCGCCTGACCTATTGCGTACAATAGAATTCGTTTCAATACATTGCGGTTCGCATTCCCGCTGAACGCCCGCCGCCGACAACAATATAAAACATCGAAATACACTGCAATACAATTTGTACACTTCGCCCTCGACACCATGTAGAAGTGTTATGCGATTAAAGTTTATCGCGCATTCGTGTCGATATCCCGGCAAAAAGAACGGTATGACATATATGGAACGTGGTCGGTTGTTCTCCCGTACGACTGATGAGTAATGTAGGGGAAATCGGTCGAACATCACATCGATGCATGATATTCCGACATTTTTCCATCTGGAAAAGTTCCCGGTTCGATTGAGTAATCGAAAAGGACCTTCGATTTGTTATGCAAAACCACTTCGGGTCAGAGAGGAAAAATGTTTTCACAATAATGCATTGTCGCGCACACGAGGGGTAAATATTATGCTCCTGACGAGACATTTTCACCGTATTTATAAACGGATTCGCGACGTCATATCAAAATTGAACTGTAAAAATATCATTACGTACGAGTATAAGGCGTGTGTACTTACTTGTCAATATTATTCGAACGTTTGGTTTTTTGACGATATTCGCGAAAACTATTATTTTCGAACTAAATTATGTCGCGCAAGTCTTATACTTAACACCTACGTCGCCGGAGGGAACTTCGTAACTTCGCGACAAACACGCGTCTTCGCGGATATTGTCGATTTCCATAGGCGAACGCGATTATTACGAAGCGGCTGTCAGATATTATACTAATAGGTTATAATGAAATTAAATCCGAATCGGGAGCGAATTAGTGACGGCCGCCTGCTTCTCATCGTGTATCAGAGTAAAAAACGGAAAAATATTACGATTCGCGTGAATACCAAAATGGTATGATGACCTTACACGAATACTATTATCGCGATTATACACGCCGGGGGCGATTTTAGCGTTTGTAAAAATATTCGCGTTTCGGGCTGGGAAAAGAGATGCGATGACACTCGGCGGCAGTTTGCGAAAATTTCCCTATCCGACGGAAGGTGAGGATTTTTTTTTTAAATTTATTTACTCTAGACAGGATTTCCGTGTGATACGACGCTAACGAAAATCGATGGAAAATTGACGACATTTTCGAATGCGAATATCAAATTTTGTTATTCGTATTATGTCCGTAAAAAAATAATAATAACAATATTATTATTAATACTATTATCTGTACGATTAAAAAATTACACGATCTAAAAATACGTTTGATTCAGGACGCGGTATAGCCGCAGGTGCCAGATTTTAAAAATCGGTACGGACTCCCTAAAGTATGAACTTAATGACACCTTTCCTGCCCCCGAGAAAAAAAATCAGTATACTTCACACGTAAATGCATGTTTTCAATATCGACTGACATAAAACCTGCGGTATCTGTAGCCAAAGAATAGGTTACGACCTCAGTGGTAACGATAGCGTCAAAAATATATTGTGTTAACGTTGCAGAATTCTAATCAGTTGCGTCGAGTTTTTTCAAAAGTGTAAAAATTAAATAATTAACTGCAGTCAATTATCGTATTACATTTTAAATCGTCCGGTCTAACATCTCACGGGTGTTGAAGCCCTCGGGCACCCGCGTACGTGTCGCTCACGGATACGGCCCCGTAACTTGGGCCATCCAGAACGCCGTTCATTTAGGTTGGACAGTTTTCGACGATTTAGCCGTTTAGCGATCGTGTCGTTTAACGAATTTCCGAAATTTGATTTACTATTGCGTGTCGAAAGCTATACACGATTCGCCGGAGCCCGCTCCTTCCCCCCCTCCGTGGGGACGAAGGAACATTATCGTAAAGTAACGCGTGATTTCGTGTAGCACTTGACGCGTGCGCCCGTAATCGGCGTGTGCCGCAACAGCGTTGGCTAAAAAGAAAAAAAAATTAAAATTAAAAAAAAAATTATAATCGTACAGCGGTTTTTATCGTCTTTCTTCTTTCCGGTCGCGACTTTCACTCGGCGCGCGCTTTACCGTCTGTGTCGGTACAATAATAATATTATCATCATCATCATTATCATTATAACATAATGTACCATAATATTATTATACTGCACGCGGATATTTCTGCACATAATAAAAACGTCGGATTTTTTTTTTTTTTCTATTCTTATCCGTCGTAGCTACTCAGATTTTCCGCGATCGTCCGCGACATTTTCCGCTCGAATCCTATGCGTCGAACACGCGCGTGTCAAATCCCCCGCAGCGGGTACTCGCATAGGTAAATACTTAGCGCGCGACGTCTCTCCCTCAAAGCCTCGAAGCTTTGCAGCGCTACCAAACGAGTTGAAAAAATATACCTACAGATATACTTATGCACTTCCCGTATATGCTTTCAAACGAACATTTTTTTTTTTTCCAATGTTTCACACGGTTAAATGTTATAAAACGTACGGTGTACAGAACAAGTACGTTAAAAATTATTATCGTAGAGTGTTTACTGCAGTATAATAGGTACGGATAGAGTTATAAAATTCTATAAAAAAAAAACCAGTAAAGTCGTTTATGCCAATAAGAACACGCCGTAAGTTATCGGTTTTTTGTTTTCTTTAATTGTTTGAATTATCAGTATGTACCTATGAACACTATACAATCGATTAACACTCCTAAAAAAAAAAAAAAGCCACCGGGAAACTACAAAAAAAAAGTTCGAGATTCTTTCACGTAATATGCACATAATGTGCAGTCGTATAAGTTACATTACGAATTCAGACGTTATTACTTGTAATTTTGAATATGCACTTCACCTAGTAACTCGCTATCCCGACAAGGTATCTGGAAATTTTTTTTTTGAAATGTACAACCGTCTCCCGGAAATAAATTCTGGTTGCCCCGCCACGGTTGGGGGAAAAAACCACCCACAAATACGGTTCCGAAATCCGTACAATTGCGTTATAATAATCAAACGGACACGATAATTAAGCGGATTAATTTGCCGGTGAAAATCGCTTTATTTACAGTCTACTTAAACGGCGCAAGTAAAATGCATGAAAAAAAAAAAAAAAAAACTGTTTTTTTTTCGTTTACGTTGTCACGTCATCCGGTCACACCGCTTCGGTCGACAATGGGATTTTTTAATAGACACGAAATAATCGTCGCGATATCCGTAAAAATATATCGCGTCTATCTGTACGTATACGAGCGCAAAAACGATTGACGGTAAAGAATTAACATAATATACGGTGTATACGGTAGTCCGTTATTTGTCTTTTGATTTATCGGAACGATTCACAAAAGAAAAAAAAAACCTAACCTAATATCGTAGTTTTTCTATTAAACCCTCACTACCACAGAGGATTTTCAGCTTCAATTTGAACACAATGAGTAACCGAAACGTGACCAGAGAGAGGCTGGAGCTTCTTAACCCTCACCTCCCCCAAAAAGTACTAATACCTACCCATGCCCTCGAAATAAACAATATTATTTAAATTGTACATTAATTGAATGAAACTCAAATAGATCAAATAGTTTTAATTTAATATAATATTTACTGTTAGTTACGTCACTGGCGAAGAATCGAGATAAAATTGTCGATAATAATATTACTAGTCTTAAACCTCATCTGGGTAGTACTTTGGGGAAGGTCATTTTGTTGATTTTCTAAGCGGTTTTCATAATAGTCGGGAAAAAATGTAGAAAGAATGGGAAATTTTAAGAAAATAATGGTTTCATTATTTTCGATTTTGTTTTTACATTTTCGTACTTCAATTATCAATTAACAATTACCGTTACCTCTAAACTACCCTTACCACGACTTGTGATTCGGAAACAAATGTCCTCAAATCAAATGGTCCCATATTCAGTTATCTTTTCTTATCACATCAGCGCGCGTTAATTTTATTGGGCAATGCACTTGAACGAGTTTTTTTTAGTGAAAGTTTTAAATACTGGATTATGATGATGCTTTTTTTTAGGTTTGGTGCAGATTTTATTCTAAGGTACAGGACCATTCGCTACAAAAGTCGTATTATATTATTATATCTTACAAGCATCATCGATAACATTTCCCATTGAAAATGTTTAAAATTTGTTTATTTTTATAAGCTGGTAAGAAGTTATACGTTCAAGGTTGGTCGGCTAGGTTATAACTTATCGTGCTTAATAGGTTTCTAAATTAGTACAAGTTTTTTTTTTTCGTCACTTTACACTTCGTCCAGTTGTAGGTGTTTATACGCACCCATCAGTGGCATGCGTAACATGATTTTTGCGCGAGACCCTGCAATTTTCCATACCATTCCATTTAATAAATTGCTAGTTCGTTATATATCTCATGTGTCACGTACAATTTCATGATTTCATTATTTTATAAAAACGCGTTTTCTGCCAATAAAAATTATTTAATCGAAAAATCACAAGACACCGTTTTTGTTACTTTTTTGATTTACTTTCTTACGGTGTCATCGTCATCATTTTTAATCACTTTTAAGCTATTAAGGAATTTTAATTTTTGGGATTTTTTTTACTGCAATTCGGTTATAAATACACGTACAGATTTGAAACTTGATAATAGTGATCACATTGGACTTACTTAGACGTGGTAAAATTTTCAAAATCATAGGACGACTTTTTAAATTTTTTTACAATGATACTTTTTTTTTTTTTATACTATAGACCAATTTTATCCTTGAAAACTTGCTTTAATGTGTAAATGTAGCACTGAAACTCAATTGTATCTGCTTGGTAAATACATAAGTAATATTTTGATTTTCAAAACAATATTTAAATAAAAACGATAACCGGAAAAAAAAATATGATTTCATTATGTTCAATAAGTACCTACCACGTTTTCTAGCACAAATATGGTTCCTATTGAAAAATAATAAGAGACCATATTTGTTGATTTTTTTTTTTTTTTGAATAAACGTTTTGAAATCAAATTTAAACGAAAATCGCAAAAAAAAATACGGCACTTCAAATTATGTATTACCGAACTGCGCTCGGAATCGTCTTTCGTCAGCAATAGTTTATCGTTGCTTACAGATATAAATGAAATAACCTTATGTGTCCTAACTTCCCACCTACAATAGTGGTTGCACCCGTCCCCAGTATTAGCTCTTTTTTTTTTTGAATTTGTTGCTTTGGACTTTTTATTGATCAACACTGTATATTTAAATAAACGCTCCATTATTTAAATTTAAAATTAAAAAACCGGTTAAACCGAGTTTTTAACATATAACAACAGCGTTTGGTGTTGAATTAATTACTCCATTTCTATGCGTGCACTCGCCTATACACAGCAGCCGGTTTGATTAAATTTTAATTTGATCATAAAAAATGATACGATTATAACCAAATCTCGTACCTACTTGGTTATCCTTATCCGATTCGGTTTCTGTTCTCTGTCCGTTCGTTTTCTTCTGCGTTTGTTTTAATATTAATATATTTATTATACGTTTACATGTATTGTAATCGCCATTACTGGTGGTTGGCAAATAAAACACGCTACATAATAATAAAATACCTGCATTACCACTATAACGAAATCCAAAAAAGAAAAAAAAATTTTCTTGGACAAATCATGGTATTAAACCACTTATAAACGTCGTCATATTGAGATAACAGCCGACAGGTGCTCGTGTGTGACGTAGGTGTGAATAAATATATTGTTCAAATATATCGAACACGTGGGTATTATGTTTCGATTGCGGTTTCATTCACGAACCAGTGATTATATCTAACGAAGATTTTGAGCAAATGAAATTTTTTTTTATCGTTTAATTCACATTAATTTCAGTGTATTTAATCTTGTAACGATACGATTGGACGGCGTTCTTGAAAAAGGGTAAAAGTCAAATTTCGTAGGAAATTTTACAGCTGGTGGCACTGAAATTTGTCTATATCTTTTTTATTATCGTGTATAATAACCGTGTGCGTTTAAGCACAGTCTGTGTACAAACCTGTAGTACATTAATCTGGTGTTAGTCTCCTGAAAAATTATAAAATTTGATTGGTACCCTGTTTTACGGACGCCGTCCAATTGTTTACAAAATAAATATTCAACATTTCGAAAGAAATGTTCGTTTTTTCGGTTCGCTGATTTGAAAATCGATAGTTTTCAATATTATTATGGTAGTTGTGTACGACAAGTACCTACCTAAACGGAGTAAGGGTGACATTTGAAAAATATTATAAGCAAAATACCGAATTGTTACCCGACGATGGTTTTTGTTGTAAAAATCGATCGGTTAAATACGAACTCTAATTATAATATCTACTCAGTGTACTCCGAGTTGGGGTTTTTGTTTTTCATATAAAATGTTTATTTTATTTGTCTACATTTTATATCGTTAAACGGTTCAATAACCTCGGGAAAATATCCGAGCATCTTCTAGTTGCGTCCCGTCAAAGGGTAGTAAAATTTGTTTTCGTTTTTAGTTCGGTTCTCCTTGATTTGTAGTTTTAAATTACGACAAACATTAATAGATTTTTTTTTTTCGATTCCTGTTTGATGAGCAATAATATTCAAGTTCCTCCCTCTATACTGCACTATCGGTTAGGATTTATGTTACCTATACACCCCCTGGAATTATATGTGGAATATGTGGAAACATTAGAGCCCCCGGAATGAATTAAAATGCCCCGAAAAAAAAAAATGATATCCACCATCCACCTGAAATAAACACTAGGTATGGCGTCCACTTAAGGTTTGGTTAGAAGCCGTTTCTGCTTCTTCTAGGTACTATAATGTCCGGCATCAAAAATGACAGACATTGTCACACTACGCATTATTGGTCCGTGATAGAAAACAATTTTAAAAACCAGCCCCGCGCAACGGTTCTAAATCCAATCGCTCCGATAAAATATTTTCGTCGGGCGGCCGCTGGCGACGTTATAAAATAAAACGTATACGTATTTTTTCATTCATTAATAAAACGAATTAACAATAATAACGATCGGTCGTTTATGCGGAGGGAACAGGAATCGACGATGACGATAGGATTTCGGTGAGGCGAGGAGAGGGGGGCGAAAAAAATGACTTGCCGTCGACACGCTCGTTAAATAGTATAATTTTTCGTAACAATTTATTAATAATATTCAACTATCACAAAAAAAAAAATCAAAAAAAAATCATAATAATAATAATGATAATAGTTTTTACAAAAATCATAATAATAAACTATCTATAAATATATTCATAAATAAAATAATAATATTACATCGTAATGAAGCTATATTTATAAAATATATATTTTCCATTTGGTATATAGGACGTACACACACACACTCACATTAAGAATAAGAAGAAGACAATATAACGTACGGTCAATATTATAAACGGGCGCGTAAGCATAAGCAGATAATACAATATATTTTTTTTCTAAAACCACTCGAACCATAACACTGCGGGTGGCACTGTAATATGTAATGTCGTAGATACACCTCATAATAATATTATGTTTAAACGGTCGCTAACGGTTCGGATTCTCGGCGTTTCCGTCTGCGAGCGCACGCGGCCGAAGGACACGACGAGAAAACCGGAAAAATCGCATTTTTTTTTGTTTTTCCTTTTCGCCCAAAACGGCGATACGTGTACCGAACAGTTTGCATCGGTTCGAAAGCAACGTGAGCCAGAGCGGTTCACGCCTACAGGAAAGAAATAACAAGTCAACCGGATGAAGGACCGGACGAACGTTGCAGGGCTAATAACGTATCATGTAGCGTTGCGGTTACTATGTGCCGCGTGTTTCAAAGTGTAACGCGTTTAATATCGACTCGATCCGAACTTTTTACTTAGATAGAAAAAAAAAAAACACAAACAGAGATCGTGAAATTATTAAAAACAAGTTTTTCTCGAATTGAGAAAAATAAAATAGCGACTTTTCCGGTTTTTTCGCTGCGTCCTTCGTTTTTACGTAAATCGTTATTACATAATGGTACGTGATAATATTGTGCGTGGACATCATTACACGGAACATATCATTGCACGCGTATAAAATTGTAGTTTAGAAGGAAATACGCAGGGAAAAAAACGCAACGCGCATTAAGTTTTCGTATACTATCGCCGCGTTTGCGCCGTCGCGCGCGTTTAAGTTTCGCCAGTTGGCGAAAATCGGAGTGGGCGGAGGGATGGAAGGGGGAGTTTGGGGGTCCAAGCCCGGTCAAAAACGTGTAAACGGAAACATCGCCCCCCCCCTTCCCCCTGAACAAAACCGGCAATCGGTAAGATCGTTGTAATTGGAACCGCGTACGATTTAAACTCCCGCAGAACCGTGAAACGCACGCGTCGCCGTACCCGTTAAAAACACGCGCGTTTTTCTACAAAATACATTTGATTATGATTTTCGATTTTCGCCGAAATTGTTATTATCCGCTCAACGCCTGCGTTGACAACATACGTTCGGTGCGATAGCGACGGTAACACGACGTTTTAAAACGCGACGCACACGCGTAAATCGATTAACGATTGAAAAAAAAAAAAAACGCGATAAATCGTAATTCGCCGTAGATCTCGGAGGTTTTTTTTTTTTTTTTTTTTTTTTTTGTTTATCATTGTTATTATTTATTTTTTTGTTTTGTTCGACTCCGCTTTCCGAAAACACAAATACAATTAAGATACACGATAATAAACTACGTACACGTTACTAATAATACATTATTATATTATACCGTGTTTTGGACACGCGAAAACGCTAAAACATTAATTATTATAATAACTGTAACGTTAAGTATTTTTATTTTTATTTTTTTTTTTTTTTTCAACGTATAACACACAATACGATAAATGTTATTATAGGAACGTCCGTTGACGCATCGCGAGAAAAAACGGAAAATACGGAAATGAAAATGGCCGCCGCGATTCCAGTAGCCCCGGCGGTAAAACGTATTTACGGAAACGCCGGGCGTCGATTTCGTCGTTATCTGTTCGTATACACGAGGCTGGGCAGCACTCGAACTGAAATCGGTTTGAAACGCGCAATTGTCACCCGTAACCGATTGAACGGCGTTACATTACGTTCGCCGATGTTTCCCACTGTCTACATCGATTTATTTATAGAAAAAAAAAAAACAAAACCCACACGCACATGTTGTACATTTTTCTGTTTGTTTTCCGAACTCTAAGAGATCGCCGAGAAAAAAAAAAATCTCGTTAACGCGAAGTAAAGGCCCAAACGTTGTGTTTATACACACACTCTCTCTCTCTCTCTCTCTCTCCGCCCGTTTTCCCATATATAAATAATGGTTTTTTTTTTTTGGGGGGGGGGGTGAGAGAATGATAATCGTACGAGACCTGTAATCGCGCCCGCGCGTACATGATACGCGTAATTTTCAAACTGCGCGCGGCCGTAAAACGCGGGTGTACATTACAAGTATTTATAAAATATTCGATTCGCTCTACGCGCGTACAATAATAATTACTATAATATTTATATAAAATATGGATAACGCTAATCACTAATAATACGATTGCTTGACTAGGTCGATTTGTGATAGTATATGTGCACAACAATTACTATTACATCGAAACGTTAATTTTAACGAACGGGCAAGCGGGCCCGATACCGGTAACAACCGCCATTATTGCGGACACCTCGGACGATAAAGTCGACGGCTGTTCCCGGGTGAGGGGAGGGCGGAGGCGATGAACCGGGGCGGTTACAGGTTGCGTTTTACGGACAGAGCGCCACGCTTTGCGCGCTGTTATCAATCTTGACGCGCTGTACCCGTCATAACCTTTTTCGCGGATATCGTCGCGCGCGACATTAAATGTTGACGCGCACGTTATTGTGCGCCGCGTAGCGAGGATCGGTAACGCGGGACAAAATTACACGGAAAATATAAAAATAAAACACGTCGAAACCGGTCGGTTTTTTAATTTTTTTTTTTTTGCCTTTTATACCGCGGTATGAAAACTAGTAAAAACTCGTCCGCCGCCGGCTAACCCGCACCCCGCTCTTGCGGTCACACCGCCGCCTGGCGCACGTTAATTCCACGGTGCGCCGCCGAAGCGCTGCACGCCGCGACGTCCGCCCGGCGGAAAACCGATCGCGCGACCGAAGAGCTGGTTCTCTGGTATTTCGTTCGTTTTTTTTTTCCCCCTCGTCGTCGTCGACACTCGTCCGTAATACACGCGGCACGCCGACGACCTTGCCGCTCGTCCGTACACGCCCGCGCCGGGTCAACACGCGTTCGGAATATCAATACACGTGTATATATTATTGTGTTATATTCGTAATGTGTTTTGTATTTGGTCCGATGCACATACGAGCAATAAAATACGCCGCCCTCCCCTCTGCTAATATAATAATATTTATTACGCCGTCGTCGGCACGCGGAAACGTTACTGTGAAAGGGAGGGAAAAAAACGGAAACAAAAAAAAAAAAAAAAAAAATGGTCTTTAACGCGTCGAGTAGTTTACGCACAGTTTACGTTCCGACGCGCCGCGGCGGCGGCGGCGGCGAGACCCACGCGCTTGTGCAGCGGGTCCTTTTTGACCTTGTCGTCCGCGCTGTCCGCCGGACAACGGGACGACGGCGGTGCCTCCACGTAGCCGCTCTCGTCGCTGTCCTCCTCCGACAGCGAGTCCAGGTCGATGGCGATCTTCTTGCACGCGTCCGACCCGCCGCTCGATATGCTCTGCAGGCTGGGCGTGGACTCGTCGTCCGGGTATCCGCAGTCTTTTTCCTCGTCCAAGTCCTCGTCCAGGTCCTCGTCCTCGTCCAAATCCTCGTCGTCGCGGCCCTCGAACAACATCTTCCGGTTCTTCACCAGGCTGTTGTACTCGCCCTGCAGCAGCTCCGAGTCCGAACTCATCCGCTTGAACTGATCGCGGCGCCCGGCACCGACCACGGACCGGGTCCCGCCGATGCTTTCGAAAAGCCTCTTCCGGTCCCGGACCAGACTGTTGTACTTGTAACACACGTCCTCGGGACCCTGCGGACAGTCCACAATCACTTCGTTGTACTTGGGTAGCAGCGGCTTCTGCAGCGGTTGTTCGGCGCAAGCTCCGGGCGGCGACGACAGCCCTTGCTGGTCCTTGTCGATGTCTACGATCTCTTGGTACGTGGGAAGGTCCGACTCGGCGATCGCGTCGTCATCGTTGCCCGGGCAATCCACGCCGATAGGTCCGGGGGATTTCACATCGGCGGCTCCGTCGTCGTGCAGATGCAGGGCTTCGGCCAACCGTTTTTCGACGTCGCTCAACGCAGCTGTCGTTGCTGTTGCTTCCGTAGCGGCAGCGGCCGCGGCAGCGTTTGCGGCCGCGAACTCCTTGAAACCGTGAAGTCCGCCCAACCGATTGCGCAGCGTGCCGGTCCGCAATCGGTTCTCGGCCCGGCACCGTCTGAACGCGGACGCGTCGGCCGGCTCTTCGTCTTCTTCCAGGCTCTCCTCGATGGACATGAGCCGCGGCGCCGATTTGGAACGTTCCAGCGGCGGTCGGTAATTGTGCGAACCGGTGGACAACAGTATTTTTCGCCGCGGCAACGACGGGTTTTCGTATACACTGTTGGCCAACGACAGCCGTGCGTTTTGCCGGCTTATCTTGTCGCGTTTGAACTCGTTCAGAGCCTGCGCCAGTCTGCTCTGCAGCTGGCTGGCTATCTGTTTGGCCACCGACTCCTTGGAACAGACGACCGCGTGGCACCGGAGCTCCTGTTTGAGTTTTCGGCCCTCGTGCCGGTACACCCAGCAGAATATGCGCGGGAACTGCGGCGACGCCAGGCAGTACGTGATCCGGTGGCTCCAGTACTCGGTAAGCCCGTGCTCCTTGGTGAACGCCTTGAGGCCCGACTGCGTGATGGTCAGCTTCATGTGCACGTCCGGCTTCTGGTTGCACGTGTAGTTTTTCCAAAGGCTGCACAGCGGTTTTTCCACGCACATTTCGCCTGCGAACACGCGGAAACAACAGATGAAACATGTTATCGTGGTGATTTTTTTTTCGGAAGAATGTTTACAATAATAACAATAATAATATAGCGTTTACGCACTAGTTCTAGAACGCGCGTTTCGAGTGAGTAGTACCGTTTGAACACACCGCCGACGTCGTTTTTTTTTTCTCGCGCGTCTGGGACTTTAACGCGGAGGCTGTCGGTTTTACTAGAACACGCGTCGTATACGGGTAAGAGCGCTGTTGGGCACCGGGCCGCGGGACCCGCGGCCATCCGTTTCTCCGCGAGGTGCGTCACCGTTCGCATTATTGTGTCGCGCGCGCTACCGTCGTCGTCGCCCGTAGACCGGAGCGTGCGTAACCGCGCGGGTACATCGCGCACGCCGATCACGATTCCCCAGTGCCGGCCGGGTCTTCCCGTCACAATAATATTACGCACGCGCATAGTCGCGCGCGTCTTTTGTTATTGCGGGCGCGTGCGAACGTTGCGTCGTCGGTTCCGCGATTCGGACGCGGGGCGCGGTCGCGTACGAGCCTGGCGTGCTGTATTGTTTCGCCATTATTATTATTATTATTATTATTATTAGCGTCGGACGACAATATCAATGAGAAATATTTTCACCACCGTCGCCGGTGCGGTACTAAAACACCGGATTCGCGTGGGTATCGGCGATTGTGGCGCGCGGTGTCTGACCGTCCGCGGAGTGAAACTTGAGACGCAGCCGCGGTGCGAGGGAGAGAGACAGAGAGAGAGAAAACTTTACGCGTAATTGGGACGTGGGACATATAGGGACATTAACTGACGCGGACATATTTCGGGCGGGGGCCCAGCGTCGTAGGTGAAAAGTCGGGGAGGTAGCAAAGATCGATCGTCGCTAACGATAAAAACGATACTGTGAACGGAGTGGAACGCGGTCACGCGCGTTCCGAAAGGCCGTGATATTTACGTAAATACGAAAATAATACGTTTCGTATACATTTACCCCGGCCCCCCTCCCCGCGTGTTTTTCTCGTTTATCATCAAAAACCCCTGGGAAAAACAAAAAAATAATCACCCTGAAGTACGACTCCAATCGGATTTCTTTTCGGAAACAAATGTTACGTTCGGTAAAATTTCTGGTAGAAGAGTTGTTCGCGGAAAAAATAAAAAAAATTAACCATCATCGTAAAACCAACACATTTCTCACGTCGACAGATACGTAAATTATTCAATATTTTTTTTATTTTTTATTTTTTTTTATTCCACGAGCAGTCGCTTTTCTACCAAAAATCGTGCATCGACGTACCGCAGCACGTGTCGTCTAGTCGGCGCGTGAGAACGAGTCGGTTTTTGGTATTTTCTTGTAACGATTCGGGGATGAAACGTCGGGGAAACGTAAATGTTTACGGTTTTGGTATGTTTTCGATTTCGTTCGCTCTACCGGAAACCGTACTCTGGATCGTGCGAGTCAGGTCCGTACGAAAACGTGTTGAAGGAGAGTTGCATTTTTTTTTCGGTTTTACGCGGATAACAGTGTTAACGCTTGAGAATTGAACGCTAGCTATCAAGCTGATTATAACAATAGCCGCTATCGAATCGCTTACTCTCCCTTACGATTCCCCCCCCTCCTACGGCGGCGCACTGTCGTCGGCTTTTTTCGAACACGTAAACGAATAGCGCGCATTCCCGACGTTATTTCGACCTGACCGCGCGCAATACACAATATACAATATTATCGCCTATAATTATAATAATTTGCATTTTTTTTTTCTTTCTACACACACACACACACACATAGATAATACGGTTTTAAAAGAAGGTTATAAAACGACAGCACCTTGAGACGACAATATTTTTTTTTTTCACACTACACGCCTATATTATTCACCTATAAAGCGACGCGGGGTCCGGACACCGAATCTACGTCGTATTATTTTATATTGTGTATCGGGTACAGTCACGGTTCATGGACAATGTATTGCCTATACAGGCGTGTATTATCGTGTATATTTTTTTTCTTTTTCTCAGAGAAAACAGACGAACTATTTCAAGGCGGTTTCGCCGTCGAGATCGAGTCCGGGCCGTGCGGGGCCGATTGACACCGGCCAGCGGCGCGTGTGCGGCGTGTTCGCGTCGGGGCGCGCGGTTCTGCCGGCGTCCGTCGCGTTGCACCCGCGCGGTGACGCGACGACGGCGTTCGCCCGTTGGTTAGCGCGCCGGCCCGGAACGACAAAGTTTTCCCGTTTCGTTTTTCGTAGTGACGCGCGGCTGTCGCGGACGTTTTCGACACGGGGCGCGTACAATTGTCGTACGCCCGCGGATGACGGCTATTTTTTTTCTTTATTTTTTTTTCTATTATTATTCGTTTTTTTTTTTTTTCACGTGCCCGACAGAGTTTCGCAACGCCGCGGGACCGAGAGAACAGCGTGTCCCGCGATCCGCGTTCCCCGCGCGACCGTGAACGTATTTGCCCGTATTGTTTTTCGTCGCAACGATAATATATCGGCCGGGCGCGTGTGCGGAATGGATCCCGGAAACTCAAAACGTTAAAAATCACGCGAATCCCACGGACGGTCGGCTGCGCATAAATCGTACAACGACTATAAACATCAGTTCCGAATGGAATCGACGTAATTTCGGAGTCACTCGAACGTGCAAAACAGCCGAACGCATTGGTTTTTTCACATAATCCGAATTCACTTCATACCGAAGTATTATTAAGTCGACATAGTTTAAAAATGTAATTTGTCTACACTTTTACAGTGATATTTACTATCCAATCCAATCCAATCCAATCCAATTTGATAAAACGCGAATTTAAATTATACGATTCAAGAAATAAGGAAAATTAAGGGACATGCGGAATGGGGGATTCGAAATACGGGGCAAAAGTGTTGTTTAACACATTCGGTCGGAACACTGGGACACTCGTCTCAAATACGGGCCGACGTACGGGATTTCTAGTGTTATTTCATAGAGGTAAATGTAATAAATAGGCATGAGCTCCCGAGTCGTCGGTTGTTCGTCGGTTGGCCGAGTCGCCCTGCGAAAAGGAAAACCGGATTTTTGTAAAATTATAATTTAAATCTGTGGCTTGGCGCAAGAAGGGCCAACGTCACATTTTGTGATTGTCGGTAAAATGGGCTTTACAATTGTATTTCTCCATAAGGCTCTGTGTATTCTGTTAAACGGAAGTGTTTGCGTAATTTTCAATTGTTACGAAAACTAAACGTAACGGTTTTTATTTAGAAAATAAAAAATTGTTCACTTTTTCGTTTTTTTTATTTCTAACAGATTTTTTCGTGTTTTTGAAAAACATTGACGTTATTGGCCAATAATTCGCGCCAAACCACAGGCGTAACCAACGACGGCGGCAGCGGGTAATCGGCGGGATCCTGTCGGTTGAAAACTGAAGAAAATATTAAACTAATAGGTACGTAATATAACACCTTTCCGCAAACGGATTATTCGATCGCACGCATAACAATGTTACCGTAGGCACTTGTCGCTCCGTAATCCGCGGTGCGTCGTAAAGGTGAAGTTCGAACGTAATACTATTCGGCGCGCGATTAGTTTACGGTATTAATAAAGAGAACGAAAAAAAAAAAAAACCCAACTACGGACAATACGACGCGATAAGTATTGCGTAGGCGTGGCCCGTTCCGAACTATCATTCATAACGTTGAGTACCCATGTGCTCCGCGCGATTAAACGTGTCGGATTTCGTTACGACACCCCGCACGTTACGTATTGGCTGTAGGCGCTTCAACCGTCGTGTACACGTGCAGTCTGCCGAGTATTCGACTATTCAACAGGTTCAGAATTGTTAAATATGTGTTAGGTTGGCCGTCAACGTCGCTCAACGCCAATGGCACGTCGATTGTCCAGAAACGCTCGCTTCAAAACGTCCCTCCCCGCCATTCCGGACACCGATCGGATTACCGCCGCCAAAAACTGCACCGTCCAATCGAATATCATCGCCGTGTTGTCGTATACAAAATGATTACGGTTATGAACTCGACGGTTAACATTCGCCTTTTGCACGAATTCAATCTCCCGCTCGACGGACCGTATTATGGTCCGTTGTATTGTCATTTGCGTTATACCGTATACTGTATGCGGATCGCGTCGCATACAAAAATACTTTTATTTTTTTTTTATTTCACGAATATCCGACATTCCGTATAATTGGAAAAAAAAGAAAAAAACGATTTTTATCCCTTAAAAAACGGATAATAACATATTCTATTACTTTCTCCGTCAGAACGCGTTTAACGCTCGACTATTGGGCTTTAAATTCGCGAACAACATTTTTCCGGTTCGCGAAAACGGTCAGATTCGTTCACGCGTTGCTTTAAACGATTCAAATACTCGGATTGAAAACGTTTTTTCGAAATTCCCGACAGTTTACGTGTACCGCTCAATCGCGTCGCCAATCGTCGTTTAACGTATACGTCCGAACCCGACCCTACGTGTTCGTAAATTATTCCGAACGCTTTCCGCCGGGTAATTCGAATGTTTACATTAACGCGTGTTCGCGACGAATTATACGGGAGGAAGAACGAACGGCACCTCGGACTGCCAGTGACGCCGCAGAGTCCCGAGACCGCAATCGGGCGAAATACGTTAGTCAAAATGTTGGTGGGGGGGGCGGGGAGGGGGCCCCCGATAACAACCGAACACGGCGGCCGTAACGAAGTATTCGGCCACGCGACCGAACTTTTGCCGTACGCGCTTGCCGTTTAAAAATAAGTCCGGCCGGGCCTCGTCGCGCAGGCACTCGGCGACACCGCGGCTCAGAACGTCCGCGCGGTTTACTCGTTTCGTTTTCGGGGCACCCGCCGCCGTCGTCGTCGTCGTCGTCGCGCGAGTTAGGTTAGTTTCGTGTTAGCGTGCGTTGGCATTCGAGTCGTGCGAAAATCAATCGGAATGCGATGTGAAAGTAACCGCGTACGCCTGTATAACGACGATAACGATAATAACGATAATAATAATAATATCGTGTGCGAGCGTCCAACCCGACCGCCGCGGCCGTACGCGCGCTCAAGGAAAACCCGACCGGTCGCCGTCGGCCGTCGGCACACCGCCGGGACGTGTCGCAAAAGAAACCCACCGCGGACAACATTGTAACGTCGGGCGGAACGGTGCACGCGGTCCCGCGAGTTTTTCGCCTTTTTTCGCCCGCGATCGTTTGTCTGTGACTGTCCGGCGAGGGCGCGCACGTCCGGCGTTTCGCGGGTTTACGGTCCCAATAGTTTACGCCAATATATTCAGCCGAATCCTGTGGATTTTGCTCTGGGGCCACTGAAACGCAGCAGTTCTGTATGTACTCAGGCCGAGTATTTAATGAGATCGAGAAAACTACGAGGAAAATATTTTTAGTTTTTTTTTTTTTTTTAAACATCACCTCCCCGATGCATCCGCCAAACACAGAGAGAAAAAAGCTACAAAAAAGTCCTTTGCGAATGACCCGGTCGGAAACAGTTTGCAAACACAAACAACAACAGCTAAAACACACGAGTCGCAGTAGTAAAATCGATAGATTCCGCGTTTCGCTGGGAATCTGACAAAAATATTGCTACGATATTTCTATGCCGAAGGAAAATTTAAATTTTACCACACGCACCGTTAGACTCAGAGACAATATGCGCGTAATTATTACGGCACTTGTTTTTTTTTTTTTTTTGATCATCTGAGAGAAGACACACGCGATTAGTTCCGGGACAGCGATGACGTGTGATAATATCATATTCCAACGGTCTCCGTGAATATTGGAATTTTAGGAGGTTTTTTTTTTTTCATTACATTACAAAAACCCGAGCCACACACACAATATACCAGCTACGCTTCGCGTATCGCGTATATCGGTACTTTATCCGCGATGGAACCGAGCAAAGAAAAAAAAAAAATACATACGCTTCTTATAGTCGGAGCATTAGACGGTTACACATTTTTATTATTATTATTATTTCAGTTTTTTTTTTTTTTCACTCGATTTCATTATCGGAATCTCTGTTTATTAATAACTGTCGACTGTGTAAAAATAATTTACGATTTTTCGTGACCGAACCGTGGTTATGCGAAAAATGAAATCGTGACATTCCGTTTGATTTTTATTGCGACCTGCGACGACGAATCTCGTACATCGAACTATCGGAAATTTTTACAACGACGCGTCCAGAGAAAAAAAAACGTTATTCGTTTTAAACCGAAAAACAAAACGTCGGACGCGTTTCGTGTACAATAATATTTCCCGTTAACTTTGTACAACGCAATCGTAGTTTTCTCGGTTTTTCCGCCGTTGCCGAGTTAAAACGTAATGCGATTCATAAATTCAATGGTAAGACGCGATAATGCGTTACCGTGCGTTCGGTTTCGATTGAAATAAAATCACATAATCACATAATTATCGGGAATAGAATTAATGTGTCACTCAGATACGCCGGCGCGAGAGAACGACGCGAATTCGACCTTAGAAAGGGGGGGGGAGGGGGGGGTGGGGAGGGAATGCGTTTCTCCGGGTCGTCCTGTGCCTACCACACGGAAACCGCGTCCAATGCCTAGGTGGACGCCGCGGTGTTTTCACGAGCGTTCGACAGTTCGTCGGGAGTCCGGAGTCTTTTGCCCGGCCGTCGGGGCGGCTCGACACGCGTGCCGAACGGTCGGACGAGAAAACGCGCGCGCGCCGCGCAGTGCGTTCGGAATCGCGCGATCGAAAACGGGACCCGGCCGATAATCCCGTCGACGTACGACGGACCGCGACAATTGCGCGGAGCGGTTTCGGCACGCCCGTATTACGGGTGCGCGCGTTGATTCGGCATTTTCGCGCCGCGCGAGGGGTCCGAGAAACGGAACGTGCCGGTGGTAAATTGCGGAGCGTTGTAAAACTGTTGCGCGCGCCCGTTATTATTGCTGTCGGGCGTCTTCTGTATTGCGGACGGGCAGTCGTCTCGATCGGCAACATATTATTATTATTATAAAAAAAAATAATAATAATAATAATAATCGCTCCACCCCTCTCTCGCTCCCGCCCCCCCCCCGTCCGTCCGTCCGCAATATCCCCTGACAATGGGTCGCGTTGTGCGAGTTGTATAGGTACGCACGACGAGTACGGAAAATAATAATAATAATAAAATAAAGTCTAAGAAACACAATAATAAATTGGGTCCCTCGGGGTTACGCTCGGCGCGGTTTTAATGAGACGGCGACACGAGGTTTTTTCCTCTTGGGCGATAGCGCCGACTGCTATTACGCGTGCACACGCGGTGTGTACGTTTTGTAAGTGGGTCAACGGCATCGGAACGCATCTATAAAGGAACGATCTCCGCGGAGTGCCGGTTTGGGTCAGCGTGTATGCTTGTATGCCGTACGTATAATATATGGGTACGTACGTACGCATAAACAATTTAAAAAAAAAAAATAATAATAATAATAATAATAAGATAAACCCGCCGTCCCGATTGTACGCATGCGACGACGAGTCCAAAATCTCTGAGAAAATCAAACCGAACTAACGACCGGGACCGCCAAACCGGAACCGCCCGGATATAACACACATATAGTCCGGTATCGTCTACGATAATATTAAAAAAAAAAATACGTATATATAATAATATTTTAATTGATAACTGTTGCGGGCTGAATATTTGTTTGGTTTTTTTTTTTTTATTTTCTTCTATACGAAACCCGGTCGTCCGTTCGTCCCGGTACCGGCAAGCTCCGCATCGCAATCGTCTTCGGTCTCTACGCGCCTTGTCGTTTTCTTTCGAAGCCGAATGTGCCGGAGCACATCAACCGTGTTCTTTGTTCAGCGTCTTGCAATCCGTAAAACTAACGTGCGGCACAATAGTTTGGAGTTCAGATAGTTGTTCTCCAGTCGGGTCTTCTTCTATAATTATCTTTCCTATAAAACCTTCCCTTTCATGACTCTACATTTAGAAATCCGTCTTTATTGCACGTTATATTCACCGTAACGTAAACTTTATGCGTCGCATAAACGAGGTCTCCCTATTTTCATTCGTTTCAGGACCCGTTCATTTGTCTTTCTCGCGGTCTGGCTTGTTTTTGTAGTTCTCCTCTTCAAAGCCACATTTCTCCCGCGAGTAGTCTCTCTAGTTTCTCTAGTAGTTTCTCTCCCGCTTCTCCGGGAACCAAGCACGAGACGCTCCGTCCAAATGTCACAAGTGTTAACAAACGTCAGAAACTAAAAGTCACACATCGTGTGGTTAAACTCAGAATCCACCGACGTTAATCTCGGGAAACAACCTGCACCGTGATACGCATTTAGATCTCTTTGACTTTGATCTGGCCGATTGATAAACTACAAAACTACTCTGTTTGCTGAGTGTGAGCTCATCCGGGAAGCCGTTAGAAATTTCCGAAAGCACTATCGGAATGGAAAATCCGACATAAACCGTGCGGTCGTCTGTAATTTCGGGGAAAATTCTATGGACACATTATAAGAACCGTCCGATTGCGATATTTTAACCCCGAAATCGATATAACGTCGCGGGTGTCGTTGCTGCGGAACGGTCGAAATCGACAGATTTTTTTTTTTTTTTCGGAAGCCCGTGGAAAGAAAAAATAAAACCGTAGTTTCCGCCGTCGGTTCTCGGGTTTCTCGATTATATTTTTATTGTTATTCAATTTCGGCAACGGGCAATGATAATACAGTAACAAGTCGCGGTCAACCACGCGTGGTATATAATGGCCCGCAAGGCCGGACGATTTGTCGCGCGCGAATATTTAATTCCCAATTATCGTTTACTTCTCCTCCCCCATCCCGCCGATAGGTCACACATTTTCGTTTTATTCGATTAGGCGCAGTGTATAACACAGATATAAGTAATCGTGGCAGTATACCTACGTATACAGTGTTATACAGTACAACAAAACGCCGCCGCCGCCGCAATATCTACAAAATAATTTAACAACGTTTCGGTTCGGTACGTTGTATTATTACAGCGATAATAATATGATCACTAATTTTTTTTCTCTCTCGTACGTTTCGAAATTAAATTATTATTCTCCTGTGTATCAACCGAAAAAAAAACCCGGTAACGTTCTTTTTGATAAACGGACCGGACAAAACGAAAACAAAAAAAAAAAACGAATAATATTACAAAAAAATATATAGCAAAACTATACTGCAGCTGGACGTATTTTATAGGCGTTACCCACCTACGACGTACCTGTTGTACACATACTGCACCGCACAGGCTTTTAATGGTAAATGCGTTTGTACACAAACATGTAGATAATAACGAGGAAATACGGTACAGTGGGTTTCCGGTGTGCGTACATAACGTGTATTTTGCGGTAGGCCTACGCACGAAATCCGGAGGACTTTCGAGTAATTTTATACGCGGGGCATCACTTGCGTTTATTTTTTATTTTTATTTTTTTTTTTCCCCGATGGATCAATTATACTATCGGCCGAGCTTGATAATTATTTGCTACCTATTATTGCGAAACCGCTATTTGTGTACATACAAAAGACTCGCGGGATGACCTGAATTCCGTTCAAGGTATATGCATATTATGCACATGTATACATTAATACATTACGCACACGGCTATGGGTTATGAAAACAATAATAATAAAAAAAAAAAGTTTAAAAAAACAGGTGGACAATATTGAAAACGATACGGAATTTTAAATATTGTCAAAACACACGCGCGAAACACGACGACGAGCTGTACGAGTTTTTGATAACGATTACCAATAATATTTGTTTTTCGTTATACCTATCGTTTATTGTTGTTTCCAAAATTAAAATAGGCAAATATCCAACCGCATTAAGTACGCGTTATGCCACACGATTTCGTGGACATGAAAATGTCTAACTAAATTATAACTACGCTGTTATAGGCACTATAAAACATTTGGTAAACGAAAGAAAAAATCGTTTCGTTTAAACCGAAAACGTATTAAAAATCAACGAAAATCCTAACAATAAACAATTATATACTTACGTCCGGCTACAGACAATAAATCCTTACCCGGATTAATGTGACGAATGTTGTTGCTTTGGTGGATGAGTCGAATGGCGAGAGAAGGCATGTTAAGGGACGAATACACAAGAGGCGTAGTTTAGGCGCGGCGTCGATATTATTGACAAAATGATAGAAAATAGACTGAGATGGCGTGTCATGGGAAGAAAAGGAAAAAATCTGAAGCAGCAAGGATCGTTATGAAAATAAACGTAGCAGATAAAAAAGTTTAGAGGAAGACCGAAAAAGAGACGGTTGGATGCGATTGGACATGATATGAGGACAGTTGGTGTATGCTAGGCGGAAGATCGGGTAAGTGAATGTTTAGAACGATGGTGGCCGATTCCCCAAATGTAGTTGGGATGAAGTAGAGGAAGAGAAGAAAAATATCGTGTTTGAAGTTTTGTTCCGACCGAGAATCATTGCGTCAGCCCGAGGGTAGTTTGATCGCCAATATTCGCAAAACCCACAACGATAATATCATATCGACGATCTTTGCGGAATAAAACAGCCTGTTTGATCCGTTCTTTTTTAAAACTGTCCGCTTATCAAGTATTTCAAATACGTACACGCGCGATATTATCGTACGTAGTAATTGCTATAGAATATAAATGGTAAAATAAAAAAACAAAAATCGCTTAAAAAGCAAAATACAAAAAATGTCATTGGATTACGTAGCAGTATTTTAATGTATGTACAAGACGAATTTATTAGCAAACGTGTGCAGATTATGGACCAATAGGGAAAAAAAAAAACTGAAAAAAAGCAAATTCCTCTATATCGTCCGAATAACTCTGCGGCATAGTCATCGTCACGACGACGCATCGTACAAAGCAATTGCGTACGTTACAAGCATTACGTCGCGCGCATTATTCGAAATAATAATTTTTAAGTCGATATTGTTATACTCGCAGTACAGCCCGAAGCCCGAAAATGCAACAACTCAAGCTAAAACTTTTGAATACCGTAGCAGCTCTAAAGTGACGGAGTTGTGTTGCCGTGTGTTTTTTGTCGATAAAACTATTTAGAGCGAAACAAATTTATGAATCAGTACTTTGTATACGTTTTAACGGTAATTGTACTGCGATTACCAAACACCAGTAATTTTCAGTTAGATTTAACACATTTTCGCGATACTATCGCATATTGTGTTTGTCTGTGTTTTTAAAATTTTAATACATCTCGCGGGCCGTACGAACGAATGCATTAACGATCAAAAGTCGATCGGGATCGATCCTTTGGAAATATACGCTATCCGTTTAGTTACTTTGTTGGCGGGGAGGGCCTTTTGACGAAACGCGTTTCGCCCGACTACGGGACTTTGGCGTCGTTTCACCCGTAGACCGCCCGGTCACCGATTCGGCAATATCGGTAGAACGCGGCCAAAGTTTACGCGTACAAAGTTCTGAAGTGTTTATATTTTTATTTTATTTTTTCTCTCTTGACCTTTGCGACTCCTCCGGCTGTTGCTGCTGCTGCTGTTGCGGTCGTAACCGGTTTCGCGCGACATTCGAGTTACCTTACACGGTTAAACGGCCCCCGCGCATTATCCGCTGCACGGCGTCTCGAGCGGACGACCTTGATCTCCTCCACGTTAGACCTACACTTTCGCACGTCGACGATGTCATTGTTGGAAAACTTATAATATCATAACCGTGTGTCTGCGTGCGTGTACGCGAACGAACGTAGAAAAAAAAAATACAACTTTAATGAGGGCCGTTTTTATGGTTTATTGTTGTTTGTTTGTGTGTTTTTCTATTTTTTTTTTTTCGTTCGTTCGTTCGTTCCGACATTCTGAATTCGAACGAACGCTGTTGGAAACACTGCAGAACAGCCGTCCGTTTCGTTTTTGTTTTTTTTTTGTTTTTACGTTTTTATAATGCCTATAACCATGTGAATAAAATAAAATGTTTTCCTGCTGGATCGCGCGCGCCCGGTTCCGTGTCAACGGTTATATGGAGCGCGTTTTGTATACGTTGACGGTATTTATTTATTTTTTTTTTTTTTTTAATGATGGTCAGTGTATGTGTGTGTGTGTGTGCGTGTATGTGTGTGTGTAATACACAACTAATTAATATTTCGACCGTTGAAACGTCAGCGACGACGACGGTTACAATATAGTGAACACCGGTATTATAATACTGTTACCCACATTAAAATATATACACTGCGGATATGCGACATACTGTATAGAAAAAAAAAATAAAAATGATCATAGTGCGGTATATTATGTACGACGGAGAACGTTGCGTTTTGAAAACTCACGGCCGTATATTGCGAAGTTTACCCAGTTATAACAGTACCCGGTACCGTATGACCCGAACATTTAGGATTTTTTTTTTTTCAAACATGTATCGCCTGTTATCCAACGATATCCCGGCCACTAGGTACATGTTTACCCCCCCCCCCTCATTCACCAAAATTGTTTAGCGTTTACCGAGGGGGTCAATTTTCTCGGATGATATGTTACCGGCGGCGCGTTTAAATATCACGGGTTTCAATTTTCGCGCTTTAAACAAATCGATTTTTACACTTTATATTAAATTATATCACGGACGTATTATAATACAGCGACAATATTATGCACTTACGAAACGCGCATGCTGTAAATAATATTTATACTAGAACGAATTAAGTTTAATACCATCGGATCATGTTTAAATACCTATTTACAGTTCAAATTATCTTCTTCTTGTTCCTCTCCTTAGTCTTCATCGCAACTACCTGACGTCGGCCACCCTCGTCTTAAACTCTCACTCGACTGACATCGTCTTCGTGTACAACCGCCATTGTCAACCGGATCCGACCACCTCTTTTTCTGTCGTCCTTTTTCCCTTCTTTTCTACTACGTTTATTTCCAGTAAAATCCCTACTGCTTTTTTTTATTTCGCTCTCCTCGCGAAATGCCCCAACCATATATAGGTCCATTTCCTTTGATTTCATCTACTACCGAAAAGCCACCTTTTATGTACTCCATTCCTTATCCTGTGTTCGCACGTCATTCCTACACTCGTCCGCCTAAACATTCTTATCACACACGCACACTTATTTTCAATTCCATTTTTCTGACAACCGCTCAACACTCCTAACCCCACGACATACAGTCAATAACGTAATCGAATTACACATAGACGAAATGTATAGTTATCGTAAGACTAGCGAGTTTAAAACTGTTTATTCTGTATAATATTATGTATTATAACTCCTCCGCCTACCCGCAATCTATACGTCGAGATTGTATTACGCGCGTATACACTCGACTCGTACATATAATAGGTTTATCTAAGATTCGATAAATTATTATCCTCTCGAACGTTTTGAATTTAATTGTATATTGAAGTACCTACCTAGTATAAATTTTACTTTAAATCGCAATTATAGACGTTTATGATAATCTGTGTGTTATTATATTATATTATATGTATTGCACAACGGAATTATGCATACAGGTCTGGTTCTGTATAACTTAATAAAAAAAACTCGGAGATAGTCGACAAACAAATATTATTAAATACTTTCGAACTGTTACGATAGCGCCGAATAGTATTTGTCGAGTCATCGTCTTTTGAAGTTTATAATAATAATATATTTGATTATTATATTATGTACAATAATATCATCGTGGAGAATAACGAAGAAGCTAATGTAGTAAAAAAAAAAAAAAAAACGTAATAATTATTTTCATATTATTACATGCGCGGTTGAAAATATCGCATTAAAATGTAACTGCTGCAGCGGCGTCTACCTACGTTCCAAAGAAGGAAATGCAAATTGTATAATTATGTAACGCATCTTATTATAATGTTGTTACGGCTACAATGATGTCAACTTTTCGTACGGCAGTGTATTACGCGGTGTTAATTTTAATTTCAATGTGACTTGACGTATGCAACCAAACGTGGTAAACGTAAGAAAATTGTACGTTTTGTGTTTTGTACGTAAAGTGTTTTTTCTTTTCCCCTCTCTCGATATTTTAATGTTTGAACGAGACACGAAGGCTTTTAAAATCGTAATATTTCACAATATTGCTCGGAAATGAAAATACGTTTTGATTTAAATGTACAATCAAAGCTAGACAACAATTATACCAGATTAAAAAGTCAAGTTACGCATTTTTTTGTTCCGATTTAACTTTTAACTCGACTATAGATCAAAAAAAAAAAAAAAAAAATGGACCATTAGAAAATAACTCGGTATTATAATAGCTTTTTTTTTAACTGAACGGTTATTTTCGTAAGATTTATGTCGTTTAGAAATTGTTCGTAAAAAAACTATACAATATGTTATAACATAATATGATATAGTATAGCACGGAGCCTATTGTGGGAAATTGCTCACACGAGTCTTGCATAAAACACGGCAAGTCTATAAAAGCATAAATATTTAAGTACAAACGAGTAATTTAATTAATAATTTTCTCCTGGAAATGCGTAACTAGATTTAATAAATTCACCTAAACTAATTCGTATTTTTAACGCAACGTTAATTTACTAGGTCGATTATTAAAAACCGCGGTTAACTTGTCCAGATCTCGATGATAATATATAATGCTAAAATATACGAAAATATCGAATAGGTGTCCGCACCGTACCGTAAATATAATTTTATTCGGGTGCCGTAGTTTTTACCCCCTGATAATCCTCCCCCCGACACAAAAAAAAAAAACGTTTCCAGACCGTTACGGATTCTCCTGGTACGAACATAATATTATAAACAAACAACAAACGACCTCACTTCGGCCCATATAATATGTGGAACCCACGTATAGACCTAATATTATACAACGTCATGTACGGTTTGACCGCCAAGTTTTGGGTGAACGGGTATGCAAATGTGCGGTTTACGAATACCTATATAGCCGCCGTATTATATCGTACGAATATATCAGTGGCGATAAATATCATTATCAAATATATTATACGCAACAACAACAACAATAATATAATAATAATAGTCGTGATACGCCAGTTAAACGTTTTGGCCCCGGCACGACGTTGGTTTTTTTTTTTTTTTACAAAGTTCAAGTATATAATAATATGAGATCGTTGGGGGAAAAAATAAATAAATAAAAAAACGGAGTATTATCCCGAGAGATTGCGAACAAAAAAAGGTTTTCTTTTTCGGACGATCCACTCGTTATCGCAGTAATAATAATACAATGACGTCGATTCGGGCCCGCGCAAACACAACGCCCGTCGTCTGATATAGGTGTGATTTTAAGGATCATATGAACGGAAGTAATCCGGCGTCGAGCGTCGTGACGTGAAACCGCGACGATCGACGTAAAAAAAATAAACGAAAAAAAAAAAATTAATTCACACTTCGATTAAACGGCCTATATATCGATTCGACGACGCTCGGCGCGTAATGTGTCCGCCGGTCGAGGGAAAGGAATCGCTGGGACAGAGGCGGAGAAAAGTGTGAATCCGGTGTCGGTGTCGAGAGCATAATAAATCGAAGGTCGAGTGTGTTATACATCACTATAACTATAATAATACGTAATATTATTATAATTATTATTGTAGGCGGTGTGCGAACTGAAATGTATTTCATTGGGACTCAATGTCTCGTGCCTCGAGTATACCTTTCGCACGTTTGCCGACGCGCGAAAAAAAATTATACGAAATCGAATCCAACCGCGGATCCTTCGTAAATCATCGACGAGTATATCGTGTATGGTTCACGGGGGAAAACGTCCTTAATTCGAACGTGTAGACGATATTTTAATACGCATAAATAGTCAACGGTCGTTTGAGATTGAGAGTTCTAAAACGAAACGATAGGTATTCTAAAAAAAAAAATACGCATTTTTAGCGTATTTCGAACGCGTCCGTCGGATAGGTATTTATTTTGTTCTATAGCATAATAACACGTCTGAACGGTCCGAAATATTATACGCAGTAGTCGATTTGAATAACGAAACGAAAACTGTACACGGAGATAGTGTACATAAAAAAACACAAACACACACACACACACACACGAATTCATATGACTAATTAAACTCCGGGTCGAAGCGCATTATTAATATACGAGTACTGAACGAAAGATTCAATTCCGCAAAAGGTCGTGTCCCCCTGTATACTCGTATTACACGACGAATAACTCCAACGATGACGATGATGACTAAGTACTATAATAACAATATAATATTCGCCCACTCGTAGAATCGACTGATATCTACTGAACGGAATCGAGAACAACTGCAGAGGCCTGTTCCATTAGAAAAAAAAAAACCAATTTTACGAGTTACATGTACGCAAACATAGAATTAAGTGCGGTTAGGAGAGAATCGTTAAGTTTTACAGTTCTAACGAGACTTAAAGATAATTTTCTATACAAGAGTGTGGTAAGACCGACCGTGTTTGTTTTAAATACCATTCACACCGCTTTCAATTCATCTCTCCTCGACCATCTCGGCGGTTTCACAACGGTATTTAAAACAAACATAGGGGGGAATAGGGGGAGACCGAATAAGAGACGGCTGGGTGTGATTGAAAACGGTACGAGGACATTCGAGGACAGACAGCTGTGTATGCGAGATGGGAGATCGGGTCAAGTGGAAGTTTAGGACGAGGGCGGTCCGCCCCCGAATGAATGCAGGGATTACGGCGGAGAAGGGGAAAAAGAACCGCAGAGTCACTATACCCGAAGAAATCGAAAACGGCGACATTACAAATGAAATGAATCCCGTCGTCTCGTCGACTATAATAGTGTACGGTTTATACGAAACGCGAATTTAACCCAACGAACGGTGTTATTACAAGTTTTTTGCTCGGTACTTGTTATATTTCTGATACGAGTGCCTGAAGCGTATACGCACTTCAGTTCTTAAATACGCGCGGAGAAAACTATACTGGTGTGAGTATCTACAATGCGTTACACCGTCGTCTAATAAACACGAAGCTCCGGGACACGGGATGTACCGTGAATATTGAACGGATTAAAAAAAAAAAAAAAAAAAAACGTTAAAGCCGATCGAAATAATTTTTAAACTTTTGGTACACACGTCACTGCAATGGACGTCCGTCTAATAATATTATAGCGGAGCGCGCGTAATCAAACGGTGACTCAGTATTTTCATTTTATTATTATTATTTTTAATAACCGTCTTCCGCGCAACGATCCAATGACTTATATTCATAAATTTCTACGCACAAAGTCAGGTACTTAATACTGTCGCGTATGTGTGTGTGTGTGTGTGTGTGTGTACGCCCGGATTTCGTAACGACGAGTTTGGCGGTTTCTTTCGCGGGAGTATCGCGGTTGATATAATAATAGTAATAGTAATAATAATAATAATAATAATAACAGTAATAATACTCGAGCGCGTTATTGGTAACATTACGTATGCGGTTCTGCGTCGGAAATGCGATCCGGCGATATTGTTATGACAACGCGCGGGTAAGCGCGAAACCGGAAACGTAAATTACGGATTCGTTTCGGCGTAGGTAATACGGGTACGCGCAAAACGGATATCGTTGGGTGCTCGCGCAATAATTTAACGTGTTTCTTCGTCGTCGGGTTAAGTAAAAACTCAACACGGTCGCATTACGGTTATCGTGCACCTACACTCGAGAGAAGAGACTGTTATTATTATTATTGTACAGGTGCCGACGGGTCCGCCGAGCAATATAATTCGAGCTTAAAACAATGCGCGTACGTAACGTTATTGGGTTAGTGGTAATACGCGGTTTCCGAGTGAATCGATAATACGATATCCAACACAATACGGGTTGAAGTAGGTCTTTAAAACGTATACCAAATAACATGCGCCCGTTTAATACACGGTTCTTACGCGGTCTCTTACCTATATGCGCTGTATATCTTTATGATATTGCAGTGATACTCGACGGCCCAACACAATATGATATACAACCGATATCTTTCGAGTGTATTCTAATACTCGCGGTATTAAGCCACGTATGGGTATTACGATGTGCGAACAAACGGGGTGCAGGGGGAGAGAGGGGAAAGTTTTATCGTATTTGCAATAATTATTAAAATCTTCACTGTACGGTCGCCCGCGGGCATACGATATTTTTTCGAGTACCTACCTGTGCCGTATACATTACGCATGGCCGATTGTGAATTGTTACTACCGACTAGTACCCGCCGCGTCTACTCAAGAATGCCCGCGCCACTTCAGTTAGTGGCGGTTAGTGGTTAGTGTCGCTTAAGGCGAAATTGGCTGTTAGTATCCGATCAAGGGGAAGACGGGACAGGGTGCGCGGAAAATATTACGAGCCCGCTCTGATTTCAAAACCTCTGGGCCCAACTGACTGCGATACAAAAAAAAAAAAAAAATACGAGGAAAATTTAATGCAATTTTAATTAACGATTTCGCGCGCATATTTGTTTTGAAGGCCAGTCCAATAATTCGGTCCAGGAACAACCGCATAATAGTGCACCACGCGCACAATATATACATTTATATATACGAATATATATGATCACGGTCAATTTAACATTTATACGTGCAAATACCTAATCGATTTGTTTTGTGATTTCTCCCGCCCCCAACTCCTCACGTCCGTACAGTACTGTATAGAACGGTCGAGACCGTCGAGGGGCTTACAATGATACAGGAACTCGGTCGACTACGCGCGGACTATTATTAACCATAGTAATGGACCGCGCCTTGTGCGCGTCTCGTATTACTCGAAAATCAAACGACATCTGATAAAAATGGGTATCCGGGGATAAAATAAACAATGTACATGTTTTCGCCTGCGCGATTGATAGCTACAGTAGTGTTGATCACACGCACATCGTGAACATTATCGGTGAGGAATAATTATATATATATACTGTGAAGTACGTTATATTACGATGTATATAGTAACATTACCAATAGTAAAACTAAGAAAAACTAAAGTGATAGAACTGCTGTCGAACGAGGAGGAGAATGTGGAAGTCGGAGGTTATGCCATCGGAAAGGTCCGACAGTTTAAGTATCTTGGTTCGACTTTAACTACTGTACCTACCGACATTGACTGGAGTACTGAAATCATCAGTCGCAGACCACGATAAGGCGAAGAGGGCGTATTTAACACTAAATAAACATTTCAATTCCAAGTGGTTCTCTGTACATAGAGGGACAAAGATTGGACAATACGTGACCACAATAAGACCGTCGGCGACTCGTGAGTGTTATCTGATAAACATTGAGGTGTGTCCGTGAAGAAAAAAATAAGTACGTCTCGTATTTTTCTACGACTAAAATTTGATGTTTTGTAAAAACAACAGCGAGTCAGCAATCGCTTATCACACATAAAAACAAATGAAACCCATGGAAATTGTCTTTTCGCGTGAATCTCGATCAATGCGGAAAATATTACGGCCGCGGTCCGCCGGTCCGTCAAGTCTGCGCAATGGTAACAATCGACCGTGACTCGTCCTCACAGAGTCACATGTCCGACGGCCGGGCCCCGGTACAGTGGCGGCCGTCGGCCATTGGTTCGGTCGTTTTTTGTTTTTTTTTTATCGACTGTGCGCCGCAGCCATAACGCATTGTTTTTCCGGGCAGAAAACACGTTGGATTAATTGAACTTTACTCTGGGCCGCCGGTGTACAGTCCGAATCCTTCGAACCCCCTGCCCCCGGACCGAGCGAGAAATCGCTTTATTTGTCTACATCCCGGTTGCCCGGTTTCGTCTGTTGCACGACAGTCCGCTAACAAATAAACGACAAGTCGGCCACGCGCATAGAACATACGACACTGTAGAAAATTTCAATCGCGCTAGTCCACTCGGCGGTCGTTTTTTTTTTTTTTTTTCCCCGCGCATTTCCTACGCGACGTACTGTGACACCGGGTAAAACTCGCAAATAATTATTGCCGGCCGAGAGCCGCGGTTAAAACCAACATCATTACACTGTTGTAGACTATTCACCGTCGCCGTAGTATCGGTTGTACGGCAGATAATTGATAATAATGAGTACACCGCACTCGTACGTGTAAAATATAATATGTATGTGTACGTACGAGATAATGGTGGAAAAAAAAATGAAACACCAAAATGCGAATCACCCGAACGTATATTTTGATTAAATCGAAAATTTACGTTCAAAACGTACTTACAATAATAGCCGGGCTCGTGTATTTTACACGGACGCGGTAACAAAAATAATAATTATTAAAACGTCCAATAATTACAAGCTCATTACGTTTTCGCCTATTACACACACGCGTTGATTCGTTTGACTGCAGTCGACGACGACATTGGCTAAAAGCGAGTAAAAATTTTTGATTTCAAGGTTTTGCCCGCGTAAGTTTCGTAATTATTTTAATGAATGCAATTTTTTTTTTCATTTTTCCACGATTATTGCTGCAACAATTATAATTATTATTATTTTTTTTTTTTAGAAATAATAATAATTTTAACACGTTAAAAACGTCGCTGTATATTATTAAATTATTAATACGTACTAATGTATCTATTGAAAAAAAAATTAAAACTACACGAAAATCGATTAAAAACTCAATATTACGTATACAACTGCGGGTATTCGTAATATAAACGCCCACTTACGTGTAAACAGATGTTTACATCTGAAATCGTTTTCATCATTCCATAATGAAAACGATTTGTAAAAAAAAAAAATAAATAAAAACGGACCTCGTTTTCCGATATTTGTATATTGTTATTATTATTATTATTATTTTTTAATAATTTCATTGTTTGAAACGCCACGCGATTCGTTAAAAAGTTTATCGATATCGCGGTCACCGTATTCAATTAAAAAAAAAAATAATAATAATAATAATAATAGCCGTCACGTAAAATATTATATTACAGAAACAACGTTTCGATCTAAACGTCGAACAAACGTGAAATCTCATTCGGGATTGCGTTTAATAATATATTTTTTCCCTGGCAAACGATGAGGGTACGGCCGATAAAAACATGAATGCAGATAACGTGATTTAGGATAGCGAACCGCTCGGTTTTGAATGATATTAACACAACAAACGGGTGTAGATAATATTATCGTGTTGTACAGGGCGATCGGTTTCATCTGCCGAACCTGCTAAAACCTAAACGGACCGGCGGAGATTTCGGGGAATAGATTATATAGTCCATGTTAACTTAGGCCTGATAATATTATTGAGAGTGAACGTTGGAAACAACGACGTTTTTTTATTATGATTTTTTTTTTTTTATTTATTCATTATTAACCGTTCCGTTCAATACACGCTGCTCCTCCGGACCCATATACATTTGAATCAGAGCTGTCCGGAATTAAAAAAATAGCTATAGTGTGCTACGTATTTGAAAACGCGCGGAATAAGGGTAAATTGTCGAAATCGTTGTAAACAATTGATAAGATAATCGAACGACGCGCGAACACGCGCGACGAAGGAGACAGTAACTGAAAAAACATAAAAAAAATCGATCCGAGGTTATTCGATGTTCTTATTGAGTTTTGCTCGGTCTTTCGTTTCAATCGGATGAGATGAAATGACCTACTTATAGAAAGTTAGTTTTGAGATTTTTCTTACTTCCTAAATACAATCAAAAGGTCATTTGGCATTTTCTTCTAGAATCGTAATACACGGTGAATATATACTGCGGACTTTTTCAAAACGATTGAATTACGGAATAATAATATATTTGAATTCGATCTATATTTAAGCCAGTTCTCCCGAAAAGCGTATGATTGCAGCCTTTTTTTTTTTTGGTTGCGCATATCCTTTAAACGATTTTCCGTACATCGTAACTTCTTCTTCTCCTTAAGGTCCACCACCACACATCCAATTCACCAGCCTTCCCTGTCGGCCGTCCGTGTTTTCAAATCCGGTCCTAAATACACTGAATAATCTTCACACCTCAAACGGGGTCTCCCCGGTGGTCTTTACCAACCGGATTCTCATCCATGATCATGCGACAGTTCTGACTTCGCGGCGCGTGTCCAGTCCACTGTCATCTTCGGCTCACCCGGTTATGTTTAATACGTTATCTTTCCGGAAAAGCCTTTCCAATTCATTATTTCCCCTTGCTCTCCATACTTCGTTACATACTGCTCTCCGTTTATCCGTCGTTTAAGGGTCTTTCTCGGGGATTTTTCTCCCGCGAACCGTCAATTTCGTTTCCTCGGTTTTCCTTAAGGGTGCGGCCTCTGCACCAAAAGTGATAACAGAGCGTATCGGAGTTGTACACGGCCGTTTCTTCGTATTTCTGCAGTCGACGCCGATCGTGATTCTGCAGGTATTTTCGCGTTTATTTCCGTATATTGTAACGCGTGTGGAAAATCGAATTTACGTCAAATCTTCGTGTATAGTATTGTAATAGAGATAATCGCGTTACGGTACAACAGAATCGTCCTGTATACCCGGGCGGCGCGCCCATCTCGACCGCGTTTTTGCCGCGGGGATAAAGACCGCATTGGTCATGCGAAATATACAATACCACGACGACGACGACGACGACGGTCGGTAGAATTTATTATGATTTTTTTTTTTTTCCTCCTTAAACCGAACGATTCGGACGTTTTTCCGACGTCTGTATAACAACAAAACGTTACTTCTTCAATACAGGCGTACTCCTTCTGTGTATTATATACTTACACGACAATTGTCGACGACCAAAACCGTGTCCGCCGACGACGTTGAGCGCGGTATACATATATAAAATATTTTCTCGTTTTTCTGGGATTTTTATTATAATTTTTTTTTTTTTTTCTCCGGTAACCAATTCTCTACGTCACACATTCCTGAAGATCGCTGCACCGCTCGCGCGCTCGTGTTTTTTTTTTTTTTTTTTTTATTATATATATATATATATATACTTTTACGAGGACGCCAAACGAAAAATCCAGTGACGACGGTGTACGACGCGATCGTCGTATACTCAATATAGGTAGGTATACACACCGTATACGCGCTCACTCTATACACACACACACACACACTACACATGTTATAGTAATAGTCAGTAGTTGTCCTTTATTAGAAATCGAAAACTGGGAAGACGACGGAACAACAATGAGGGCCTCGGGAGTGATAACAAAAGCGGCGGCGGCTTTCATCAACGACATTATGACGCGTTGTTATTATTATGGTCTTTTTTTTTTTTTTTTTTTTTTTTCTTCTAATTTTAATCAACGATCTGACATTGTTCCCGTCGTCGTCGTTAGGTACGTACGTACGCGGGTACACATCCTCGGTTGACGGCGCAACAGTTAATAATAATATATCTATACAGATATCCGAGCTCCGTCACTCTTCTCGAGTTGATAATACAATAATTATTTACAGGCGTTCTCGGGGAGACGTTTCGATTAAACGCAGAATATAATTTTGTTTGCAATTCGCAATTTGAAATACGCATTTTTTTTTTTCCGAAGTATCGTTCGAATAGTTTGAAAACATCGAAAATTACTACGGGACGATTCGATAGGTACCTCGATACTTAAGACGGTGTGTACCTATCGAATATCGAAACCGAGGTAATTTTTATGGTTTCGGTTTCGTTACATGTTTACGATTATGTTCAAACGATAACGGATAGTGCCGTAACCATTGTCGTGGACCGCGGTTGAATAGTGTAAGTTTAATAACTTAGTCATTTTTTCCATGATGAACATTTACATCTAAACGGTTATTTTTTACAGAAACAAACGATACTACCGCATAACGATTGATGTTTATAATTCCGAATAAAAGTTTATCGAAAATGGAGTATTGCCATGCCCGTCGAGTATCGAATTGTAAATTTTCGGTGTCGCTCATTATAAACGGTAAAGACAAAGCGGATTTTTATTTTATTTTTCGTCCGTACGGTTATTTGAATGTGGGAGGGGGGGGGGGGGGGGGGGGGGGTGGTGGTGGGGAGCGAAACATAACGCTAACCTGTGTCCACATCGAGAGCGAGGCGGTGTTACAATATAGCAGTAGGCGGGTACCAGCGCGCGATCGCTCGTCCGGCCGTTCGGGTACCCGGCGGGTTGAAAACTCGAATCGTTTTCGCGTTTCGTTGTTTTCTCTTCGGCGCCGCGCTACGATTTCGTAATTAAAACCGCGTGCGCGCCGAGCCATGCGCGAAAAAAACGGATCGACACGCGATTTTATTGCCCGTGAATTGTAAATAGGATTTTCGTTCGTTTTTAAACGCGCGTTATTCCGCTGTATTATTATATTGTGTTATACACACACGTACACGTGTGTATGTGTGTATATATGCGCGACGGGTACGTGATAGAAATGGCCGATAATAACGATTATTGCGTTTTTTAACGAGACGAATTGAGTGCCGTAGTACGCACCGTGGTGCGATATACAGAGGATAATTTGAAAAACGGAAAAAAAAAAAAATAAACGTTTACGATTGTTTTTTTTTTTTTTTTTTAATTATCGCGTCGCTATAATGTGTAGAATATGATATGCATTTATTTATTCGTTTAATTCGAAACGTGTTTGAATCGAATCCGTGTACATTCGTATTTCTGACTGTTCGGAATGGAATTAAATTAGTATACTATTATCGTTTGGGCGTTATTCAACCGATTGATTGGAACGGCCCGTAGACCCCTTGCAGATTGACGAGTGGGATAGGGGGAAGGGGAAAAATCAACAAACCAAAAACGTAACCGTAACGGTATCCGCGTGTTTTGCGGTTTAGTTAACTGTCAATGAAAACATCGAAGTTTCGAACGCGCCGCGGTTGACGGTAATTTACGTAGGTACACACCGAATTTAACAGTAAAAAAAAAAAAATAAAAAAACGTACGATATAAAATGTATTGAGACCGCGGTGTTTTTTTTCCCCACTCCTCGTTTTCAGTTCCCGAACGAAACGAGGAACGCGTCGGTTTTTCACTGTCACAGTGTGTGGTTTTCTGTCTGCAGTAGACAACTTTTTTTTTTTTTTTTACCGAAAATTTCGATCGGATCTTCTAGAAAATCCACGGAACACGCGTATGCGGGGGACGCTGGTTCTCGGTAGTGAACATCGTCTAGCCGATTCCGATTTTTACTAAAATTACGGGTAAATGTTTCCTTTGCGAAATCGTGTTTCGCGGTTAAACGTCGTTTTTGTTGTTCGCCCGGTCATTGTTGTTGTGCACCTCCCCTATTACCGGACGTTCGAAATCTCCTGTACGCGACACGAAAAAACGTGTACGGTAAACGGACGCGATTTTAAAATGCGCACACAACCGTTCCGTCGTGGTCCGTGTACGTAAGGACGGCGTTAAATTTGATTTACAACGTCTCCTCACGCGCGAATATGAGCCAACGGGAAGAAAAAACTCGTCTTACCGTATAGCGAAGAAACTTTTAGTTCGATATTTTTGTTTTGTTCGCGGAAAATAATTAAAAATTCGCAGAACACACCCGCCGTTTACGTTGTTACGGAAGAACGCGTTGCAATAAAATATCGCGACGCGACAACATTGTAACGCGCGTTTGTTTAACGACGTCTGATCCGGCTCGCGAGTCGGTGACGCCGCGTTGACGATGTCCGAATGCGCCGAAACCGTCGGCGGTTCGCCGAGCGTTGCAGCAGCTCGGCCCGTTTGCGCCCGGTCAAGTGTCGCGATGGGCATCCGGTCGGCCCGTTGACGTGACCGTTTCGCGCTTCCGGCAGTCCGTAGCCAGGACAGGGGCGGGCGGAGGAGCGTCGTTTGCGCGGCGACGTGTCGCCGGCGCGTGTCCCGCCGGTCTCCGCCCGACCCGAACACGAAAGCGAAACATCTCGACGGCGGGTCGACGGGAATACGGACGCGCCGACGAAAACCCCGGGAATCGGTGTTCGAACGCGTGAAATTTGTCCGGGAAAAAACGCTCGGCGGACCGTCCCGCGTACGCCCGAAACACAGCCGTGTTGCATTTGTGAACGCGCGGACCGCGGTCGGGTTCGCTGTCCGCGTACGCGTTCCTGTTATTTCAATTTCGCTGTCCGCTGCGGTTGTCGTCGGTTTTTCGTTCACTCCTTGCACGCCGCGAAAACACGAAACGCGGCAATATCGTAACGCCGCGTCCGGAGCGGATTCGCCGGCGCGTGCGCGACGCCGTAGCCAATAAAGTTGTTCACCGCGGCGAATACGACAGTACGCGACGATGTCGGACGTTCGCCGGTTCCGGTCGTTTCGGCGGCGCGCGTAGACGCGTCCGGCCCCGTAGACGCGTCCGGCCC